>CM071934.1:88965498-89169855 GCA_016081115.2 Rehmannia glutinosa
TGATTATACTATATTAAACCTTTTTTATAAGATTGTATAAATAATTGATGAGGTCCATTTAGGCGATCTCATGGGTCGAATTGAAGAAATCCTGCTAATGGGCCGAACTAAAGAGAGAGTTGATGAGCTCTGCTAATGGATAATTTTGTGAGAGCTATGCTAATGAGCTTGAATCAAGAGTTGAGGAGCTCTGTGATGGGTTGAGCTAGAGGCTAAGGAGAGCTCTGCTGTGGCCGAGTGGCTGTGAAAGCTTTGGGGGTTTGAGTAACTACGTGATGATGAAGTCATATTGGATGACCTATGGGCCGACCTAAAGAACTCTTGTAATTGGGCGACCTTGCCCATCTCTCGATAAATTAGGTTACTGAAGATTCGATCTTATCTTAATTATGATTTTGTTACAAATCGTAACAAACTCCGAATTTTCCTAAAAACCCTAATTAGGACAAAGTTATAAAATTCATGTCCAGTTCATTCTTACCCTAAGCACACTTATTCACTTTTATATTTTTATTCTTTCTTTGCGAATACTCTTCTAACTTAAACATCGGAGAGGGCATGCCGGCAACCTTCCCTTCTTTTGTGCGGTCGACGGCGGAGATCGGTCGGAAGATAGTTTCGGGAGGCGGGAGCAATTTTGGGATCTACCAATAATAGTATAACTTTTAAAGATAATCAATTGAGAAAGTTAGTATACAAAAATTTATTATTTTCTATAATTCAGTACTTATATTGATATATCTTTGAACTAATTGCTTATTATACAATGAATTTTATTGTATAATTGAGATTTTATCAAATTATTCAGTTATATCCCTGAATCCTAGATTTTTAGTACAATGAGGAATAGGGGAGGGATATACGCACTTGTATGGGATCAAACTCGGATCAATCACCCTGACAACAATATAAGTATCTACCATTGGAGTACAAGGTTGACTCCGAGATTTTCATAGATTAAATCCCCATTTATTCTATTTTAAAAAAATCTCATTTTATGATATAACCACATAATAATTATATTTTCTTTCTTATTTAAGTATTTCAAGTTTTTTAAGTATATATTTAACATGCATTTATAATATTAAAGATAAATGGAATACTTAATTAAAATAACTCCAAATGCTATAAATACCATCCGTTATCGAAAATTGGAATGATTTATGATATGTGGTATCAAGTGATTTGACTTGAATGTGAATTTTAAATTCAAGTCCCATTAAACATAAGTAATTTGTCTATTGATACTTTTATTAAGTTGTTGACTCTTAACCAATATTTTAGTAAAAAAAAAGTAATGATATTTTAGCTCAAAAATAATTCTAGCAAATAGTATAAATGATTTGGAAAGGAATTACTCATCCTCAATAAGCTTATGAGAGCCGTACTTGGGCTTTGGCCCAAGAATTGAGAAGAGTTTAAGTTTCAAACAAAACAGTTTACTGGAACTTGGAGTTTAGAGCCAAAATCAAGGGAGCAATATGATTGTTTAAAACTTTAAGTTGATTAAGGTGGAAATTAGGCTTAATTTTTTAGGGGTTAATCTTATCAGTTGGAGAAATGGAGTCTACACAATTCCTTTTTTTTTCCGGAAGAAAAACAGAGGTATATTAATAAGTAGAAGCGCTGAAAATCGTTGATTGACAAAGAGGTTCTAGGAGATGATCCCAAATAAAATCATTCGAAAAGATGTTCTTAGCATAATGTGCTAGAGTATGAGCAACTATGTATAAAGGGCGACGAAGCCAAAAAAATTCCATTATGAAGGACCGGGGATTTGAGGGGTGAATATCCTGCAAGATGTATAAGCAAGAGGATGGACCATTTACTTCCCCATTAGCAGCAAACACAACTTGGGCAGTATCTCCGAAAATTGACAAATAATGAATTCTCAATCCTTTGCCTTCTTAAACTCTCATCTTTCTCACTTTATCTCCTTAAACTTTCATTTTCCCTACTTTACCCCCTTAAACTCTCATTTCTCTCACTTTACTCCCTTACTCTCATTCTAAAATAAGTATACTTTTATTTTATATACTATTAATGAAAACTTAATAATAAAATTATCTAAATTTGAATTCAAATTACTAAAACTTTATATTAAAATTATTTAAAATATAAATGATATAGTTTTGTAAGTATTGAGTATTTACTAAAAGTCAAGTGTTATGAAATTATATAAGTAAACTTAATTGAATAATATTTATCTACACTATGAAGTAGTTGAGAAAATTAAAAAATTAGTTGTTCAGTACAAATTAATTTTTAGTCAATTTTATGTCAAATTCTAGTGATAAGCTCCTTTTATCATTGATAGAATAATTATGAGTTCAAAGAAACTATGTTAAATTAAAATAAGTCCACGATTTATCAAAGCATCCAACTTCAGTTTAAATACTCTACAAACAATATCAAGTCGGTCCTCAGGATTCAATTTTTTTTTTCTCAAGAAATCTTAGAATCTCTATCCATTTTGGATTGCAAGTGAATGCTATAAACAAATCTGGATATCCTGCGCATCGACATATAGCCATTGCATCTTGATAATTCTGAATCATATACCAAGCACCTCTCGTGAAGCTAGAAGGTAATATAATTCGTTTTCCCTAAGTGCCAGGATTCATGTCTCCATGCAACAATGTGTCACTCAGACCTTTATAAATGTCGCAACGCAACATCTTCTGATGCAACCGTACATACTTTAATCATGCTGACTCAACCATCGTATAACCACCGACAATGAATTATTGAAACAATCTTCTAGATGATAAAATTGTAGAAGCTTCATCTTCTTTATCATGTAGGCGATATGCGAAAAACTCTCTCACACTAATAGTTTTCTGCCTCATGGATTCTTTTTTTTAGATTAAAAAACGATATATTTTCTCTAAAATCATCTTCACCGTACGGTAATAACAACGAATATTGTAAAGCCAAGTATGAAGCATTCAACTCATTCATCGGTTTCAAACCGCCGGATTTTTGTTTCACTAATATATCCCTATATCCTAATGCTTGATCAAAATCTCCAACAATCGGTCAACAACCTCGAACTCGAAGGCATATTGTATCTCCTAGCATCCGTACTTCTCGCTTCGATTAGACGCAAATGTATATCGTGGTGACCACCTTCTAAAATCTTCTCCTTTGCATTTTAAAAGTCTTAACTAATACATTATTTTCATCTACCATTCTTGATGTGAACCATAGCAACAACGTGCATATGACCTAAACAACAATATGTTGTTAACCCAATATCTTCACTAGTTCGGGTAAAGATGGTGAAAACCTCGACCGTTGCTTAGCAAAGCAAGAACCTCGGTATGCGTAGACGTCACAAATAAATGTGGAAGTTTGTTTGATAAATCGGAATTCGCAACAAGATGAACAATCTTGAAGCTCTTCGAAAACCTAAAGGGTTAGAGAGAAAATCTCAATTTAATATTCAATATCAAAGTTGTTATGAAAAATAAACAAGTGTTTGCCTTATATAGACGACTGAAAACAAACCCTAAATCAACTAGGAAACAACTTAAAATTCGAAAAAAGAAATAAAAACTAAACAACTCAAAAAGCGCGGCTCCCAAACGCGACCGTGTTGCCCGAGGTAATTCGGGACCAAAAATCTAAATACAACACGACCATGTTGTTTGACATGGTCAGGCCGTGTTGCCTAGCACGGTCGTATCCGTGAGCACAGCCAAGCCGTGTTGGCCTCTTTTTCGTTAGTTTGAGTCCTAATTAGCTCATAGGGTCTTCATGAACGTTGTAGTCCTTTCTCTTAATTTTCCGTAGCATCTTGAATCATCTCAATATCATTTTTGTAGAGAACGTTATGGCCAAAATACTAAACTCTGCCAGTGCTGAAACTTTGACGCGCTTGGACGTTTTTGAACGCAACCTCTTGTTGTTCAATCGTCAATGCTTCCTTTCGACACATGATTAACTAACATGACTCTAGACTCAATATAATTGGTCTCTAACATCAACTTGACCACTCAAATGAACCAAAACAACAAAAATAAGCACCTAGTCTATGATAAACAAATACAAGAACTCAATAACTCAATTATATAGTCTTCAAGAACTCGAGATAGCTTGCATTTTATGTTGCCCGGATCCTTCGTGACTGGATTCTCATCATTCCCCTCCTCTTGAAAGAGATTTCCTTGAATCCAAACATTGGACCCCAAAGGTTGAACAGTTACATCAACCCACCTGGATCAAATGTTAAACGGCATGTACACTCATTCGGTTGCCCAAATTCACACATGAGAAACAATAGAACTAGAAAAATATTATTAGGTATGTTAGCATTCAAACACTCATGCCTAATGTCTCTCATTTTAATCATAACCACAAATTTGCTCTCTTGTTTTACCTCATTTGGACTTTTCCCCTATATTTTTGGCCCACTCAAATTTGTACTCTCATTTTCTTGCCATCTCTCGAATCTCATAACTACCCTTGGCAAACTCTCAAGCTCTCTATTTTATTTTCACTGAAGCTCTCATTTTTCTCGGCTTTTATTTCATTCTTTTGCTCATTTGTCGAACACTCTTTTTCTTTTGACTCACAAACTCGCATCCTCACATGATCATCATAGATTTCTGTAGGTGTAAGAGATGAAAGTATGAACTTTCTCTCGCTCATGCTCAACAAGATAGCAATTAGTGTATCCATCATGCACAACTCGCCTATCAAACCGCCATGGTCTACCCAATAAAACATGACAAGCCCACATTTGCACCTCATCACATAATATTTCATCCTTACAACCCCGAATCGAAAAGACACTAACACTCTTTTATTAACTCGTACCTTACCACAATCATTGAACCATTATAGGATATATGGATCTGGATGTTCAAGTGTAGGAATCTCCAACTTCTCCACCAATTTCGCACTAGCCACGTTTGTACAACTACCTTCATCAATGATCATACCACACACTTTGTCCTTAACTAAGCATCTAATGTGAAAATATTTTTCACGCTCATGATCGATTAACTTTGGCTCAATATTCAAAACTCTACGTGACACTTGTGATAACACATCGCCCTTCACCAGCTTAACTACCTCTGGAACCTCCTCCAACTCTGGCATATCACTATAATCCGACTCATCCTCACCTTCGGACTCTACATCACCATTAGCCCAAATCACCATCACTCTTCTATTCGGACATTCACTAGCTCTATGACCCTCCCATGACATTAAAACACTCAATATCTCTAGTGCGTGAAGTAGAATGATCAAATTTACCGATGGTTTGCCTTGTCCGAGTTCAACAATCCCAAAAAATTCGATATTTTGTTTTTCACGCACGCGGATCACTATTTTTTTACCCCGATTTTTTCATGCAATTTGAATTTTATTTTACCCTCGGAGAACTAAGGATTATAAGAAATTCTAGAAAATAACAAAATTAAAGAACAAGAATAGACTTAACTTGCTAGATGGCTCGATTACAAACTAATGTAAACCATAGCAACAATGTGCACACGACGACCAAACAACAATATGTTGTTAACCCAAGATCTTCACTAGTTCGGTTAAAGATGGTGAAAACCTCGACCCGTTGCTTACCAAAGCAAGAACCTCGATATGCGTAGACGCCACAAACAAATGCGAAAGTTTGTTTGATAAGTCGGATCGCAACAAGATGAACAATCTTGAAGCTCTTGAAAACCCAAAGGGTTGGAGAGAAAAATCTCAATATAATATTCAATATCAAAGTTGTTATGAAAAATAAACAAGTGTTTGCCTTATATAGGTGACTCAAAACAAACCCCAAACCAACTAGGAAACAACTTAAAATTTGAAAAAGGAAATAAAAACTGAACAACTCAAAAAACGCAGCTCCCGAACACGGCCGTATCGTGGAACATGACCAAGTCGTGTTGCCCGCTGTAATTCGGGACCAAAAAGCAAACTGTAACACAGACGTGTTGTTTGACATGGCTAGGCCGTGTTGGCCTCTTTTTCGTCCATTTGAGTCCGAATTAGCTCCTTGGTCAAAGTTGTAGTCCTTTCTCTTAGCTTTCTGTAGCATCTTGAATCATCTCAATATAAATTTTGTGGAGAAAGTTATGGCCAAAATACTAAACTTTGCCAGTACTGAAAACTGTTGACGCGTTTGGACGTTTTTGAACGCAACCACTTGTAGTTCGATCATCAATGCTTCCTTTCAACACATGATTAACTAACATGACTCTATACTCAATATAATTGGCCGCTAACATCAACCTGGCCACTCAAATGACTCAAAACAACGAAAATAAACACTAATCTATGATAAACAAATGCAAGAACTCAAGAACTCAATTACATAGTCTTCAAGAACTCGAAGTAGCTTGCATGTGGTGATCCGGATCCTTCTTCACTGGATTCCCATCATTCCCCTTCTCTTGAAAAGGATTCATCCTTGAATCCAAACGTTGGACCCCAAAGGTTGAACAATTACATCAACCCACCTGGATCAAATGTTAAACGGCATTTACTCTCATCCCGTTGCCCAAATTCCTGCACATGAGAAACAATAGAACTAGAAAAAATATTATTAGGTATGTTAGCATTCAAACACTCATGCCTAATGTCTCTCATTTTAATCATAAGCACAAATTTTCTCTCTTGTTTTACCTCATTGGCCTTTTCCCATATTTTTGGCCCACTGGAAATTTGACTCTCCTTTTTCTTGGCCATCTCTCGAATCTCACAACTACCTTTGGACAAACTCTCAAGCTCTCTATTTTTATTTTCACTCAAGCACCCATTTTTCTGGGCTTTTATTTCATTCTTTTGCTCATTTGCCGAACACTCTTTTTCTTTTGACTCAGAAACTCGCATCCTTACATGATCATTATAGATTTCTGTAGGTTTAAGAGATGAAAGTATGAACTACCTTCTATAGTAATGATTTGGTACAAAATGACATCGCATCAAACTCCTCATCTCCTCCCATGTGGAAATAGGCAGCGAGCTCGAGACCATCAATTGATCCTACCAAATACTTGCATAGTCCGAGAACTCAGTGATGTCAATTTCACCTTTTTTAGTTCGAAATAGTTTTGGAAATTAAACACATTCTCGATTTTCCTCTCCCAATCCAAATAGGCATCCGAATCACTCTTTCCCTGGAACAATGGGATTGGCATTTTTATGTTACTCAAATTGCCATCCTCACGTCCCCTATCACCCCTACTTTCGCGCCGACCTCTGCTCAGGTTGTAATTTTGCTTCCTTTCGGAAACAAAATCATCCATCTCATCCACTCATTCCTCCAGTTTGAACCTCCTAGGCCTCTGTGCCCTAGTCACGGGTTCCTCTATTTTCAGCGCCTCCCTGGGATCCCCTAATGTTTCGATCATCACTTTCTTTATGAGGCTTGTAAGTTTCTCCATATCTAAGTTATTACCTAAATCCATCGGTTGTCGGTTTTCCTCGGACATGATGTATAAACAAGTGCAACAATACCAACAACAATCCCAAAAAAATTCGAAAATATTTCGCATCAGCAAATATTAAGGTAAAATATTAAGTTAAAGTGTCACAAAGAAAATTAAGGGGGCAAAGTGCAATATTTCGCATCAGCAAAAATTTTCGGTGTCTGTCTATCATAAAGGTTCTACAGTAACTGAACAAGCATTACAGCGGAATTATTTGTTATATCAAAACAATACCAATTTCAACAAATTGTGTTGTACAACTATCATCTTCATTTGCAACTAAACATTAGGTCAATAGTTCTCAAAATTATCAAAGAAGAGAGATAAAATTAGTCGGAGATATATGAATGTAGACCTGATGCATACGATCAAGTTGAATCACCGTTGCAGAAATTGTAACCAGATATGAGAGAGCTCAAGGAGAAGGCAATGAAAGCCAAGATTGACATAGTGATTGATGCAATGGTCATCAATGTGAACTCGTCTTTGCCCCAATTCAAAATCCAGTCAGTCACCTTGGTAGCAGCCGACAATGATGCTGACATTAGAAGATAAGCCTCAATCTGCCGAGATGAAAAAGACAATTTTTCATCATTCACTAAAAGCGCATACATTGCTCCAAATAACAATGAAATCAGCAAGCAATACGGGGACATGATTTTGAGGCAAGGTCGCAAAAGAACAGTCACCCGTGGTTGCAATATCCAATGAACTATGTTTAACCCTGTAATGATACCTTGAATGGACATGCTTTAGAACATTATATTTATCTTCCACGCCAATGGAGCCAATATGCATATTGTGTCCACTCACCCAACATTACAAAAAAAAAGGGTAATTACAAAAACTATCACTAAGGTTTAGCTTAGTGAAAAAAAAAATCCAGTTACAACTGAGTTATTTTGTTAAATCTCAAGGGTAGTATTTGTAATTATCCCAAAATAAAATGCTTGAGAAGTTTAATATCAATTGGAGGGGGGAAAAGAAAGGGCGAGGGGACATCATCAGGTAAATTGAAGTCTTGATTAGTGGTGCTATAGATTGAAATAAGTGAGACTATATCCTCTTACATTACATGAATAGGAACATCATATTTAATTTTTGCAAGTGGCAAGAAAAAGACATTTATAGATTATCCCAGAGGTCCAAATCCTGCATACACTCAAACTGCTTTATTTTGATGATTTTATGTAGATTCCATTATAGTTAGGGATAATTACAAAAGACTCCTCAGGTTTGGGGTAATCTTTCTTCTCTACCTTAAAAGTCCGAATATTTCTGCTAAATTTTACTTGGACTAAAATAGCCGTTCATTATGTAATTTTTAATGGTAATTTGGTAATTTCCAAAATTGTAGATATGATTTATCTCCTAATTACGAAAGGGTATCGAAATCAAGAGACGCTCGAGTTCACAAGATTTCATATTTCTCCCCGATCGATTTTTCGATAGAAAAAGGAATCAAAAGTGTCAAGATTTTACTCTATATTTTTTTCTCTCATCTTTCAAGTGAGATCTGCATTCATGAATCTAAATCTATCTATTCCTTCATAAAAGAGCGAATATTTTTGTAAAAAGAATAGAAACTGCAGTAATCCGTATCGATTCCTACCAATCGGCCTTTCTTTGAGGGAATAGATGGGAAAGGAAGATCTTTGAATGTTTAAATATTTCTTTTCAAGCGCGAGCCACAAAGACTCGAGGCTCGCCAATCCGCTCGAGCTTGTGTTTAAATCATTTCCTTTTGTATGCTTTATGTTATTTCCCACCCTTCTTTATCTTTCTTCTCGGATTTAAGTTTAGGATTTTGAAAATTTTGGATGAGTAGGTATTCGGACATTTGGGGATTGCACAAAATATTGGAAATTTCGACATTTAGTTTTCATAATTCTGGAAAAAATTGCATGGGTATGTATTCAGAAATTTGGGGATTGCGAAGAAGTCGCTAAAGAAATTGCAGGCTAGAAATTCGAACCTCACTTTCTGAATCCTTATTATTTGATCTGATAAAAATCAGATATAAAAAAGAATCATAGAATCAAAGCGTCAGATGGAGAATGATTGAGGAAAATAGGTTTCCAAACCAAGATTCCTCAATAAAAAGTATAAGTATATAATCGAAGAGTCAGAGAGAATGACAAAAGAAAGAAGAATTTTTATTCCAAGACTCTAGGAAAACTCCGAGTGGTGCCTCGAGCAGCCTCCAAAGAATTTTGAGTGCAGGAAACTGTTGATTCAAGTGATTTTATTGTCAATCCGTCGGATGTGCGAGAACAGGAGGGGAGTATTGAGGCTGGGAAAGGCAGAGCGGTGGAGGAATTTAATAAATCGAGTCGGTAATATTTCAGGCTTGGACTCAGAGTTCGGGTAAACTTTGTAAAACTTTTTTTTCATTAATTGTTTTTTCTTTACAGATTAATCTTTTCTTTTCATTTTGGTTTTCATTAAGTTCAAGATTTAGTAGGCCAAAGAAAGCAAAAGTGGAATTACTGAAAATTTGATTTCATAATCTTTTTATTTTTTCGGAAATAAATATCAATTTAGTTTTTCTTGGATGTAGTTGAATATCACATTTGATAATCACAAACAGTTTCTTCAGTATAGTCTAAGACTCTACTCCCTTAAGTCCTAAAGTAGCATTAAACTTACGAAATTGTTTTAATTAGTTAATTGGTTTGCCATATATTTTTTTTTTGGAGAAATGCCCAGATACTTTATCATGTAACATATTTTCATCAAAGAAATGAAATGTAATATGACAGTAATATGACAATTAGTTTCACACTTATGGCAGAACTCTGATTTAGGATTTTTAGATTCTTGGATCTTCATTATTACAATTGGCTTTTAGTGACATTAACTATTGAGATAGTTCAGATTTAAGAATGGGCAAGAAATAAACAAAGGTGCATTATTTTTGGACATTTCCTTCATTTGATCTCATTAACACTAAGTTAATGCCAAACTAAGCACCTTCTTTCTTTTGTCACTGTAAGTTGATGTGTTTATTACAATCTATTATCTTCTATTAGTGGAAACAGACGAAAATACAGGTGCCATTTTTTTGTGAAACTATGAAACCATGTCTTTTCCTGGTTGTTGTATATTAACTGTTGGTTGCTGGTGGGATTTTCATTTTGTGTTGAACGTAGTTCTTGCTTTTAACCGTGTGGAGTTTGAGATTGTGTTGGAGTTAATTGATCTACACTTTTGGTGTTTTCTCTAAATAGGTAAATATTTGGAATTCTTGTCATCTTGCTTCAATCTGGTAGTTAGAAGCTGAAAAATGGCAAAGATGATTGGTGATCGTAGATAGTTAATGAAATTCTTCAGATTGAGAATTACTGGGTTTAGACGAGACTTGTGAACAATGGTTTTTATATGATTCTTATCTGCTTTAGTAATCATTAGATAGTTGCTAAAAATATCCAGCTGAGAATTACTTGGTTTAGATGAGAGCAAAGCTTTTAGGACTCTTATGTGCGTTTCATTTATAATATTCGTTCATAGTAGCTAAAATGTTCCCGACTATGATTTTAAGCAATATCTAAAATTGATTTTGAATTGAAAGAATTGAACAAATTGTGGCGGCTTTTTGCCAGTGTTGATGTTTTCTTAGTATAAACCTTCATTCTGAAATTCATGGTTTGATTTGCTCAGTTTTAAAAGTTTAGATTGTACAATACATGGGGAAGTTGCACTCTAGCAGCAGCTATCTATTGTTTCTGTCGTGAATAAAAATTTCTTGATTGTAGCAAATGACTTGCCTTTAAATGTGTTATAACAATCAGTTCTAATTAAGTTGGAATTTGTAGAGGCCTATATTAATTATCTCTTCTGATTTTTAAGCTATGTATTGTGAAGAATTGTAACATTTTGAATTGTATGAAGGAAGTTTTCTCCCCCTATTTAGTCAATCTAGGACTTGAATATAGACCTTCATATTTTGTGTTGCCATTACATTCTCTTATCGTTAATCTGCCATCTGTTTTTCAACTCTTATTGCAACTCATAATCAACTAAGAAAATATATATACATGTTATGTCTTTATTTTTATGTGTATTTCGTTGGTTGGTATTTTGAGAAAGGTAGAAAATAAACATAAAATTGTGATCTAAATTAATAATTTTTTTTATCATTCTAAGTATTTTACTTTCAGTTTTCCAATGATGTTACTTCTATGGCTAATTTATTTAACTAAAGCCAATTATAAATTGGTTAAACCAATTAACGCCAAATAAAAAGAAAAATAACAAAGTAGGTGAAAACAGAGTTTGAAAAGTCATTTTGAATTTTCTAATGAAAACAGATGCCAACTCTGTTTTTGTATTTTAATTTCTTTTTTTTTTGCGGTTGAGTAAACATAGGTCTCAACTTTTTTTGTATTGAGAAGAATATTAAACACTATATCATAACTTTATCAATATTTCCATCAACTTTTTAAAATAGAAGAATCCTAAACACACAAATTACTTCCTAAAATATAAGATATTGTAAAATCTTAAAAGAAAAAAAAAACACGATATCATATCTTTATCATTATCTCATCAACATTTTTGAATTGTTATTACACTACCTGGAAGCATAAAAATACGTCAGAAGAGTTTATTGTGTTTGTAAGCACTTCAGCAGCTTTTATTTTGTTTGGATGTAATCTTGAATATTTTTTATCAGTTATCAAACTTTAAAAAGCATTCAATCAATCTACTATCTTATACTATACTATACTATACATATTTTATATTTATTATTATATTATATTTTTTTATCTCAAAAGTGTGAATATTTATTTCTGTAAAATTTTGATTGGACTAAAATATCCCTTTTTTTTTTTATAAAATTTAATGGCACTTTGGTAATTTGTTAAAATTGTAAATATTATATTTTGTCTCCTAACTGATAATTATTATCTACACGGCATAATCGGTTTGCCAAGTATGATTTTCTTCTTGCTTGATTTTGATGGAAATTTGTTGAATATCTCTGCTTAACTAACACTGGTTTCATCGAGCCACTTAGAACTGGAATCAAGCTATAGTGCTTACTTAGGAATTGGACAATTATTGCTCGAGGGAAAAAAAACATTTGATTTGTTTGATCCTCAAAAAGTAAAATATAAACAATGTCTTATCATTGATCGATATTTGGAGATTTATATTGCTCATTTAATGTAATAAAATGAGCTCATTTTGGTAGCATCATCCGCCATCGGTGTTTGCATAAGTATGTGTTTTGTGGCAGAGATTCATTGTTAGGTCCGAGATGCATCGTCGTGCAATTGATGTTTTCAAAGCCACTCCTTGTACATAAGTATGTGCTTTTTAGGATTTTCTTTCAAATTTGTGCATAATTGGATTATTTTGCATCGGTAGTCAACTGGCTAAGCATCTAAGTGGAAAGTTATCCATTCATTTGTTCAACAAGAAATATCCATTCATTTGTTCAACAAGAAATGTACTAACAACCACGTGAAAGCTGATAGGTGAAATAAATTAAATCATTAGAAGAGGACTATAGATTTGTACAATGGCAATCGCATAACGGAGGAAGGTGATGCATGGGTGATTTAATTTGCTTTAGAAAATAAGTTGTAAAATAGGATTGAGGAGTGAAGGACTGAAGGTGATAACCTGCCTAATTTAATGGTACCAAAATAAGAATCAGCAAAATTTAAAACGCTGAAGTTCAGTGATGGAGTTCCTTACTAGATCTACTCTTAGTTTGAGCTTGAATTACTCTTAGAATTTATGCTCTTCTACTATTGCATAAATGAGAGTCTATCTGATTTCTAATTAATGGAGGAGCAATTAGTGATTATGATTTATCTCCTAAATGATAATTATTATCTTCTAAACCACGCTTGAGAACCCAGATGCAGAGAGAGACGTCAGTTTGAATGTCTTTTGTTGGACAATTGGGTTTGCGTAAGTAGTGTTCTGGGTTTAGTGATTTTAGTTCATTTTCCTTGATTTTCTCCAATTACATTTACTTGAATATGGTGTGGGTTTGAATGCCTACGTAGAGAATTGATGTATATATATATATATGTCAGATTATATACCTACAACATAGAATTGGGTTTTGATGGAATCCAAAGAAGAATCTGTATGCGCAAGTATTTTTATGCTTTTAGTTGTTTTGGGGACATTTTTGTTATTTTTGTGGTTGTACTTTTTGCTTGCAGCTTTTCTTTTCATCTTTGTTAACATTAATATTTTTTATGGTTATGAACTGTTTGGAAATGTATGTTCAAGAATTCTTGCACAAGCATAACTGTCAGTTTACATTTGTGAACGTAAGAACGTTATAATGTTAGAGAATTGGGTTATCGATGTCAGTGTCACATTGATTGCGTAGTGCCCACAACAGAGGGTTTCCATGGAATCGAAAGAACCCCCAATGCATTAGTAATATTCCGCTTTTAGTGCTTTTAGTTCATTTTTCGGTCGTTTTTTTTTTCTTTGGTTTAATTTGGTGGTCGTACTTTCTGCTTGCAACTGATGTTTTCCGCTCTGTTAACATTGAATTCTTTATGGTTATGAACCGTTTGAAAACGTAAGATCAAGTATTCTTGTGCAAGCATAACTGTCAGTTTATAATATGAATTTTAAATTGTTGTTAAGTATTTTCCGAATATAAATTATTGTTTATATCAATTACTGCTTAGTCAAAAGACAAGAACAAACTTGGTGAATTGGTCGATCATGGTGATTTGGGTTCAGAAAGCCCGTTTCTCCAAAAGTCTTTACTCTAATTGTATTCTTGAGGATCACAAGTGCAAATATTCAATACTTCTTTCAATCTTCTTCGGATTTGTGTCAACGACAATTATTTGAGATGTCCCCCTTAGTTTAGGCCCTTGTGCATCCTATTCAAACATGAAGAAAAGAAGGTTGAATATTATATATGTATTTTAACTTAGAAGGTTTTATGGCATGGCTTTTAATTAGTAATTGGTTAATTGAGGTAACTTATTTCTAATTTTATAATTCTCAAAGCGTTGAAACTTAAACTTCACAATATTGATTATTCTCTACGGGAAGTGTATCTGTAATCGGAAAATCGTAGGGAGCCTCATCCGAAAATTTTAACTTTCACAATTCTGACACGAGTGACAGCTCTCTATAATAGTATGATTGCAGGTACATGTTTGTATGTTGATTCTCAAGTACAAAAAAGTCCCTCTAATTTAAGTTTAGGTTGGTTTTTTTTTTTGCCCAATTAGTGACTACCTCCGATTCTAACAACTTTCTTTTTCATCTTAATATTTAGAAATTAAATTTGAAATCCCTCTAATTTAAGTGTAGTAATTTACTAAGTTAATGTAATTAATTTTATTTTTTCTAAAACTTAATTAATATATTTAGAAATTTCTTTTTATTTTTTTTAATTAAATTAATAAAAAATTTAATTGCTTTTATAACTTATATAATTTCCATAAATTTATTTTAAGTATAATTATTTTTCTTGGGGGCATTTTCATCCTTTCAAGTGAATAAGTACCAATTTATAAAAAAATGTGAAGCATGTGTACTAAATTGTTGAATCGCAAATGTTCGATACCAAACCAGCCAAGTGCTTATTGTTCAGGTACTAAAAAATCAATAACCTTTATTTATTTTTTTGAAGAGTTTCATAAATTAATGTGAGACATTCCATTTTGGCGTTGGAATGCCTCCATGTTTCGTTTTTCTTACATCAAGGGGTACATTTGGCACTAATAAAACAGTTTTTAGTTACACTATGCGAAAATTCTTTACATGCATCTTAAACAAAATTTCTCATTACAGAAAGTTTCATGACAATTTCATTGAGATGAGTTTTTGGTTCACAATGTCTTCATTATATTTCACATACATTGTACATTATGCACGATTTTTTATAATAATATTAAATTATATTATAGCAATAATTTATTTTAATTAGATGGGTAAAATTACATGGTTCACGTACAACGCACGTGTACCTTATTAGTTGCAAAAAAGTCTAGAGATGTTTCAAAACTACGAAAAGCACAGTACGCTAAGTTGAAAAGCACACTATTGTGTATAAAGAAAGATAATTACTTATCACGCGCCACTAAAAGAATAGAGTAAGTTATGGTATTGGGGCATAAACCAATGCCTTTCATTTCAAATAAAGTTTCCATGACCTTCTGCCAAGCATCTTAGTTTGTAAACTATATTATGGCAAGTGGCAAGCACAGAGAAATAATGCTCGACTTCATTACAGAAACAGTAAAACAAAACTGAAACTAAAACTAAAACCTATACTAGTCACAAATCACCATTTGGTGATATATAAAAAGAATTTATTATAAGATTAGACATAACAAGCACAAAATACAACATAAAATTGGCATGAATGATCAGAAGTGATAATCTATACATAGAACATGCAAGCATTTAATGATCTACACTTCATGAAAAAGACAGAGGAATTATACCTGTACTCCATGTATTGATCAAACGAATCGCCACGCCACCTCTGGAGTTATAACAGCAGCCATAACAGAATAAGAAATCAAACACACCAACAACAACAAAGAAAAAAGAAAAGAAAAGAAACAGGGGAATTTGTCAAAAAATTTCAACAAGCTTGGCATTTTCTCACATTAGCTGAATCAAATTAAGCAAGAATTTAGCTGTCAGTTAGTGCTCCATATACGATAACTAGAGATATGTCTCTCTCGATGAACTAAGAAACTCTTTTCCCATGGACTTATTACTATCACCTAAAGATTCAAAGTAATTTCCACACTAGAAAAAAAAAAGTATTGGCTTAGACAATTCATAACAAGTACTTTAATATTCAACCATCAACTTTGAAAATCATAGAAACTAAAACAGCAAACTTCGTTAATCATCCCAACATCAATAAAAAACCATTCCCGATACTTCTTCACACAAAAGCATATAATGTCCTAGCAAAAGTGCCCAAAGTCCAAGAACAGCTAGGTCACTATGACCCTTTTAGAATGCCAATAGATAACTAACAACAATTTTGCAACCATGTAGTTGCGGATAGATAACTACTAACAATTCAACCATGTATTGATCAAACGAATCGCCACTCCACTGGATCAAACACACCATCACCAACAACAACAAAAACAACAAAGCAAAAAGAAAAGAAAAAGATAGGGAAGTTTGTCTAGACTTTCCTACAAGCTTGGAATTTTCTCACAGTAACTGAATAAAATTAAGAAAGAATTTACTTGTCAGTTAGCGCTCCATATATGATAATTAGCGATCCGTCTCTGTCTCGATGAACTAAGAAACTCTGTTCTGATGGACTTTTGAGTATCATCTAAAGATTCAAAGTGATTTCCACACTAGAGAAAAAAATGTATTGACGTAAACCATTCATAAACTTTGAAAATCATAGGAACAAAAACAGCAAACTTCGTTAGTCACATCAACATCAATAAGAAACCGTTCCCTATACTACTTCATGCAAAAGCATATAAGGAAAAAAAGGAAAAGCACCAATCTCGCAAGGAATGAAATGAATGCATGCGATTTTATTCAGAAAACTCCAAAAAAAACATCTATCATAAAAAACCGGAGAAACAAGAGCAACAAAAAGAGGCCTGAGACGAAACACAAAACTCTGTACACATTTTAACGCATATGAAACTATTATGTGCTAATGAATCTTTACATCAAATAGAGTAATTTCATACCTCTTGGTGTGATTTAAATAGAGCCCATCAATTTTTTATGAAATATCCATCAATCGTAAACCCTAACTCGCAAAATGGGAAAAAAAATTTAAAAAAAAACCTTAAAAACTGAACCGATGGTAGGGCGGGGCTGGTGGTGAATCTATGCGCGAGGGCTGGTGGCGACGCGGAAGCGGAGAGGAAAATTAGCTGTAAGTTAAAGCCAAATTAAACCCACGATGATGAAAATAAGATGGGGATCAGATTAAAAAAAAACGACGGCTTTAGTGTCCGTCGTTAATGTGGAAATTAATTAGCAACGGATATTCCATCATTATGTAACACAGACTCAAAATTTGTCGTTAAAATTAAATGAAACGACTTCATCTATAAATAAACATATCTGCGGACATTTCCGTTGCTAGTAACGACGGCTAGAGCTCCATAGCTATCAGTCGTCGCTATCCGTCTCTATTCGGTCACAAAAAATTGTGCAAAAAATTTGGCGCCTTATTTGCCTACGGTTTACAAACGGAAAGAAAGTCCGTCAAAATTTCCGTAGCTAAGTCGTGGCAGATCCGTTGTTATTTTTTTTTAGTTTAAAATGTCTATTTCCATAGGAATTCCATCGCTATTCTGTCGCAAGTTAGCTACTGATCCTTTCTGTCGCAAGTCAATGCACAATTTCAATGGTTTGAAAGATCATAAGTTTGAAAACCAGAACACACAAACACAATCACATTTACAGCTAGACAAAAGAATGGTACGCATATGTTATATGGAACATAAATTGGAATGAGTGATAATCTACACATAGAAACAAGCAAGCATTTAATGATCTACACAACGAAACATGAAAACGCTTCAAACAACCATAACAAAATATGAATTCAAACAAACCCTCAGCAAAAACAATGAAAAAAGAAGAAAAACAGGGGAGTTTTTGTCTAGATTTTTCGACAAGCTTGGCATTTCTCACTAAATCAAATTATGCAAGAATGTAATTGTCAGTTAGTGCTCCAAATCATAATGAATTATGAATTAAGAAATTCTCTCTAAAGATTCAAAGTAATTTCCTCACTAGACAAAAAAATGTCTTGACCGAAAGGTCCGAAACCATGCATTCATGACATTTATTTGAAACTATAACCATTCATGAAAACTACTTTGATATTCAACTATAAACTTTGAACATCATCGAAACAAAAAAAAAAAAAAAAATTTCGTTAGTCTGCCCAACATCAATACGAAACAATTCCCGATAGCTCTTTATAGAAAAACATATAATGTCCTTAGCAAAAGTACCAAAAGTCCAAAAGTCAGCAAGGTCAGTAAGACCCTTTTAGAATGCCAATAGACAACTAACAACAATTTCACAGCCATGCAGTTGCAGATAGGACCTCAAAAAAATCCTCAAGTTCCTCTAGTGGCATCATCTACCATCTTCCTCTTCCTCCTTGCATTCACTTGTCTCATTCCTTTAATGTATGACAAACTCTCAGCGTATCTATAAATCTGAAAAGACTGAGGCGGTCGAGCAGCATAGAACAAGAACTTAACACGCCCGGTCTTAGGATCAAACACAAACAGTTTACTATCTGCGCGCTCCCCCAAAATTTTCCCATTTTTTGAACACCACAATAACCTATCCATATTCACCTCAATAGGCCCAAATGTGTAATCTTTCCTCCAAATTTGTTCACCATCATCAAACACCCACCCATCAAGAGATTTAACCCTTTCATTGTCTTTAGTACACACAAGACCACCAAGAGATCCATTCCAATCAACCAATCCTACCTCTTCCTCAACCTCCATATAAATGGTTGACAGAGGCACAATCTTGAAAACCAATCTTGTCACATCAAAACACACCAACACCTCACTAAACTTACTCTTAGAACAGTCATTCCTATCAACCTTTGCAAACCAATACGGATTTCCATTCACAATCACGACATTTTTAGTCTGCAACACATTAAACTGAAAATCAACCTCAATTGTTCTCCAAGAATCTGAATTAACAGAGTACACCTCAACTCCAGTAATGCTCATATTCGTTTTCGAACTAAAAATCCTTACCACCTTAAAATCAGCCCTCTGAGCATCATACCCAAACCCAAGCGACACATTCTGATGAGCCCCAAAATCTACTTTTGAGGATGGAAGTTCCATGGACAACTTCATTGCAGGGTTCCACAAAACAATTATTTTCCCAAATGGTGGGATATATAAGCAAAACAAACCATTGCAACACCCCACAGTATCTATATCGAGATGGATAGAAGAAAATGGGTGGTCAAGAATAGTGGGTTTCTTCACATTGGATTCAATGCTAAAGAGAGACATGGTGTTACTGTCGTTCTTATTAATTCTGTGCACAATAAAAGACTGATTTTTTGGGTCACTAGAAAACTCACCATGGTGCATTTTAATGAACTCTGGCGTCGAAAAAAGCTCGCACCAGGGCTTGCAAACAGACTTGAAACGGAGGATTGACTTCACCGGAAGGCGTGTGACGATGCAGAGGATTATATCTTCAGGGAAAACACAGTCTGCCAAGGCGTCAATCGGTTCTTGGCTCTTTTTCGGGCTTACCGGAGGCATTCTTGGAGCCTGGAGGCGGTTTGATTTTAAAGGTTTTGATGATTTGACGAGAGAGAGAAACAAAATGAGGAAAGGCCGAAAGGGTTCTGACTTCTGAGTGCAGCAATGTAGAGAAGGAAGAGGCGTGAGAGCAGCGCCTATTTCTATATTAATTCATTGAAACAAAAACACCAAATTTTTTTTATATATTTTTCTATTTTAATAATTTATTCTATATTAATTTGTTTTTTATTTTTATATAATTGTGTCAAATTTGTTTACTTTTTTAGAACAACTTATCGAGAATTTTCCCACAAAAAGTTCTATAGAATAATTAAGTATTTGTATTGATATATTTGTCTTAATTGTGTATTTTACCAACAAATTGTTTTGCATAACTGAGATTTTATCAGATTATTGTCAAATTATCAGAATATTACCCAGATAGAGATGGCAGTAGGGCGAGAAATCCCCATTTCCTGTGGGGATCCACCCCGAATGGGCAGGGATTACCCCAAAAAAATCCCCCGTGGGACGTGGACGGGGAATTTTTTCTCGCCGTTAGCGGGAACGGGGGGTGTTGGGATTATATTCCCGACCCTTCGGGGAATCGGGTGTTAGACCGCTAAACACCTAAAATAAATCTAGCATTAATCCTCGCAAGAGAACGAGATCAATCGTAGGGTAGCAAGTTGATCATAAGTCGTCTCTCGATGAAGACTTAGCGGGCAAATAATTATATTATGTTTCACAATAAACAAAAAAGTAAATTCTAAACACTCTAATCAGATTTGTGATTTTAATAAAGGGAACTTTGCAAAAATGCCACTTTTTTACAAATTTTTTGGAAAATTGCCACCCAACCTAAATCCTTTAAATTATATCCCCTTCACCCCTGTGAAATGTCCTAGATACCCCTTAGTAAAGAAAAAGACCCCAATCAATCCCTTTCCCTGCCATTCTCAATCTCACCTGTTTGAGGAAGGAAAAAAATAAAAGTTCAATACTTTCAACCTCTCTCTTTCCCGTCTCTGCTCCCAAAAATTTTCCGGCGATTCCGACTTTTTCCGGCATCTTGACTTTATTGTGACAGTCGCCGCCTTTGCTCGGACACTTCTCTCTGCGTCGCGCTGAGTATCGTGGTCATATTCCACTTGGGAACGACTTCTAATCCTCTTTCGACCGGACTTCTTACATCGACCGCTTGTCTACTTTTTCTCTTTCCGGCGTCCATTGTGAAGTACATTTCCCGGTAAGTTCGATTTTTTGTATCTTGTTCTTCAAATCTAGGGCATTCTAGGATTTTTTTGTTGCATTTTTTGTATTTTTTGTTGCATTTTTGTAGTTTTCATTTTTGGTAAGCTTTTTTGACTTTCATGGGTTTAGGATTGTTGGGTTGGGTGAAAGACTTCTGCATTTTTTCCAAAAATAATGTTAAGCTTTTTTGACTTTCATGGGTTTAGGGTTGCTGGGGTTGGGTGAAAGATTTCAGCATTTTTTCCAAAAATAATGTTAAGTAATTTTGATATTTTTGGTCGGTTTCATGGGTTATGGGTCGTTTCGAAAGCATGATACTATTATTTTGAAGTTTATTTCTGATGTTTATCAGTTGGTTAGGTTTGATTTTGGATGTTGTTTGCATTTTTCGACTTCTACTAGTTATGTTCCTTTAATTTCCTGTTGTATGTATGCGCTTAATGCCTTTCGACCATGTTTTCGACTATCCTACGACTATTTTGTCGACCATTGCATGTTTTTCGACTACGTATTCGACCAACGTTAGACTACTATTTCGACCTAATGTGTTGTTTTGGTGTAAAACAGGGATAAAATGGACCTCGTTCCAAATTATAAAGATCGGTTTAAAGGGAAGCGCTCCTGTAGGTCTTGTTTCAAAATCAAAATCATCCCGACTCACTTTGGTGACTATCCACGTTGATATATTTAAATGTGAGAAGGTGATGTGTAAATTATAATGATACAAATGATGTGGGATTCACAAGGTTTGAACTAACTGTAATAAATATGTATTGGTTTTAGGATTTGAGTGTAATTACGATGTAGTGGTTTTCTAAATTTTTTAAAACTTATAGAAGTAAAAATTGGATAAAATAGCATAATTTTAGAAAATAGCCGAAGACATCTACTTATTATGGTACTTGTTTGAGTATTGTGTGTTTGATATCTTTGATTTGAAGAGTTTTTTGTAATACATTAACTCGTTTTAGTAAAGTTGATTTGAATTGGTTTGATCAATTCCCCGTTTGTGGAAGTTCGTTTTAATGAAATGACTATCGTTTTGGAAAAAAAAAAGAGTAGGTAAAATTGAGAAGATTCTTTTGAAAGGCAAACCAAAAGAGGTCCTAGTCTTCACCAAAGACTGGGATATAAATGCAGGCTAATGCAGCCTTTTCATTCATTAAAGGGAAAAAAAGTCCACTCCAAACAGTAAAAAAATAAATAAATAAAAAGTGTACATTATCTTATTTTGGTAATAATACAGTATGATAACTACAACTTTTTTTCTTTGTAATCTTTACAATCTGCATAGGAAACAACAATTTCCCAGTTTTTTTCCAGTCCTTTTTTGCTAAATATTCAAACAAAAATATATTATCTACACATTTGCCCATATAGTTTGCTTGTCTGTAACACTGTCACTGTGTGGTGGCCTTTTATTTTTTAGCAACAGTACGTCACATTTTGTAAAGATGTGGGCCCTAACAACCAAATTGTAAAGATGTCTTTTCTAATAATTGAGAGAAGGTAACATCGGAAGGGACAACCACATGCTTTGTTTTCTTCCCACTATAACACCAACAGCGATTAGTTGAATCCAACTCCCATGCATCATCCCAAAGATTCAATATTGAGCATGAACCATAACCTGAAATAATATAGTAACAAACTGAAATCTGAAACCTACAAAGGCAACGACCAGACATTCGACTACAAACGACCATACAAACGACTGTCAACCTTACACCAACCATAATTATCGACCGCAAACAAACCACACACCGACCAACAAATCGACTACATAGCAGACAACAGACCCACAAACTACAACACAGAGCAAATTTTGCCAAAATCGAACTAATTCTACAATTTAATCACATTTTCAGCTACCACGCGATTACATTTGCTAAAAATCAAATAATTACATATTACCCACTACATATCATGAACTACAATGAGTATTTACACTTGTTTACAAATGAAAAATAACCAAAATAACCAAAATAAAATTCGGAATGAGGTTGGAAGGTTGTCAGTACTTCAAGTACAACACACAAGGGTCGGCCACATCGTCGGTACACAGTCGAGAACATGGTCGAAAATGTATTAAGTACATACATACCATCAGAAAAATAAAGGAACATATCTAACAAATTCCAAAAAGGCATACAACATCCAAAACCAACAAATTCCAACTAATACACATCACAAATAAACTTTAAAAATAATAATATCATGCTTTGAGAGAATATCAAAATGACCCATATAAACTTAGAAATACTTAATATTATTTTTTTGGCAAAAATACAAATATTTTGACCAAAAGTCATTAATCTCAAACCCATGAAAGTCAAAAAAACTGAGCAAAAATGAAATTCAACGTATGCACAAACAAAAGATGAAAATTTGAAAGTATAAAACAACACTTTTTTCTGAAAAAAGAACTACAAAAAAAATCATACAGAAATGCAAAAAAAAAAAAACCTAGAAATTTCAAGAATTGAAAAATGACGTAACAGAGCGAAAATCAGCTCGAAGCCGAAGCTCTTCGAGCAACTGCCTCACCTTGGTGGTATAATTGCTTATTGCTTCCTCCTGGAATTTTTCTTCAACAGCCTTTTGTCCATCTCACTTTGCTCTATCCCTCATGTTAAGCATATCGGGATGACTTGTACAGAATGAGTTTGTTTTCATTGGAAGTACTCTCAAGCAAGGTCTTGGCCTTCTCAGCATGCTCCTCAAATTCTTCCTTCAAACCCATGTTTTCGTCGTCGGCAGAGAGATTTTCTGATTCATGTATTGATTGGAAGGGGAGTTGATTTGGGTCTTCTTCATTCTAAAGCAAAGGGGTATGTTGGACATTTTACAGGGGTAAGGGTGGCATAATTTAAAGAATTTAGGTTGAGTGGCATTTTTCCAAAAAATTGCTAAAAAAGTGGCATTTTTGCAAATATCCCTTTAATAAACTAAAGGAAAACAATTAAGAAGACAATAATCAAACTAAACACGAGTAAACTTTGAGAAAAGAAATGGATGAAAGTCTAGGATTTCAGATTCATCTCATCAAACTTGCAAACAGATCGAATATCAATTAATCGATCATGCGTTTAATAAATATAACAAACATGTAAAAATAAGCCTAGATTTGATAACTCACGTATTCACAGATTAGGGTTATCCCAACATAATTTGCTATTTTCATTAAGTCAAAGTTAGATAATACATCTCTGATTCATATCTAACCCCTTGAAAAAAATTAGTCCAAGAATAATATCTTCTCTCGGTCTCTACTATTCCCTCAAAATAATCAAGAGTTGATTGATTTTATTTGCTGTGAATTTTTGTTTCGTTATTGTTTTTGTTATACATTGGTCTTCGTTATGATCTTTTATTTGCTGTGGAATTTTGTTTTCGTATGATTGATTTAATTGTGTTGGGGGTTTATCATTTATGCCCATATAGAGAGAGAGAGAGAGAGAGAGAGGGAACAGAGATGTTAAATTAGGAAAGGAATTAGAATCCCAGTTAATTATACTCCATCCTATTCAAAATAAGTGTCTTTTTAGGAAAAAAAAAACACACATATTAAGGATTGTGTTAAAATATCAAATATACCCTTAATTAATAATAAATGCTACATTGAAACAAACAAATTTAGGTATTAGAGTTAGTTGGGAAACAATATATTTAAGGGTAATTTGAGAAATCTTTTTCTCAACAACCTTGAAATGTAAGAAAGACATTCTTTTTGGAAAAAAAAAATCATATGCCAAAAGGACACTTAAGGCTCGTTTGGTTGGGCATTATGTGAGTGATATCACTCACTTTGTTATTATTTCCACTCCATTGTGTTGTTTGGTTGAATTGGACAAAGCCCTGAAAATAGGGCTGGCCCGGTAATTTATCCCCCTCAATAAGTTAATAGCTATCCCACCCCCTAGGTGGGATGATTAATACATCCTTTTATCATCCATGCTCAAATTACCCACATACCCCTCATTTTTACAGCTGTCCATATCTCCTGTCTGTTTGTGCACGTTTCATCACTTCTCTGTGAACAAGACATCACCTCTTACCCTAGCCCCATTTTTCAGAAGGACGAACACATTGCCCTCGACATAGCCGGTGTGCGACGCGGTTTGGCAACTTTCGTCTGATTTTATTTTTTAACCTTCGTTTTTTGCATTTTATTTATCTTTTCAGAAGGACGAACACACTGTCTGATTCTATTTTTCTTTTTCCCCATCAGGTTTACGAACAACAAACAGTGGTCGCCGGTGTTGATTGTGTCGACTCCGAACGAGGTTAGAGTATTTGTAATCGTTTTTTTTGGTATATTTTGTGAACCATTTCAATGTATTTGAATGTTTTTATGCCTTGTATGTAATCGTTTTTTTTTTTTTGTATTTTCATTGCACTGATTCTGAATAATGGATGTTTTAAAGCTAGGGCATTTTTGCTGATTCTGAATATTTTGTGTTTTAAAGCTAGAGCATTTGTATTGATTATTGGGTGTGTTTTGGTAGGGCATTTCTAAGGATTCTTAATCTTGGTTGTTTCATTTAAAGCAACAATTTTACTGTTTGAAATGATTTATTACAAATTTTCAGCTTCATATTCTGATATCAGAAATCAGAATGAAGTATATTGCGTTCGTCAAAATGCTTATAGTTTTCATGTATTCTATTACAGCTGCAATCTAGAACGATGTCTGAAATATCGAGAAGAAGAGCAGAGATCTTTCTTCTAGTTGAAGAAATAATGTTAGACAGTGTTTTTATAGTTAATATGTTTGATAGTATAATTCGTAAGTGTGCTCAAAGGCGACTAATACACCGTAAACAAGGAATAAAATATAAGATGGCTGATAGGATACCCAAACAAATTGAGCATTTAGATGACTTGATTTTACATAATGACACTGATTGTCTAGATAATTTGAGGATGACACGAGGTGCCTTTGCTAAACTTTGCTACTTATTAAAGCATGTGGGTGGCCTTAGAGACTCTAGATATGTGTCAATTAATGAGAAAGCCGCATTCTTTCTTTCTGTGTTGGCACACCATAAGAAAAATCGTATTGTGCGATTTGATTTCAAGAGATCCGGACAAACGATAAGTAGACACTTCCATGATGTATTGAATGCTATTTTGAGGCTTCACAATTTACTTCTTGTAAATCCTGAACCAGTCGATGACAACTGCACAAATCCTAGATGGAGTTCGTTCAAGGTAAATGTTTTTTATCTTAATGAACATATATTGTGTTGGCTGTCAGTATAATGCAAATCTATTACCTATATAGGGTTGTCTAGGTGCATTAGATGGTACATACATCAAAGTGAAAGTTTCTGATACAGATAAGGCAAGATATAGAACAAGGAAAGGAGACATTGCAGTAAATTGCCTTGGGGTGTGTGACACAAATATGAATTTTATTTATCGCTAACCTGTTGGGAAGGTTCTCGCGGTGATTGTAGAGTTTTGCGTGATGCAATTCATAGGCCTAATGGTTTAAAAATCCCGCAAGGTATTATTTCACGTATTAAAATTACGTAAAATCTTTCTATAAATTTGCAAGTCATCAATAAATATTCTCATATAATTGATGCATGTTTTCAAAATTCATCAAATGTGTGTACAGGTAAATTTTATCTTTGTGACAACGGTTATACCAACGGTCAAGGATTCCTCACTCCATATAAAGGGGTTAGGTATCATCTCGACGAATGGGGTGAAGGAAATTGATTCCAAAAATCCGAAAGAGTACTTCAATATGACACACTCAAAAGCTCGCAATGTGATTGAAAGAGCTTTCGGTCTTTTGAAAAAGCGATGGGCTATACTACAGAGTCAATCATTTTACGATATTAAAGTCCAAAACCGGATTATAATGGCATGTGTACTTCTACATAACTTCATACGATTAGAGTTGCATGTTGATTCCATTGAAGAGTTGTCGAGTGACGATGATGAAGATGACCATGAAGATAATGAAAACGTGGACTTCATTGACACTGTAGAGCCATCACAATTTTGGACAAACTGGAGAGACAACTTAGCACAATCTATGTTTAATGAATGGAGAGGTGTAGGATAGTCTACAATTCATTAGTGTGATGGAATAGTGATGTAACTCACTTTAAATTCTGATGTATGTTTACTGTTGTAATTGTTATTGATTTAATGGATGCTTTTTGTGAACATGTGATGGAATTTGTTGGTTATTTAATCTGTCAATGAGCTAGATGGTGGATAACTTGAATGGTTTACTAGTTTACTGGTTTTTCGTTTGCTTTGTTAGTAAGCCCAGTCTATGTTTAATGGTCTACTTAGGTTTAATTTTTTTACTTTTTCATGCTGCATATATTGGTAGTAGTTTATCATTTGGAGCAGAATATAGTCACATATGGTCGATGCTACATTATAATTTGTTTTTTTATCCAGTTACTGCTAGAATTTAAACTCTTCCATTTAATTGCGTTTTATTGACATATGTCTTATGGATGTGTCAAGTGGCAATCTCACAAAACCAGTGCGAAAGAGGAATGACAAGGGTAGAAGGAGTTGGAGCAGGCGGGAAGAAGAGGTTTTGGTTGCAGCTCTGAAAAAAGTCATTGCAAATGGCTGGAAATCCGAAAACGGTTTCAAAATTGGCTACCTTCAAGCTTTGGAGCAAGAAATGCAAAAGATAATACCTGGGACAGATTTGAAAGGGATTCCGCACATCAACTCGAAGATACACGTGTGGAAGAAGGATTATGGCAGTCTGGTCACTATGTTATCACGTAGTGGAATAGGGTGGAATGTCACCACTAACATGATCGAGGCACCAGATGATGCATGGGCTGAATATGTAAAGGTAATGTGCAGTAGTGTTGATAATGTTTGTATAATGAAGTCCATTAATTAATATGTTCCCTAATTCCAATTGTAGGTAGATGCAAATGCTCGTTTAATGAGGAACAAATCTTGGCCATTTTATAACGATTGGGTTATGATATTTGGGAAAGATCGAGCTACGGGAGAACACGCAAAAAACTTCACCGATGCATTGAACCATGTCCTTAATGGACAGTCTACACCACAAGATGACTACCACGTCAATTTAGAAAACATGTCGGATAACTGTGAGTATGAAACAAAGACCAATTCCAATTGTCAAGCCGAAAGCACTCCTCAGATGTCTGCATCGGGGAAGAAGGGTGCGGGAGGTAAAAGGAAGTCAACGATGGTGTTGATCCTTTGTATGAAATCATGAAGACCTTCCTCCAAAGCACGGAAGCAAGGTTGGGTGACATAGCCAAAAGAATTGGCTATGAATATGACATATCATTTGCAAGGAAGGAGGTCTTTGGGGTAGTTGGAAATATGCAAGGATTAAGTCTGCGCGATAAGGCTGCTTGGTTTTAAGTCGCTTGTCAAGAATACTAAGACTTAAAATTATTTTTCAGTTTGCGGACGAGGCCAGAGTTTGCCAGGATGAAGTTATCTGGGAGCTTATAAACAAGACTAGAAATATAACTGAAATCTAAAATTATGGAGCACTTTGCTTCCTGTTTTGAACCTAAGGCCATAGCTGGCAGATTCGTGTACTGAAATCTTAAGGTCTTTTGAGATAGTGAATTTGTAATTCACAAAACAATTTGCTTCCTGTTTTGAACTTTGGTATCTGAATTTGTAATTCACAAATTAAACTTGTGAAGTGTTTTGAGCTTACCACACAAGTAATTGACTATTGGCTTGTGATTCAATATTGATTATTGGCTTCTATCCCCTCTTCTGTGTTGGGTAATTGAGTTGAACTATCTGTTTTTTTCATTCCCAGTTTAGAGATGCAATGAATTAAATGTTCTGATAATGTTGATATATGAGTGGGACTATGACTGTTTTTTACATGTTCCAGTGTTTTTTTTTGCACCTGAAAGTGGTATGACATAGTTTGGGTTCTGTATGTAATTTGGTAAATATTACATAATGTAACAGGGTCATTTGGCTAACTGAGTGTGTTTGCATTTTTTGGGCTATGTCTGTTATTTTATAAAAATTACATAATGTCCAGGGGTTAATTTGCACTTGATAGTTTTTGTAAAAATTACCTGTTGTTCCAGGGGTCAATAGTGTTAGATAGTGTTTTGGGGTCTGCAATTTTGTAAAAATTACATATATGTACTAGGGTTATTTTGTAACTAAAACTGTTGGCATATTTGGGGTCTGTCTATAATATTGTAAAAATTACATAATGTAACAGGGTTACTTTGTAATTGTTGTGTGTTTGCATTTTTTGGGCTCTGGCTGTAATTTCTTATAAATGTGTTAATGTACCATGGTTATTTTGTAACTGAAAATGTTGGCATATTTGGGGCCTGTCATGTAATTTTGAAAAAATTACATAATGTGTGTGGGTTATTTTGTAACAGGGTGTATTTGCATTTTGGGGTATGGCTGTAATTTCTTAAAAATTATATAATGGACAGGGGTTTTACATCACAGTAGGATAGTCATCGATTTAATGAAATTAACTGTTGATTCCAAGTTAAAAACGAGTGAAACCAATCTAATTAACTGAAAATGTTAGCATATTTGGGGTTTGTCTGTAATTTTGAAAAAAATACATAATGTGTGTGGGTTATTTTGTAATAGTGTGTATTTGTATTTTGGGGTCTGCCTTTAATTTCTTAAAAATTATATGTTGATTCCAAGTAAAAAAACCAGTGAAACCAAATTAATCTAAAACATGAAACTTTCATTGCGATTTCACTGAAAAACGAGACACAAACAGACACAAATTAGATTTTCATCGTACAAGGTCGTGAAAGACGTACGCTAGAAAATAGGACCACTACAACTTAGAGTTAAAACAACAACACAAGACGACATGACAAAGATTAAACTGAGAACGATGACAACATAAACGTAGAACTAAGATCGTGAAAACAAGAAATGGACTCAAGACAAGACAAACAAAGACTCGAATCGAGTAGACACAACTTCATGGTTTTTTGATAGGCGAGTAGCACGATGCGAAGAGAGCTATCACCGAGCACATGGGGTGGACGACTTGAGTCGGCTTGATCAAAAACTTTCGCATCTTGCCAAGAACGTCTTGATGGTGGACAACTTTGACGGAGGGTTATTTGGAGTGCCGAACCGGTGAATCGCTTGATTGATACCACGCCAACTCATTCCGTAAGGAGTTGTCCGTGTTGTCGAGTTCGCTCCACCGCGACAGGTGCTTGGTTGGCTATTGGCATAACGTCCGGACCATCTTCATCGCCGTGATCACTAGATATTTCAATGACTTCAACTTCATTGTTAGCACTTTCGTTAGCATCCTCTTCTTCGAACATCCAACGAAGCTCATCAAGTCATGTTCGCCTTCTAGCATATAGGCCATTCCAAGTTTTTGCTCCTACAAAATAATCAAACACGTAAGATTTTACAAAAAGGCCCCAATTTCCAAAAACAAAAGCAACATATACAAAATAACCAACATATACAAAGTTAACCAGATTAACATCATCATGTTGCACTGTAATTACAAAACGACCCAAGATTTTACATGTTGCACTATAATTACAAAACGACCCAAGATTTTACATGTTGCACTATAATTACAAAACGACCTAAGAATGTACATGTTGCAACATGTACAAGTTAACCAGATGTACAAGTATAAAACAAATATACAGTTAAGTTAACCGAAGAATGCAAACATTATTTTTTAACTACTTGATCCCTGTTAGTGTTGTCTAAAACTTTTAAAAATGACATACAAGTCCCATATTACAAGCACAATTCCAGAAATCGGATAAAGAGAACAAAGGCAGATTAACATCAACATATGGGTCCAAGCCCCATATTAGAATTCAAATACAATAGTCATTAATTCAAATTGCAGAATTACAGGTTGTAACAACAATGCACAATTTCAAATACAATATACCATAGTCATCAGTTGTTACACCAAACTCCTAACACACAACTAGAAATCCCTCAGTTGTTTCACCAAAATCCTAAAACACAAGCTCTAAATTAAAGTATTACATCATAATTACTATAGTTCACAAAACAGAGGCTAAAAATATAACTAGAGGCTTCAATTACTCCCGACTGAAGTCTCGTTGTCCACAGGTTCTTCAAGTTCATGAGCTTGGTCATTGGTTTCATCACCATCATCAATCATGAGTGGATTATCTTTGTTATTTCCAGGTAGAATCGAGAAGTCAATCTCAGCAGCATTACAAGTCTTGAACAAGTTGTAAACAATGTTGTAGTATTGAAAACTGTTAGTCCAAAAATCTTTATATTCTTGTGTTTCCTGTACAAGTGGAATTAATTAGTTCCCAAAACAAATAATTCATATTACGCAACTGGAAAATGAATTAGTATATCTAATTGAAATAACCACATATTTTTGTTTACCTCTCCAATGCGATTGAAATAATTGCCATCCACAATTACGACGTTCCGTTCCTTGTCATATTTGGCCCCTGTTGTGTGAATGTACATTTGAAACGCCTCAAATCTGTCACGGAATTGTTGGATTCGATCCTTGACCTTGCCAACACTGAAGTCGCTTGGAAAAATGCCTCTGAGTTGTGTATGGATCAAACGGACAAATGAATTCCACTCAAAAGAGTCATGCACTCGCATAATACGAGTAGCACAATCCAACATTCGATACAAGTATTCATCTTGTTCTGGTTTCCAATCATCTGAGTGGTAAATTTCCCGATTCTTTTGATTCCTTGTTTTTGGCATATCTGTGATTCTAACTATTTTAAGACACAAACATATTAACAATTACAGGCAACGATGTTGTAAATTCAAAAAATTACAGTAGAAAAATTAAAACACATTCATTTCAAACTCAGTCGTATGAATATATCAAGTACCAGAGTCAAAATGCAGTGTTAGAACAACGTATTACCAGTTTATCGATAAAATAAAAATACTTAATTCAAAAACCAAACAACTTACAAATATTCCAAGTTAAAGTAATTCAAATAACAATCCGAGTGTTCATACTGAAAAATTCACTAGTCTATTACAAGTGAAGGTCGAAACAAAGGTTCGAACACATTGTTGAGGCTTCAAGCCCAGTAATTTAGAGTGCTCTTAAATTGAAAAGAGCATGATAATACATAGGAAAACCCAAGAAACAATCAAAGCAGTGACATATTTTCTTTCACGAAGCTTGATTGTTTAATGGTGTCTTGATGCGTATTAATTGTCTTTAACAGGCCGGGGATGATCTAAGTTGATTGTCTGCACATTGTTGGGTCATATCACTCAAAGAAACCACACCTACGGTCCTGCAATTTGGTTCGTTGATTAAATTGTACTTCAATGTTTTATAGATTAGCTACTCTAAATCATATTAATGATATATATTGTTTAATAATAAGAAAGAACGTCAGACAATCGTGAAATCTACGTCCGGATTTTTCTCTCCCATGAGGTTTGTAATGGGACTTCGGTGCCACAATCACAAAACTTGTATATTGGCGAACTTTGACGGTATGACTGACTAGATGAGTTCGAGTGGCTTGGGGACACTACAAACATACATTTTCATAGATATAATCCCAAAAAGTGTAAAATAGGATAATTCAATCAAGATATTCAACATTTCTGTTATAAAATTATGGTAAGGAGATTTTGTAAAATACATTGAAAACATTCATTGCTTACTTGTAATGAAACCAAATATCTTCTAGTTAAACACCAATTACTTGCTTTGTTAGAGGTCTGCATCAACGAAAATGAAAGACCAGTTTGTGATTAGGTTCCAACAAAAATAATAGGGAAATTAGTTCCAAAATTCCACAGCTAATATAAATATCAGGAAATTACTCCAATCAAACTGCAGGCCCACTAGAAATTATGCTGAAATTAAATAGGCATTTTTCTGAATTCTCAAGAAAATCAAAATGCAAGCCAACCAAAAATGTGGTCTGATAATCCGCAAGCAATAAGTCTTCAATTTAGGCAACTCAGAATTAAACATTGAAAGCCCACAATTTTGAATAACCGAAATACAACCTTGAGATTCAACAGCGAATTAAACATTGAATTGAAAAGAAGAAAGGTGAAATCTAAGAAAATATTACCGTTTTCCACCTCGCAAACCCTAGAGCTGCTTGAAAAGGGAAGATTGCGCAGGCTCGAACAGGATGCCAAAATTCTCTCGGCAACCGTCTGGATGAGTGGAACGCAGGCGTGCAAAGGAGAAAGAAAGTTGCAAGAAATAAAGAAAGTTGCAAAGTGAGAAATGAGAAGGGTCGTTCTAAATTTTTGGCCTGTGAGAAGTGAGAGTGTGTACTAGAATAGGAGGGACAATTTGGGAATATGCAATGTAAAATAAGGACAAAAAAGTAATAGCACACTTGTTAGTCTATTAAAATACATCCTCAACCAAACAATTTATTACAAAACCAACACATTCCCAAAGCCCAATCCTTCATTCAAACAACTTATTGAACCTTAATACATCCCTAGGATAAGGCCAAAAATTTAGGTGGGAATTAATCAAGCCTATTACCTTACTCCAACCAAACGAGGCCTTATTGTAAATAGGAGGGAGTAACTTCTTGGGGACTACCGTCTACAAATTCTAGTAATTAAGAGTTGGAGAGCGGATAATTATATTTGAGCCCGGCCCAACCCTAAGCATCTTTTGCTTCTTTTGTTAGTGATTTTTTCCAAGACTTTATGATTGAAGATTGAACAAGTTATTTGGAGGTTCATTTATAGATGTGAACCAGTTACTTATCTAAATTAATTTAATAATGATATGACCGGTTCAAATTTTACCAAAATCTAAATCTATATTCTAATCAAATAATTAAATTGATTCAATCTTTTTATAAAAATAACTAAATATCTAAGAACATTTCCAATAGACTCTTTAATTGAGAATTACTTTTTATTTGAAAGAGTGAACCACCAAAAACCATTTCCAACAAACTCTTTAATTTAACTTTAAAAATTTAGAGAATGAGTTTTCACTCTTCAAATTTGGAAAGCCAATACAACTCTCTATATTTGATTGCTTAAGTGATTAATTATTTTTAATATCCCATTTGTTGATTTCTTGCACTTTGAATGACCATTTTGATTGGTAGTTTATAAGAAGTAACATAAATTTTAAATAAAGATCCAAATACAAAGAGTGTGTTGGGAAATATTAAAAGTACTACTCTTTAAATTTAGAAATGCTCGTTATTTGAAAAAGATGTTCTTTAAATTTAAAGAGTCTCTTGGAGATGCATTAATCAATTGGTAAAGTTCTAGTAATAGTTGGAAACACGGAGAATTATATTTGAGCCTGTATATCCCTTAAAAGGGGCAACTAATTAATTATAAAAAAATTAATATTATCTATAAAAATATAATTAACCAAACAAATTATCAAAACTTCATGAAAATATTCTTTAATATTAAACATATAATTAACTAAATTTTTTAGTAGCAATTTAGTTGGTAATTAATTATAAAAACTTTAACATCTCAAATTTTCCTTGGCCTGTTTAGGAAAGGAAAAGGGAAGTAAATGTTTTTTTCTAATAGATGTTTACTATTTATTTATTTGTTTGATTATTATATTCTTATATAGTTAACTAGTTAAAATATTTTCTTTCTAATTAATTTTTCATTACAATTATGGTAGGGATTAATTACTGTGACGGTTTTTCGGCCAATGAGTTATCTAAAACATAAATCATTTATTAATTATTATATTATTATTATTATTATTATTATTATTATTATTATTATTATTATTGTTGTTGTTGTTGTTGTTGTTGTTGTTGTTGTTGTTGTTTTTATAACTATTAACTACTAAAGAGGGTGTCTCAACATGAAATTTGAAGGATTTCTAGTTAATGGAATATCATAGTGTTTAAAAAAATTATGGATTTCATCAGATCCAAATAGAATTTTACAATGTAGAACTGTGCAAAGTTTATAGATTTTAGTGAAATTTCTTAGATCTTATAAAAATATAATTAATTAATTTTTATGAAGCTAGTAGCATAACTTCATGATCATAAAAAGATATAATATTCAAAGAAGGTCATTAACAAAAAAATATAGTTTCATAAATTTTACAAAAATATAATTTGAAATTATCAAAATAGTTAGTTCTCAGAAAAACTATTGTTAAAATAAATATTCAACCAACAACAAATTGATAATCAAAATTTTAGAAGATAAATTTAATTCACATTTTTAACACAAAAATAATGCGTCTATCAATATGAATTAACGAAAAATTATCAACAAAAGATTCTCATACAATATATTCTAACAAAGAATTTTTCCTATTAATTTGTCTATAGATTAAAAATGTTAGCAATTAAAATGAAGGGACAAATAAACCCTACAGTGATTATTCACAAAATTGAGGTAGAACTTGTGTTGAAATGTTGAGATTAGAATACGATACGTGAGAAGAGTACAAGGAAGAAAAATATGTTATTGTTCTATTTTATTTTTTTACAATAGACAATATAATAATAATAATAATATTATTATTATTATTATTATTATTATTATTATTATTGGAAAAATGGAATTTGAATTCTAAGGGGAAATGTGAGAACTCATCCATCATAAGTATAGATTTTAATCCAACCAAAATCCATTTATAAAAGAAATTTATGGAATTGATCATTTAGTGTTTGAGGATATTAAATTTTCGTAGATTCCATTAAAATTCAAGTTGAGTACCTCAAAATTTAATGGATTACATAAAAATTCAAATTGATGACACTGAAATGTCATGGAATTATGGAATTCGATTAACATATATGGTTGGGAACACCCTTGTGTGTCTTTGAGTACATGATTTCCTAGATCCATGTAAGGTGTTGCATAATGATACACTTTTTTTTTTGCAAATTAGGAAATATAATTGGTCTGGGATGAGTGTGACGTAAATGATTTTATGCTCAATTTTTTAGGTTTTCACGTGGAATGATCTCGTACTCCTTTCCGATTGTACTAAAAAATATAAGAAATGATTGGTCCGGTAGAATAACGAAATTTCAACAATAAAGAAACATTGTTTAGCAACAAACTATTTTACAATTTCTTATACAGTTACTATTTTCTTCAATTAAAGTAGCATATTCAGTTGTTTGCACGGTTGCACCCCCATAAGGATGACCAAACCGACGATGCTTATCAATTTGTTTAAGACATTTTATAACACCATTTTTAGTTCCTGAAATTGCATAGTTGAATAAAAAAAAACAATGTTTTTCCACAAATCAACTATACTTGTTCAAGATATTTATTTTAAAAATTGAATGATTTTAATTAAGAGTTAACTTTAATAAAAAATAATTAATCATTTTTAAATTTTAATTAATTTTTTTAAAAATATGTCAAGCATTAATTTTTTAAACCTTTTGTAACTTGTAGATTAGTCCATATCCATTTCTTGGAGATAATTCTCCTCACCAGAGGTTAATTACATAAATATGACAAAATTATTCTTATTAAATTAATTATTTTAATTTTCCTAAGATTCGTTAATTGTTTTAGAAATTTCTATTTATTTTTATTTTTTATTAATCAAATTAATTTAATTTTTAATTGCTTTTATAATTAATTTAATTTTCAATAATTTAAGTTTAATTATTTTTCTTGTGACATTTTCATCATTTCAAGTAAACAATTACGAATTTATAAAAAAAATGTTACTAATATTTTAAATTAATTAAATTTAGGCAAAATTACAAAATTTGTCCTATAATGTAACTAAAAGGCAATTGCAAAAAGTGTTAGGAAATTTATTGTTTAGATTTTGATGAATGCCATGTAAAACTTAGATTAAAATGTTGGCACCCCATTCTCGTTGTAATTATCATTGTAATATATAGGGCTGAATGAGCTGAGTCAAGTCAGCTATGCCTATGGGGTACAAGGAGTCAACTGGAGAAGTGAAGTGAAGAACTCCGCTGAAAAAAATAGTTGAGTGCTGTCAAGGAAGAAGACTTGGAACTCGAGTGGGGTAGTATCAGCTGAGAATCAGCTGTGACAGAAACAAACCAAGACAACTCATGGAGCTGAGTTGAAATGCAAATCAAGTCGTCTGATAGTGAAGAAAAGAAGAAGCAGTTGAATGAAGACAACTGAATTCAAGCCGTTGCAAACATAGCATGGAAGATTACTTATTTAAGTAATATCCCCATGATTTGTGGCACTAAGAATAAACTAATGCAAAGGTGTGCATTATAATAAGCAAAAAGCTGGACATTCAAGAGTACGAGGTAGTAGATGTCTCACATGCCTGAAAAGCACAAGGGAGAAAATCGATGTCTAGCAGGATTATCATTTGAATAATTGTCTATCTCTTCAACGGACAACTTTTCAAATGATACTATATAAGGACTGAAGATTCAAAAAGAAAGATACTGATGATGCGTACACAAGTTTGAGCTACAGAACAAGGAAAAAGAAAATAGTCCAACACATATTGTGAAGGACTTCGAAATCATCAAAGTTGAAGAGAAAACTTTAAATCTCTGGGGTCTACATTTCTAGAGTGGAAGTGTAGTAAGAATTCAAGTTGCTTGGAGGGATGGGTGATCAAATCCAACAACTTGATCAAGTGGGCCGTAGTAACAAGGCAGCTGCCTCGTGAAGAAGCTGAGTCGCAAGAGAAGCCGGCTGGGTGATCAATGCATCTCTAGACTGAGTCAAAGAAACAAGTCAGCTGGGTGATCAAGACTTGTTCTAGATCGTGAACCACTTTGTAATCCGATCAATACATAGTGGATTCCTCCAGGAGTTGGAGAAGAGAGGATTAGAAGAATTACCCCATCTTCAAACCTCTATAAATATTGTGTCTATTTACTTTCAGCATTTTAATTTTTGCATTATTTATTTACTTGCTGAATTGAGATATATCCTAAGTGATAACAATCTAAGCATACAAGAACAAATGTTAAAATCATATTCAGTTATTTTTTTTAAGGGTGTTAAGACTTCCGCTTTGAAAAACCAAGTCAGCTTTATAAGCTGTTTTATAAAACCACTAAGTTACTTCACAACCAGCTCACTTGAGTCTGCTATAGTAACTCAGCTGACTTGAAATAATTCTGTTTAATCGAAAAAAAAATTAAAGAAGGTTTATTCAACCCCCCCTTCTAAACCTTCTAATACACCCCTTGGGACCTACAAGTGGTATCAGAGTGGTTGGTTCATTGAGCCTTCCGCACTGGTTACTGAAGTAGATCTTTGTATTTCAAAAATTTAACACTTGGAATTCTTTGGTTCTTGCATAAGCAAAATTATCACTATGGAAGCAAATCTAACTCGTATTCCTATGTTCTCCATTGAAGAATTTGATGATTGGAAAATTCGCATGCAGGCTGACCTATCAGCTTTACATGATGAGATGTGGATTGTGATATAAGATGGGCCACTGCAAATACTCAAAGTTAACACTGCTGTTAGACGAACACAAGCAGCTGAAGTAGAAGAGGCTGTTGATCCTAGACCAGCTCTGGTTGAAAAACCAAGAGCTGAGTGGACAAATGATGACAGAAAAAGATACAACTTGGACAATGTGGCCAAGGATATACTCTACAAGACCTTGGACAAAGCCATGTTCAACAAAGTCAAATCGTGCAAGACAACCAAAGAAATCTGGGATAAATTAACCTTAGTTTGTTAAGGATCTGAGCAAATTAAGGAAAATAAATTATCCGTTGTTGTTCAAAAGTTTGAAAACTTTAAAGTGCTTGCAGATGAAACAATGGATCAACTGGATGCCAGATTCACAGAAATCACAAATGAAGTATCAACACTTGGAAAGAAATACACACAAAAAGAGATGTGTATGAAGATTTTGAGAAGCCTCCCAGCGCAATGGGAGATGAAGACCATGGCTATAAGACACTCAATGGACCTATCAAAAACATCCAATCATGAGCTATTCTCAGAACTCAAAGCTTATGAGTTTGAGCTGAGAAGAAAGGATCAAGAGGATACAGTTGTGCCTAAAACAGCTGCACTAATAACCAAAGAGGGAAAAAGAGTTGAATCCAAGGAATTTTATAGACCAGGAGGAAATAGCCCTGATGGTCAAGAGGTTCAACAAGTTATTTAATAAGAACTACAAGAAAAATAAAGGTGAAACCTCCAGGAAACATTCAGCTCCCTCCAAGTCAAGAGAAGACAGTCCACCCAAAAGAGCTGAGCATCAAAAGATTGAATATCAAAGAGCTGACAATTCAAGGAATGAAAGAGCTGAACAAAGATTTGAGAACCTGTGTTGGAATTGCAGATAACCAGGATATTTTGCCGTTGGATCCATATCTGTTAGGAATTTTATTGTTTAGATTTTGATGAATGCCATGTAAAACTTAGAATAGAAAGTTGGCACCCCAATTCTTGTTGTAAAATGCATTGTAATGAATAGAGTGGCCAAGCCGAGTTAAGTCGCCTACGCCCTAACATGCAAGAAGACAAAATCAAGATCGGAAGGAAGACTCTGTGAGAGACAATGAGTATGGCAAAGAAGAGTAGACGGAACTCTATCAAGAAGCGGTGAGATGCAAAAGTGGAGCATCGATCAAGTCAACTCAAGAAAAGCCAAGTCTCAAGTTGAAGTGACAGAAGAGTCATCCATGATTGGAAGGCGACTCTAAGTCACCCGGGGAAAGCAAGGAAATGCAATCAAGTCGAGATAATCGTAAAAGAACCGTTGTCTTGAAATCAAGAGATTTACTTAAACAAGTAATATCTCCATACCACCTTTCTTGGAGTGCTCGACCCCGAAGAAGCGTGCAAAAGGAATGAACCAATGGGAAGCACTACACCATGTCGAACTCGAAAAGGTGAAAGAACAATTCATACGAGGAAACGACAATTCCAAGAATCGCAAGCCAACGATCGCAAAGTGACTTTCAAAAATAAGCCTATCTCTTCAACGGGCAAATTTTTGAAAGTTCACTATAAAAGGCCGAGGAGTTTGTTTGAGATACGGGGATGACACACACGTGAGATATACAAGCATATTAGAAAAATCAAAACATTCTCAATCCTCAAGCTGCATTACGAAGTACATCAATCCAACACTCACCAAAGTGAAGGAAAGAGAACTTCAATTGAAGAGGAAACTTTTGAAAACAAGGGGTCTACATTCCGGGAAGGATTGTAGAAAGGTTCAAGGTTGAACCAAGTCTTAAGCTTTTGGAGGGCTTCGTGATCAAATCCAAAGAGCTTGAGCAAGTGAGTCAGTAGTAACAAAGGCAAACCTGTGAAGAAGCCGAGTCGTGTTAAAGCCAACCGAGTGATCAAGGCGTCTCAGGCCGAGTCCCTAAGGATCAAGTCGGCCGTTGTGATCAAGACTTGTATCGGACTATTACCGCTTGTAAACCGATCATTACTTAGTGGATTCCTCCGGGGAGTTGGAGAAGAGAGGAGTAGAAGAATTACCCCATCTTGAACCTCTATAAAAACTTTCTTTGTGTCATTTACATTTCAAAGATTTAAATTCCTGCACTTTTAATCGCTTATATCTCACGATAAATTTGCTATCCATTTGATAATTTATAAGTACTAAATCAAGCTCTAAAATTTTGCTTAATCAAACTTAAGGGTGTTAAGTCTCACTGAAATAAAACCACGATTGAGTTAAATTATAGCCAACACCGAGTTACTCCATCAATTGGCTAAATTGAGTGCATTGAGAGATTAACTCTCTTGAGTGACTAATTCGATTGTCCATCAAGGACACAAATGTGTAGAATCAACTCTGAGATTTAAAAGGACTAAATCGAAAATTTGCAAGGTTTATTCAACCCCCTTCTAAACCTTACACTTACACCCCTTGGGACCTACAAGTGGTATCGAGTGGTTGGTTCATTGAACCCTCCGCAGACCGTTCTTGAACTAGATCTCCAAACTTTACAAAGTCCGCTTTAGTACTTAAACTTTCAAAACTCTTCTTTATCATCAAAAGTTATTATCATGGAAGCAAATTTGACACGCATCCCTATGTTCACTATTGAAGAATTTGATGATTGGAAAATTCGTATGCGAGCTCATCTATCGATTACATGATGAGATGTGGATAGTGATAGAAGATGGGCCTCCGCAAATCTTAAAGGTAAACACAAATCACGAAAGAGTTGCGGTGAAGGAGAAGAAGATGTTGCTCTAGACCCGGTCATGGTTGAAAAACCAAGAACGAGTGGACAAATGATGACAGAAAAAGATACAACCTGGATAATGTAGCCAAGGACATTCTTTACAAAACCTTGGACAAAGCCATGTTCAACAAAGTCAAATCATGCAAAACGGCTAAAGAAATCAGGACAAGTGACATTAATTTGTGAAGGCTCGGAAGCAAATCAAAGAAAACAAATTATCGGTGGTCGTCTGTAAATTTGAGAACTTCAAAATGATCTCGGGAGAAAATCTGGATCAACTAGACGCTCGGTTTACGAAATCACAAATGAGTCAGTCTACACTTGGAAAGGAATATACACGAAGAAAATGTGTATGAAGATCCTAAAAAGTCTTCCAAATGAATGGGAAATGAAGGTCATGGCACCGAGACACTCCATGGACCTATCAAAGACATCCAATCATGAGTTATTCTCGGACCTCAAAGCCTACGAGTTTGAGTGAGAAGAAAAGACCAGGAAGAGACACTGTGCCCAAACAATTTGCTCTAATTGTCAAAGATGGGAAGAGAGCCGAGGTCAAAGAGGCAATTGACCCCGAAAGAAATAGCCCGATGGTTAAAAGATTTAACAAGTTCTTTAACAAGAACTACAAGAGAGGAAAGGGTGAATCTTCCGAAGACACTCGGCTCCTCCAAATCAAGGGAAGACAAAGCCAACCAAGAGAACAGATCATCAAAAAGTTGAGTATCAAAGGGCCGACAACTCAAGAATAGAAAGAGTCTGATCAAAAAGTCAATATCTATGTTGGAACCTTAGACAACCAGTCACTATGCCATTGATCGCTCATATCCTGTAGTCAACAAGTGAGAGATGAAGAAGAAAGAAAGATCTTGAGAGAAAGAAGACAAGAAAGGAAAAAGGCAATGATGGTCGCAGAGATCGGCTAAAAACAAGACCAAGTCGAGGAGACACCGATTGAGAGCAATGAAGTGACTACTCAAGTGACTCACGAAGAAGAAGCCCCGATCCGCTTGATGGCCAAAGAACAAGATCAAGAAGATGAGGTACAATCTAACTCAACAAACTCGGACACTAATGATAGTGATCGTGACACACACACTTCATCACCTCTCGATCTTTATGATTCATTAAGCAAAATGATGAAAGATTTTGAACACATTAAATCCTCACACACACTATTGAATGAGGAAAACAAATACTCAAAAGTCAAAACTCAAAGTCGACTAAGGAGCCGAGTACTCTAAGTCAAATAGTCATGTTGAGAATGAAAGTTTAAAAAAATTTGAAAATGCTAAATTAGTAGCGAAATTGCTGCTATAGAAAAGAGGAGAAACGACCTCAAGAATGTTATTGCCTCATTTACTAAGGCATCTAAATCATTGGATGATCTTATCATGAGTCAAAGAGAATGTGGAGACAAGATAGGCTTAGGATTTAATTCCTCTCGTGCCATGTCAAACCTTAAGAGTAATTTTGGAAAAAGGATCTTCAAGTCATGAAGAGTCCGAAAAATCCAAAACTCTAAATGGTGCACACACATTCACTCAAAGCACAATACTAAGCAAACGGCCTTGGTTACAAAGGAAAAGGAAAACAACTAGATTGAGTGTCTTTGAAAGGACACCGAGAAGAGATTCAAATGAGTCCTCAAAGAAAACTCCTAAATGCAAAAATACTGTAAAAGGAAGCGAGAGCTACCGAAAATCCCTGAGAAAATCCATAAAAGAAATACATATGATGGGAATGGTAGAAAATATCCAAGCCAAGCCGATTGGAATAATGTGAACTATCAAATAGACTTATGGAATATAAGCCCAAATGGCAAAGGCCTAGAACTCAACAAAGGCCATTCCAAAAGTATAAGAGCTTTCATCAAAGACACATATGCACCTAGGCACTACACTCAAAAACACCACAATTACCCAAGAAAGACAATTGCTAAAACACATATGCAGGCATACGACAAAAGAGACAAACAGATGAACCTAGAATCCCCAAGCAATTTGCCAGGATTGATTATGATTATGGCACGATAGATGGCAACCCCTTAGAGTCAAAACATTTGGCTATAGGTTGGTTGGATCATCTTACAACTCTAACCCCTCAGACCCGGACAAGTATGGGTACCTAAAACTTAATTTCCTTGATTGCGAGTTCAAGGAATGAGTGCCAAGGAACCTGGTACATGGATAGTGGCTGTTCCCGGACATATGACAGAAATAAGAGAAATCTGTCAAAATTCAAGGAAGTCAAAGGAGCAAAAGTCATATTTGGGGGAAATGAAGCTCCTGGTGAAATAAGAGGCATTGGATCCATCAAGAGGAATGGATTAGAAATCACAGATGTTGCATATGTTGAAGGACTCAACTTCAACTTACTGAGTATCAGTCAGCTCTGTGACAAGGGCTACAATGTTGGATTCAACATGGGTATATGCCAAATCAAAGAAATTGAATCAAATGAAGTGGTGCTGCAAGGATGTAGACAGAAAAATATGTATGTAGTGGATTGGTCAACTGCAACACCCAGCACTTGTCTACTAGCAAAGAGTACAAATTGAATCAAGTTGGGCACAAACAAAAAAAGCCGAGTCACCCGAATTTCAAAACACTTAACAAGGCAAGAAGTCATCTTGTAGAAGGACTTCCGACTCAAGATACAAGAAGGAGAGTATATGTGATGCATGTCGAAGGAAAACAAATCAAGTCGTCATTCAAAGAAAAGACATGCCCATCCTCAACAAGAATATTGCATCCGCTTCATATGGATCTATTTGGCCCAAAGGAACCAGCCCGGCATAAGTGGAAAGAAATACACCTTGGTGGTAGTAGATGACTACTCAAGATATACATGGACAATATTCATGTGCAAGAAGAAAGAAACTCTACAAAAACTACCACAAATTGATGAAGAGGATTCAAAATGAGAAGAGTCAAACCATTATCAAAATAAGATCGATAGAGGAACCGAGTTTGTCAATGGAATAATAACTCAAGATTGTATTGATAATGGTATTGGTCATGAACTATCGGCACAGCAAGGACTCCACAAAGCAGAATGGAGTTGCGAAAGAAGAAAAGAACCCTCAAAGAAGCGGAAGGACCATGTTAGTGAAGTTGGGTTACCAAAAAGATTTTGGGTGAAGCAATCAACACACTTGCTACACCCAAAAACAGATGTATGATAAATAGACAAATGACAAGGACTCCCTATGAGATCCGGATCGGAAGAAAACCAAGTGTTGCATATTTGAGAATATTTGGATGTAAATGCTTCATCCACAACAATGGCAAAGACAACCTAAAGGCTTTTGATGCTAAAGTGATGAAGGTATCTTCTTAGGATACTCACCGAAAGCAAAGCCTCTGACAGAATACTCAACAAAAGAACTATGGTTACAGAGGAATCCATTCATGTAGTATTCGATGAGCCAAATGTAAATGGAGAAGACATTGAAGAGTCACCGATAAGTGAATCATCCAATCATACGTAAGAGTCCCTTGTCAAGTCAAGCGGAATTATCAATTCGAAGAAGATGAGATAGTCAATCTCAAAAACAAACCGGAAAATTTGCGGCTAAGTGATAACGAGAGAGTGACCACACCAACACACTGCAAGTCGATCAATCCAAATTAACTTACTCCAACTCGATGTAAGATGGTCGAGAGACCATCCACGAGAACTTGTCATTGGAGATATAAGAGAAGGTGTCAAAACAAGATCCGAACTCAACAAGAAGCCATGTTCACATGCTTCATCTCGCAAATAGAGCCCAAAGATGTGTCACAAGCATTGGAGCGACACACATTGATTCAAGCTATGCAAGAAGAGTCAATCGGTTTGAGAGAAATAAAGTATGGGAATTAGTGCAAAGACCCATACATCAAAATGTTATTGGAACCAAATGGGTGTTCGAAACAAGATGAACGAGGAAGGTTACGTGGTAAGAAACAAAGCAAGACTAGTAGCCAAAGGATATTGCCAAGAAGAAGGGATAGATTTTGATGAAACATTTGCCCCTCGTAGCAAGATTGGAAGCTATAAGGATGTTTCTTGCCTATGCACTCACAAGAATTTCATTGTATATCGATGGATGTAAAAAGTGCATTCCTAAATGGTTTATTGGAAGAAGAAGTGTATGTTGAACAACCTCCGAGGATTTGAGCGAGAAGACTCTTGGAGACAAGGTATACCAACTCAAGAAAGCCTTGTATGGATTGAAACAGGCACCCAGCATGGTATGATACCACTGTCACAATTCCTAATCGAAAATGGATTCACAAAAGGAAAAGTAGATAGAACACTTTTCGAATTCAAGACAAAGAAGAGTATATCTTTTGTTCAAATATATGTGGATGACATTATTTTTGGATCCACTAACAAAGAGTCGTGTGAAAAATTTTCAAACCTCATGCAAAGTAAATTTGAAATGAGCATGATGGGAGAGTCGACATTCTTCCTTGGACTCCAAGTGAAACAAATGAAGGATGGAACCTTCATAAGTCAAACAAAATACACCGAGAGATTTAATGAAAAAGTTTGGTATGGAGGAGAAGTCTTACGTAAAAATACCAATGAACACATCACCAAAATGGACATGGATGCAGGATGGCAAGCCAGAGATCAAACAAGATACGTGAGCACTTATTGGATCATTGCTCTATCTCACGGCTAGCGGGCCGGACATCACCTTTGTCAGTAGGTGTATGTGCAAGATTTCAATCTGCTCCAAAAGAGAGCCACATGACAAAGAAAGCTAAGAGAATATTGAGATACTTGAAAGGAAGCCAAGAAGTAGGCCTATGGTATCCAAAGGAAGGTGGATTCAAGCTAATTGGCTACTCGGTTCTCGACTATCTTTGGATGCAGAGTTGACAGAAGAGCACTTCGAGCACATGTCAAATGCTAGAAACAGTGATTTCCCGGTTTAGCAAGAAGCAAAACTCAATAGCCACCTCTACACTGGTGAGGCGGAATACATAGGCTGCGGGCAAACAAGTGCCCAAGTCCTATGGATGAGACAAAGAATGAGAGACTATGAAGTTGAAGAAAAAGAAATTCCAATCATGTGTGATAACACAAGTGCAATTGCAATCACTCAAAATCTGTGTTGCACTCAAGAACAAAACATATTGATGTCGATATCACTTCATAAGAGATCATGTTGAAAAGAAGGACATTATCTTGGAATATATCTCAACCGATAAACAACTAGCCGACATCTTCACAAAACCATTATGTGAGTCAAGATTTGAAGAACTCAAACATGAGTTGGGGTTAATTGAGTGGTGACACTCGGAGCAATTAAAGAAGAGAAATGGAACAAAAAGGGGAAAAAGAGCCGAAAAATGTAAATCACCAAGAAATCACCAGATCGGAAAGACTACACCGAAGTCACCGATAGTGAGTCGCTAAGAGAATCTGTGAGAAGTAGAGTTAAATCGGCTAAGAGATAAGTCAATAACTTATGAGCAAAGTGACAAAAACGCAATCGTTTGACTAAGCGGGAATGTTTTAAGGAATACGTCGAAGATAATGATGATGTGTACGGACAAAAGCGCACACCAAGCTTATGATTGGATATAAATGCTTGCCGCATTAAATACGAGACATGAAATGCTCAATAGGCGTGCGAAATCCAAGCCGTTGATTTCGATCACGATTCAAAACCACCCGCACGTCCTTTCATAAACCATATTTAAACCATTTTCGTCCATTTCTCTCTCACACTTCTAAAAACCTGTTCATCTCTTTCTCTCAAAAGCAAAGGCGAGAATACTCTCGAAACCCTATCGATCTTCAAATCATTTTCTCGAGTTTTTCCTTGAAATAATCCCGAGAAATGGCACCAACTTATGACTTTACCAAGTTAGGAAAGCAAATCCACACCGGTTCGACGGGTGGATTTTGACGGAATGGTGAAGCAGGTCCGATGACACCTTGGTGAAGAAAATCGCCGAGAAGTTGGAAACGTCCCCACTAAAACCGCTTTCTAACGTTAGAATATCCGATGACCTATGTGGAGGAGGTCGCACAATTCGTGAATGCCGAGATTCACGATGAAGGAATCAAGTCATCCGCTTCACGGAAAGCAACACTATCACCGCCAAGGATTTGGTCAATATTGCTTACTACCGCCAGGCGAAGGAGCGTCCGAGATTAAAGAAGCGATGTAAACTTGGCCGACGCATGGAAAGAAATAGCCAAGTCCTCCGACTTTGCTTGATAAAATAATATACACAAACAAGAGACTCTGAAGGAGGATTATCACAAGTTGTTGGACATAGTTGCCAAATGTATCGACATCAAATTTGGCGGCCTTTGACCAATCAAAAGGCAAAAATGATTGTAATGGCTGCAATCATCGAAGAAAAGAAGATAAATCTGGCCGAAGTTCGTCTACAATGCAGACTCTGCGCGAACGCTGGGAACAAGTCCTTCAAAGAAGATGGTTCATTTGGAGGATCACTAGGATATGGCCTGGTGATTGGCCGGCTATCGGAGGTGAAAGGAGTCCCTCTTAGACATGGGAAGGCATTCCATGTTAACAAGAGGATGTTCGAGCAAACCTCTCGGCGCGCCTGAAGAGAGCTTACGCCAAGAGAGCGACACCGGTGAGGGGAATCACCACCCCAAAGATACAAAATGTTTCCTCTCGGCCAAGAAGAAGAAAAGCCCCTGCACCGCTAAGAAGATCACGCCCTGCAAGAAAGAAAACCAAACATGCTCCCGCCCGCCCTGCCGAGTCACCCGCCCGGCCCGTGTCTCCCGCCCCTGCCCGGCGGTCGAGAAGGACTCACAAATACCTTCTCCGATCGTCAAGAAGAGGAGAACGAGAAGCCACGATGGCCCGCTCCTCGAAAAAACACACCGAGATCGCCCCGCCCGCACAAGACTCGAAGACAACATCTCTCAACTAAATTCCCCTGGTACAAACCAGGAGACGAAGAAGAATCGTCAAGCCCGAATCGAGAAAACCAAATGAGTCGATTACTCAGCCAAAGACAAATATCGGAGACTCATCGGAGAAGTAGAGTCTCCGGATGTAGTTGATGAAACAGCCCAAGTCTCCAAGGCGATCACAGAGGCGAAAAGACACAAAAGCTCACACAAAAAAGGAAGAAGAACCCGCCGAGCGGATAGTGATGTAATGATTCTATCTCCACCTTACCCGGACATCCAAAATCGTCTGCGTGAGTGGAGGAAATGGAAGTTGAGCAAGTCGAGAACAGTTCCAACGGCCGAGAGTTCATAGAAGAAGAAGAGGAACTCGCTAAATTTCCTCGGATTAACTATCGTGCTCCTCACGGATGAAGACAATCGCACGACATCCCCGCAGATCTACAAGGACAGGAGTGAGAAAAGCAAGTCAAGAAGAAGCCGAAGCACGTGAGAAGGCAAGCATCCGCCTCTATCTCCCACCCGAGAACACACACATCCTCTCCTTGATGTCTTCTCCGACAATGACGAGGAACTGGAGAATGCCGCGCCCGCGAGAAGAGTTGCAAATGCAGCAAGCATTGCACGAATCAAGAATCCTTCACGAGCAAAGACTAATGGAGGGACCAGGAGAGTCATCCGAACACACCGAAATTGATCCAATGGGAGTGGTTCAAAGAAATCGCCAATGTTGTTGCCGCTACCACTTCCCCACTCACTCGACTGAAGAAGGCAATAAGGAGATGGCGATGAAACCGGGCTAGTGGGGACCCCAAATGAGCCAACCCCTATTGAAGGTGTGCTACCACCGCCCCAACGGCCGAACAATCAATCGAAACAAATGAGTTTGGAGACAAGTGACCCCATTCCAAGTCACTCACCGGTGCGCCCGAGGGGGAAACTCCCCACTGCGGCAAGGTCGGAGGATGTCGCAGATGACTCCACAACGAATCAAGGAGGCGAAGAAGAGAAATTACAATCACAAGAAGAACAACAAGTTGCCATCAACGAAGCTCGGATATTGAGATTGTCTCACCGAGGTGCCAACCGCTCTGAAGGCTAATGACGCTGGCGATGCAAAGAGGCACGTGAAAGAACAACCCGGAGTTAACACTGGCGATGAAAGTGCAATCCATGGGGTTGAGACTCCTATGGATGCCATCGTAGAAGACCCTAAGACAATGGACACTGTCGAAAGGGAGGACCAAGGCCTCGCAGCTAGCCGAGACTGGGAGGTAATGAAGGCCCACGGGAGGTTGAGACTTCCCGGGGTAAAAAGTCAAGTAGAGAACATCCCTCCTACTATCATCGACCCATCCGAGAAGGAGAGATCGGCGCACTTCATGATTCCCAGACAACCCCGATGTCACTTTTCCGGGATCGGGCGAAGAAAGAAGGCGAGTCATCCCCCATGACAAATCCAAAAGACTCACCGTTGGGGTGTTCCAAGCACGAGCAAGTCGATCCCAAGACTACTCGTCAAACTTTTAACTTTGATGATGAGCCACCACGAAATCTCATCATCGTCCGATGACGCTCGATATAAGGCCGAGGACCGCCCATCATCAAATGGAAAAATCACCGAGACCAACGAAGCTATTAAGACAAAACCGAGGCTCAGCAAGCCGGGTCCACTTCACAACAAGACCCAGCTCAACAAGAGACCACTGCGCAGGCTCCTCAAGCTGCAGCAGGATCGATTCCCAAAAGAACCGCCCGCGCACCACTCATCATCGAACAGATCCCAGTTGGCGGTGATGAATCCTTCGTAGAGTCTTTTCCTTTTTCACTGGAAATACCGGAACTCCACGAAGAGTCAGAAAACGAACAAGCACGCTATCACAGACCACCTCCTGTTTTTCACTCAGGCACCATTGTTCCAGCCGATTTTGATTTTGACGCTGTATGGCCATCACCGCAATGTTAAGAATCACCGAAGTTCGAGAAGTGTTCAAGGCACTCTTTGCCGAGGTTGAACGGATGGAGAGGCATCGAGCCTCTTTGGACATGCGACCGACAACAGAGATGCCAACCTTGTACACCGACTTGAGAGGCATCACGTCGATAAGGGAATGGTGGCAACAACAAAGAATCAATGCGTGTGGAACAGGTGAGATACTTTAGAACTTTGTTCAACAAGTCTGCTGGTGTGGAGAGCCGAAAATGCCGATGCAAAAACGAAGCCGAGAGAACACATTGAGCATATGCATGAAGCTCACACCGCCGAAATCAAGGCCATTGCGTGAGCAAAATACAAATGATCTACAGCGTTGGAAGAACACATGACAAGAAAATTCAGCCTCCTCATGGCCGAGATGAAGCGATTTCAAAGAGAATCCAACGCTACTCGACCGTCGTGGCTGCATACAACGCAGCAGACTTGAAGCGAACTCAACCATCGAAGACTCGACTTCATGCTTGCCAAAGATGTTCCCAGGGGTTCCTCTATCCTTTGATGATGCCAAAAAGGGAAGATGAATACCTTAAAGCGGAAAATCAAGCCGAAAAGAAAGGAGCAAGCGAGAAGAAGGAAAATCTGCTGGGGGAAGGATCAAAAGATGTGACCTTGATGATTGCACAAACCCCTCAACAAGGTCCTCACACAACACATTATAAGCAAAAACTCTCCGTGACTCGCCACTCCAACACTCAGTATCTATGGCCGAGAAGAGAAAAGCAATTGAAGCGGGATGAAGGAAGTGGAAGGAAGAATGGATGCCAGGGTGATGAACATCTTGAAAGAACATGGAGGCATTCCGGTTAGGACAGAGACACCTATGCCATCTCGGATGTCGGAGGCAGAGCCACGATCAGTCGATGAATTTAAAACACTCGAATCAAGGATATTTTGCAAATATGTCTATGGCTCAAGCTTGGGACTTGTCTTTGGAAAAGGGTCTCACGTTATGTGAAGAGGTCGACAGCAGCGAGACTTCCTGGATCACTCTGTTGGTCACTCTGCTAGTCACTCACCGGGAAAAGACCCCAAGACAAAGATACGCCTTGAGGTAGAGGAAGAAGCGATGAGTGGAGGAAGAAGCTTGCACCTAGGCCTCGCCCAAGAATATTGAATACGTAGATCCGGAAAGAAAGGATGGATCTACTTGGGCTGGGCTTGACCAAGTGGCAAATTTAAAAGTGGCTAAAACTAACGCCGAGTATGCAAAGAGATTAGAAGAAAAAACAAGAGACAAACTCAGCTATGGCAGGAGAGACAGAAAGATTAAGAAAAGATGAAGTCGCCAGGAAGGCATATGAAAAAGAAAAAGAAGGCAAATGATGAGAAGAAGAAAAAGAAGAGAAAGAAGATGTTGAACAAGATGAAAGAAGGAGACAATGAAGGAGATGAAGTGTTCTTCCAACCCTTCGTGTATTTTATTAGGTAAATACATACAATGTAAGTCTTCTCCGTAATAAAGCTATAAATTCTTTATCTTTTTTTTTTTTTTGTGAAGACAATTATATACTCGATACACCTTGTAAACAAATGTGTTAAGTACAAGAATGATATGATCAATAAAAAGATTGATTAAAGCATACATTCTATGTCAATACACTATCTGTATGTATCTTTGTTATTTGCATCTTTGTATGGTTTAAGTTTTGGCATCATCAAAAAGGGGGAAATTGTTAGGAATTTTATTGTTTAGATTTTGATGAATGCCATGTAAAACTTAGAATAGAAAGTTGGCACCCCAATTCTTGTTGTAAAATGCATTGTAATGAATAGAGCGCCAAGCCGAGTTAAATCGCCTACGCCCTAACATGCAAGAAGACAACCAAGATCGGAAGGAAGACTCTGTGAGACAAGGCAATTTGAGTATGGCAAAGAAGAGTAGACGGGAACTCTATCAAGAAGCGGTGAGATGCGGTGAGTGGAGCATCGATCAAGTCAACTCAAGAAAAGCCAAGTCTCAAGTTGAAGTGAAAGAGTCATCCAATGATTGGAAAGTCGACTCTAAGTCACCTGGGGGAAAGCAAGGAAATGCAATCAAGTCGAGATAATCAGAAAAGAACCGTTGCCGCGAAATCAAGAGATTTACTTAAACAAGTAATATCTCCATACCACCTTTCTTGGAGTGCTCGACCCCGAGCGTGCAAAAGGAATGAACCAATGGGAAGCACTACACCGTGTCGAACTCAAAAGGTGAAAGAACAATTCATACGAGGAAACGGCAATTCCAAGAACTCGCAAGCCAACGACGCAAAGTGACTTTCAAAAATAAGCCTATCTCTTCAACGGGCAAATTTTTGAAAGTTCACTATAAAAGGCCGAGGAGTTTGTTTGAGATACGAGGATGACACACACGTGAGATATACAAGCATATTAGAAAAACTGAAACATTCTCAATCCTCAAGCCTACATTACGAAGTACATCAATCCAACACTCACCAAAGTGAAGGAAAGAGAACTTCAATCAGTTGAAGAGGAAACTTTTGAAAACAAGGGTCTACATTCCGGGAAGGATTGTAGAAAGGTTCAAGGTTGAACCAAGTCTTAAGCTTTTAGAGGGCTTCGTGATCAAATCCAAAGAGCTTGAGCAAGTGAGTCAGTAGTAACAAGGCAGTGCCACGTGAAGAAGAAGAGTCGCATTTAAAGCCACCGAGTGATCAAGGCGTCTCAGGATCGAGTCCCTAAGGATCAAGTCGGTTTGTTGTGATCAAGACTTGTATCTGGATTACCACTTTGTAAACCGATCATTACTTAGTGGATTCCTCCGGGAGTTGGAGAAGAGAGGAGTAGAAGAATTACCCCATCTTGAACCTCTATAAAAACTTTATTTGTGTCATTTACATTTCAAAGATTTAAATTCTGCACTTTTAACTCGCTTATATCTGTGATAAATTTGCTATCCATTTGATAATTTATAAGTACTAAATCAAGCTCTAAAATTTTGTTTAATCAAACTTAAGGGTGTTAAGTCTTCCAAAAAATAAAACCACAAATGAGTTAAATTATAGCCAACAAATGAGTTACTCCATCAACATTCAAATTTGAGTCCATTGAGAGATTAACTCTCTTGAGTGACTAATTCGATTGTCCATCAAGGACACAAATTGTGTAGAATCAACTCGTAGATTTAAAAGGACTAAATCGAAAATTTGGTAAGGTTTATTCAACCCCCTTCTAAACCTTACACTTACACCCCTTGGGACCTACAATATCCAATAGTCAACAAGTATAGAAATGAAGAAGAAAGAATCTTGAGAGAAAGAAAACAAGAAAAGAAAGAAGGCTATGTTAGTTCTTGAGACAATTGAGACACCAAATCAAAAGAAATAGTGACTCGAGAAAGTAGTGAAGCAGACTACTCGAGTGACTCTGAAGAAGAAGCCTTAATTTGTCTTATGGCCAAAGAACAAGACAAATCAGACCATGAAGATGAGGTACACTCTAACTTATCTCATTCAGACACTAGTGATAGTGACTCTGATACACACTTCATCACCCACTGATCTTTATAACGCATTAGGCAAAATAATGAAAGATTTTGAGAACATCAAATCCTCACACACATTATTAAATGAGGAAAACAGCCAACTCAAAAGACAAAACTCTCAACTAACTAAGGAGTTGAATTCTCTAAGTCACATAGCTGATGAGAACAAAGAGCTGAAGGCTGAAAATACCAAATTAATAGCAGAGATAGCTGCTATTGAAAAGAGAGAGAATGATCTGAAGAATGTGATTGTCTCATTTACAAAGGCATCTCAATCATTGGATGATCTTATTATGAGCCAAAGAAATTGTGGAGATAAGACAGGCCTAGGATTCAATTCCTTTGTGCACAGTCAAACTCCCAGAGTGATTTTGGAAAAAGGATCTTCAAGCAATGAAGCATCTCAAGAACCCAAAACACCAAATACTACACCCATATTTATTCCAAAACACAATCACAAACAAGTTGGCCTTGGATACAAAGGAAAAGGAAAACAACCAGTTGAGAATACTGAGAGGAAAGCTGAGAAGAAATCCAGCAGAGTTCCTCAGCAACTTCCTAATAGAAAGTACTCAAAAAGCACAAAATGCAGCTATCAAAAACCCTTAAGTTTTATCAAAGAAACATAAATGATGGGAATGGTAGAAATTATCCAAGCCAGCAAAGGTCATTCCAAAAGCAAAAGAGCTATCCTCAACACAGATATGCACACAAACACTACACTCAGAAATATCACAATTACACCAATAATGCAATTGCTAAAAGACACTCACAGGCATACAGTCAAAAGAGACAGTTGTATGAATCTAAAATACACAAGCAATTTGCAAATGTGCACTATGATTATGGCACTGATAGATGGCAACCTCTTAGAGTCAAATCATTTGGCTATAGGTTGGTTGGATCATCTTACAACACTAACCCCTCAGGACCCAGGCAAGTATGGGTACCTAAAAACTAATTTTCTTGATTGCAGGTTCAAGGAACATCTGAGTGCCAAGGAACCTGGTACATGGATATTGGCTTTTCCAGACATATGAGTATATGACAGGAAACAAGAAAAATCTATCAAACTTCAAGGAGATTAAAGGTGCTAAAGTTATATTTGGAGGAAATGAATCACCAGGGCAAATCAAAGGCACAAGATCCATCAAGAAGAATGGATTGAAAATTACATATGTTGCTTATGTTGAGGGACTCAACTTCAACCTGCTCAGCATAAGTCAACTCTGTGATAAAGGCTACAATGTTGGACTCAATATGGGAGTGTGCCAAATCAAAGATGCTGAATCAAATGAAATAGTGCTACAAGGATCAAGGAAAAAAAATATGTATGTGGTAGATTGGACCACTGCTACACCAAGTACCTGTCTGCTAGCAAAAAGCATAGCCGAATCAAGTTAGTTGTGGCACAAGAAGCTGAGTCATCTAAACTTCAAGACAATCAACAAGCTTGCAAGGAGTCATCTTGTGGAAGGATTGTCTGACTCAGTGTACAAGAAGAAAAGTGTTTGTGATGCATGCTAGATGGGAAAACAGATCAAATCTTCATTCAAAGAGAAGTCTAATCCTTCTTCAATAAGGATATTGCATCTGCTACACATGGATCTATTGGTCCTGTTGAACCAGCCAGCATAAGTGGAAAGAAATACACTTTGGTGGTAGTGGGTGATTATTCAAGATATACATGGACAATATTTATGTGCAAAAAGAAGGAAACCTTGCAAAGATTACCACAACTAATGAAGAGAATTCAAAATGAGAAGAGTCAAACAATTATCAAGATAAGATCTGACAGAAGGACTGAGTTTGTTAATGGGATAATTACTCAGTACTATGTTGAAAATGGTATTTCCCATGAATTATCTGCAGCAATGACTCCACAGCAGAATGGAGTAGCAGAAAGAAGAAACAGGACTCTCAAGGAAGCTGCCAGAACCATGTTAGCTGAAGCTGGTTACCTAAAAGATTTTGGGCTGAAGCCATCAATACTGCGTGCTATACTCAAAATAAATGCATAATCAATAGACAGCTGACAAAGACTCCCTATGAAATCTGGACAGGGAGGAAGTCAAATGTTGGGTATTTCAAGATCTTTGGATGTAAATGTTTCATCCATTACAATGGCAAAGATAATCTAAAGGCTTTCGATGCTAAAGGCGATGAAGGTATCTTTTGGGGATACTCAAATTTGAAGCAAAGCCTATAAGTCTTGAACAAAAGGACAATGGTCATAGAAGAGTCCATTCATGGGGTTTTTGATGAACCTAATGTGAATGGAGAAGACATTGAAGAGTTAGCTGATAAGCTAAATCAGCCAACTATGCAGAAGAGTCTATATGTTGAAGCTGAAACAGGAGTAATCAACCAAGATGAAGATGAGATAGTCAATCTCAAAGACTATTGAAAATCTGTAGAGTGAATGATGATGAAAGAGTCTCAAAAACAACACACAAGGCGGCCGAACATGGCTAACTTACTCCAACTTTGATGTGAGATGGTGAGAAACCATCCACCGTGAGCTTGTCATTGGAGATGTGAGAGATGGTGTAAGAACAAGATCAAGAGCTCAACAAGAAGCAATGTTTACTTGTTTTATTTCCTAAATAGAACCAAAAGATGTGTCTCAAGCCTTAGATGACACACATTGGATTCAGGCTATGCAAGAAGAGCTGAACCAATTTGAAAGGAATAAAGTATGGGAATTGGTGCAAAGACCAACACATCAAAATGTCATTGGCATAAAATGGGTTTTCAGAAACAAAATGAATGAGGAAGGTTCTGTGGTAAGAAAAAAAAGCAAGATTGGTAGCCAAAGGGTATTGCCAAGAAAAGGGAATAGATTTTAATGAAAAGTGCATTTTTAAATGGAATATTAGAGGAAGAAGTTTATGCTGCACACAAGAATAGTTCTTGCCTATGCTGCACACAAGAACTTTATTGTATATCAAATGGATGTGAAAAGTGCATTTTTAAATGGAATATTAGAGGAAGAAGTTTATGTTGAGCAACCTCCAGGATTTGAGCAGAAGACTCTTGGAGATAAGGTGTACAAGCTCAAGAAAGCTCTATATGGACTCAAGCAGGCACCAAGAGCATGGTATGATACATTATCTCAATTTCTAACTGAGAACGGATTCACCAAAGGCAAAGTAGACAGAACATTATTTAGAATCCAAGATGGAGATAGTATACTACTTGTTCAAATTTATGTAGATGATATCATATTTGGATCCACAAATAAAGAGTTGTGTGACAAGTTCTCAAACCTCATGCAAGGCAAATTTGAAATGAGCATGATGGGAGAGCTGACCTTCTTTCTAGGACTTCAAGTTAAATAGCTGAAGGATGGAACCTTCATAAGTCAGACAAAATACACCAAAGATTTGATGAAGAAGTTTGGTATGGAAGAGAAGTCTTCTGTGAAAATACCAATGAATACATCAGTCAAAATGGACATGGATGCAGATGGCAAGCCTGTGGATCAGACAAGATACATAGCACTTATTGGGTCATTGTTCTACTTAACAGCAAGCAGGCCAGACATCACCTTTGCAGTAGGTGTATGTGCAAGATTCCAATCTGCACCAAAAGAAAGCCATATCACTGCAGCTAAGAGAATCCTAAGATATTTGAAGGGATGCCAAGAAGTTGGCTTATGGTATCCAAATGAAGGTGGATTCAAACTTATTGGTTATTCAGACTCTGACTATGCTGGATGTAGAGTTGCCAGGAAAAGTACTTCAGGTACATGTCAAATGCTTGGAAACAGACTGATTTCATGGTTTAGCAAGAACTAAAATTCTATAGCCACATCCACAGCTGAAGCAGAATACATAGTTGCGGGCCGCTGTTGTGCCCAAGTCTTATGGATGAGACAACAGCTGAGAGATTATGAAGTTGAAGAAAAAGAGATTCTAATTATGTGTGACAACACAAGTGCTATTGCAATCACTCAGAATCCTGTGTTGCATTCAAGAACAAAACACATTGATGTCAGGTATCACTTCATAAGAGATCATATTGAAAAGAAAGACATCACCTTGGAATATATCTCAACTAATAAGCAGTTAGCTGACATATTCACAAAACCTTTATGTGAATCAAGATTTGAAGAGCCTAAACATGAGCTAGGGTTAATTGAGCTGAGTTGACACTCAAAAGACTTATTCAGAAGAGATGGAAGATGAAAAAGTGAAAATTGAACAAGTTTTTCACATCAGTCAAGTGAAACAACTATATCGGAAAGTCGGATGTATCAAGTTAGCTGACAACTGAATCAACTCAAGGGAGGAGAGAAGCTGAGTTAAATTACTTTAGACTTGAGCTGAGTCATTTAATAACTGAGTGACAAGAACGATGTCATTTTGAAGGAGCGGGAACGGTTTAGTATTAAGCACCAGTCATGCTCACGTTAATCGAGGAAAAACTGCCATTATGTCCATGATTGGATATAAATGCTGCCGCATTAAATATGGAGAGAGATAATGCATCTTTCAAGAATTGATCCTGACCGTTGATCTTGATCAAATGATTCAAATTCTTAAACCGTCTCTTCGAGTCATATATGTATCAAAGTTAAAACTTTCTCTCTCTTCACGCTCACATAATCATCTTCAAGCATTCAAAAGAAATTACTCTCTCTCTCTCTGCAAAAAACTCTACCATCTCAAAATCGAAATCCTTCGATTTTTCAAGCATCTATCTCACGAAAAAAAAATGGCACCAGCATATGATTTCACTAAGCTTGGCAAGCAAATCCACACCGGATCAACTGTGGATTTTGAAGGGATGATAAAGCAGGGTTCCGATGAAACCCTTGTGAAGAAGATTGCGGATAAGATCGAGAAATCCGGACTGAAACCCTTCCTCATGATGGAATATCAGATGACGTACATTGAGGAGGTCGCCCAATTTTATGTTAATGCCGAGGTGCAGGACGAAGGGATTAAGTCCTCCGTCCACCGCAAGGATATACTAATCACTGCAAAGGACCTTGCGGGGCACTGTTTATTGCCGTCGGAAGGCATGCCGGAGATATATGAAGCCGACGTCAACTTGGCTGCTGCATGGAAGGAAGTGGCCAAACTCGAGTTTGCTGCAAAAGTTGTCTACACAAGAGAAAAAGGCTGTGAAGGACGATTATCACAAATTGATGGCTATCATCGCCAAGAGTGTAGACATGAAGTTTGGCAGCTTCAATCAGCTGTCTAAAACCAAACTGATCGTCATGGCTGCGATCATGGAAGAAAATAAAGTAAATTGGGCTGAATTCATATACAGCAGACTCTGCCAGAATATTGGCAACAAATCTTTCAAGGAGGATGGATCCTTTGGAGGATCACTTGGCTATGGCCTAGTCATTGGACATTTAATGGAAGTTAAGGGCATTCCCCTTAGACATGGAAAGTCTTTCCATGTCAACAAAAAGATGTTCGGGGCCAACTTGTCCGGCCCGAAGAGAGCCTACGCCAAGAGAGGTGATACCAACGAGGAGAATCGCTAACCCCGTGATCTGATTGTTTCCTCCCCTCCAAAGAAGAGAGTCGCCCTGCGCAGTGCGAAGAAGAAAGTTGCCCTCGCGGCAAAGAAAGAAGAAAGACGCACCCCCCTCAAATGAGTCGCCTGCCCACGCAGCCGAGGCGGAGAAGGAAGCCCAAATACCTTCTCCGACCATCAAGAAGAAGAGGACCGCCAAGCCCAGAAAGGAATCTCCTTAGAAAGATGCTCCGGCTCCCGCGGCCACAATGAATCAAGAAGAAATATCCGAACCAAGTTCTTCTCTGTGAGGACCAAGAAAGAAGAACACTCACCAAGCTCTTAGAGCTTGATAAGACAACCGAGTGCCACTCACCGGAGAAAATCTCTAAGATCACAAGAAGCTGCAGGTCTCGAGGTTGTTGATGAAATTGCCGAAGTCTGGCGAGGATGGTCGTGAGAGGCAATTAGATGACCCAGTATGGGATGGAACAAGCGAGAAGAAGAAGGCTGCGGAGACAACAAAATCTCTGCTTGAAAGGAATCGTGTCTCCACCGCCCACGAATCTTTGCTTTGAAGGTGAAGAGCAGCAGAGTTTGCTACCTTCCATTCCTGAGAAGGAAGGGAAACAAGGGGAGAATGAGGATGATGATATGGTTATGTACTCTCCCTTTTACCCGCATATCCGTGTCGTCGTGCAGCCGAGAGGAGAAATGGAAGCTGAGTCACTCAAGGGCGCAGTTTGAGCACCCTGAGTTTATTGAGGAAAAAGAGGAGCTCTTCAAGTTCCTTGAGGTTGATACTGTGGTGCAAGCCTTGGATGAGGATAATTGCATAAATATGCTGCAAATTCGCAAGGAACAAGAAAAAGCTAGAGCGGTGAGGAAGCGAGAGGCTCGTGAAAAAGCCAAAGATTTGTCCTCTCTTCTTGGAACCAAATGACCACACCCATCCTCACATTGACATGCTCTAGGATAGTGATGAAGACATGGATCCTGGTGCTGCAAAGGAGAATTTGGATATGCAGCAAGCCATGCGGGAATCCAGGTTTATGCATGAGCAACAGCTGATGGAAGGACCAGGAGAGTCTTCTAAATCTCAGCTAGAGATTGATCCGTTGGGAGTGGTACAACAGATCGCCATAGTTATTGCTGCAACCACATCCCGATTCACTCGAGGGACGGATCAAGGACTTGGCGATGAAACTGGGAACTTGGGCACCCAAGTTGAGCCAACCCCTAATGAAGGTGTCTTACAACCCGCCCCCACAATCGAGCACTCAATGGAAGTAGGCGGGAGTATGGATTAAGTGACCCCACCATCGATCACTCCACTGGTACGCCACCCGTGAGGGGGAAAACTCACTCCACCGCGGCAAGGTCGGAGAAAAGTCTGCAGATGACTCCACACTGCGGCAAGCAAGGAGGCTAAGTGGAGAAGGAACAAGAAAAAGAACAACAACAAGTTGTCACCGACGCTTCGATCGATTGAGTCTGTCTCACCAAGTGTCAAATCGCGGGCTGAGCCGAGGACGCTTGTTGTTGCGATCGAGGGATGGAACCGCCCCGAGTTTAACACTGGCATCGAAAAGTGCAATCCAAGTTGAGACTCCTGTGGATGCCACTGAAGACTCCCAAGACACCAAGCGTCTGTCGAAGGGAATGTACAAGGCCTCGCTGAAGTTGAGACTGCTAGAGGTAATGAAGGCCCAAGGGAGGTTGAGACTTCCCTGGGTAAAAATCAAAGAGAAAAGAGCATCCCTCAAGTCATCATTCCCGACTCAAAAGAGAAATCAGTGCTCTTTATGATTATGAAGATAATCCTAATACAACATTCTTGGGATTTGAAGACGAAGCCGAGTCCACTCTGCAGCGAAAGGACTGGCTGAGGATGTTCTATCAAGTACGAGCAAGCCAAAATTCAAGACTGCTCGTCAAACTTTCAATTTTGATGATGAACCAAGCCCTCAGGCTCCATCATCTTCCGATGACAATGATGGTGCAGCTGAGGACACACAAATTCATTTAGCAGAATCTACTGAGGTCGAAGAAGCTATTAAGACAACTGAGGCTCGATCGGTGCCAACCCACTCACCGAGGACCAGCTGAGACCGAGTCATCTGCGCAGGCTCAACTCAACCAGGCACATCACAGGCATAAACAACGGTAGAATCAATACCATATGTATGTGATGATGCATTGAAAAACGCGTTCCACCTCCGATTGAGTTGCCCGATCTTGTGAAAAAGCGTACCGTGAGCAAAGACGCTTCAACATCCGACCTGAACAAGTTATTCCCACTGATTTTATTGTCCCAACAGAGTTTGACTTTGATCTTTGGCGCCGCCACCAAACCGAGGTGACAAAAAGCACGTGAAGTCTTCAAGACAATCCTTGGTGAGATTGAGAAGATTGAACGGCACCAGGCCTCACTGGATATGCGGCTGGATAACAGGGATGCCAACCTCACAAGAGAATCGAGGAATGGTGTCGCCAGCAGATACAATGCTAGGGATAGTGGTCGAATCGGGAATGGTGTCAATAGCGGTACAACGCGATATGAACAAGTCGGATATTTCAAGGCATTGTATAACAAACAAAACGCCGTGCGGAGCGCGGCGATAATCTTGACATGAAGAGGAGGATGCAAGAAAATATTGATAGAATGCATGTCTCCCATACCACTGAAATGGAACTGCTGCGAGAATTTCAAAGAAAAGAACTTCTGCGAGTAGATGAGAGTATGAATGCCAAGTTCACCTTCTTATGGCCATTTGAAATGAAACCTGTGGCGCCGAATCCAAAGCCACCCGCTTCGACTTTGAGCAAGATACTCCGTGAAAGGCACTCCAATAAAAAAAACTCGGCTATCAGCCGCCTAGACTTCATGCTCGTTGGGATGTTTCCAGGGGTTCCTCTCTCCTTTGATGATGCCAAAAAGGGAGAAGAGGAATACCTGAAGATGTTGAAAGGGACAACTGATGAGAAGAAGAAGGAGACAGCTGTTGAGAAGAAGAAGAAGACAATTGATGAAAAGAGGAAGGAGAAGGGAAAAGCTGTTGAGGGGGAAAGGTCAAAGGATGTGACCTTAATGTTTCTCAAAAACCCCTCGAAGGTCATGTCACAACTAGATAATCAAGAAACTTCCGGTGACTCGCGCTCAACACTCGGTGTACTTTATGTCTCAAAAGAGAAAAATTGTAGAAGCAGAAATGGAGGAGTTCGACAAGAGATCGGATGCCCGTGTTGAAGAAATGCTGAAACAATTCAGAGGCATTCCGGCAGGAAGAGACACCGATGCCATTCCAGATGATGGACAAGAGCCAAGATCAGTTGAAGAGTTTAAAACACTTGAATCCGAGGGATATTTCAATAACATGTCCATAGCCCAAGCCTGGGATTTGTACTGGGAGAAGGGTCTAAAGCTGTGCGAAGAAGCTGATAGATAGACAAAGAGAGATCACCAGCAGCCACTCAATTTGGTAAGAAGAAGACTCCGGTACAATATACGCCTAGATGAAGAGGAAAAAATGGTGGAGGTAGAGGCTTTAAACCTAGACCTTTACCCAAAAATATTGAATATGTAGATCCAGGCAAGAAAGGAAGGATCTATTGGGCTGGGTACGATGAAGTAGCCAATTTGGAAGTGGAGAGGAAGAATGTTGAATATGTGAAGAGAATTGAAGAAGAAAATCGAAGACAAACACAGCTGTGGCAAGAGAGACAAGAAATAAAAAGAAAAGATGAAGCTGCCAAGAGAGCCCAAGAGAATAAGAAGGCAGCTGAAGAAGAAAAGAAGAGAAAGAGAGCCGAGGGCTACGTGAAGAAGAAAGAAGGAGGCAGCAAAGGCGATGAAGTGTTGTTTCTAACTCCTTCATATATTTTACGTTTGTAAATGCATATGTATGTAAGTCTTCTCAGACATTCTATGAGAAGTTTGTAATTTCTATATTCTTGCGTAGATATAATATGCTTTCGATACACACTTGATTGTGTAAAGGACAAGAATATTATGATCAATAAAAAGATTAATTCTACGCATACATTTCTTGTTACTGCATTGTCTGTATGTATCTCTGCTGTTTGCATATTGGTTGTATGAATTTAAGTTTTGGCATCATCAAAAAGGGGGAAATTGTTAGGAAATTTATTGTTTAGATTTTGATGAATGCCATGTAAAACTTAGATTAGAATGTGGGCACCCCATTCTCGTTGTAATTATCATTGTAATAGATAGAAATTTGAATGAGCTGAGTCAAGTCAGCTATGCCTATGGGGTACAAGGAGTCAACTGGAGAAGTGAAGTGAAGAACTCATTTGAAAAAACAATTTGTGTCTTTGTCAAGGAAGAAGACTTGGAACACGACTGGGGTAGTATCAGCTGTGTCAGAAACAAACCAAGACAACTCATGTAGCTGAGTTGAAATGCAAATCAAGTCGTCTGATAGTGAAGAAAAGAAGAAGCGAGCTGAATGAAGACAATCGAATTCAAGCCGTTGTAAACATAGCATGGAAGATTACTTATTTAAGTAATATCCCATGATTTGTGGCACTAAGAACAAACTAATGCAAAGGCGTGCATTATAATAAGCAAAAAGCTGGACATTCAAGAGTACGAGGTAGTGGATGTCTCACATGCCTGAAAAGCACAAGGGAAGAAATCGATGTCTAGCAGATTATCATTTGAATAATTGTCTCTCTATTCAACGGACAACTTTTCAAATGATACGATATAAGACTTGAAGATTCAAAAAGAAAGATATTGATGATGCGTACACAAGTTTGAGCTACGTAACAAGGAAAAAAGAAAATAGATACGCATAAAAAGCCGAACAAAAATTCATATTTCTTCAAGTCCAAACCTATCGCATTTCAACATCCAACACATATTGTGAAGGACTTGAAATCATCAAAGTTGAAGAGAAACTTTAAATCTTTGGGGTCTACATTTCTAGAGTGGAAGTGTAGTAAGAATTCAAGTTGTTTGGAGGATTGGGTGATCAAATCCAACAACTTGATCAAGTGGTGGTAGTAACAAAGCGCAAATACTCGTGAAGAAAGTGAGTCGCAAGAGAGGGATGGTGATCAAGCATCTCTAGAGTCAAAGAAAAAGAAACAAGTCACCGGGTGATCAAGACTTGTTCTAGATCGTGAACCACTTTGTAATCTGATCAATACATAGTGGATTCCTCCGGGAGTTGGAGAGAGAGGATTAGAAGAATTACCCCATCTTCGAACCTCTATAAATATTGTATCTATTTACTTTCAAAGATTTTAATTTTTGCATTATTTATTTACTTGTTGAATTGAGATATATCCTAAGTGATAACAAGCTAAGCATACAAGAACAAGTGTTAAAATCATATTTAGTTAATTTTTTTAAGGGTGTTAAGAGTTCCGCTTTGAAAAACCAAGTCACCTTTATAAGCTGTTTTATAAAACCACTAAGTTACTTTACAAACCAACTCACTTCCGGGTAATCGCTTATAGTAACTCACCGACTTGAAATAACTCGCTTAATCGAAAAATTTTAAAGAAGGTTTATTCAACCCCCCCTTCTAGACCTTCTAATACACTCATTGGGACCTACAAAAAGGTCCTATAAAATACTTGAATTACAAAATAGTCCTGTAACTACGTACAATTTTGCAAAATAGTCCTGCAAATTGCACAGTTTGCAAAATAGTTATATAAGTGGCATTTGAGTATCAATTTTAGTCATAATTTCACCATAAACTGAGAATTATATGTGGCGCTCACGTGATCGAAATCTTGTGAAATTTCAAATTGCCACTAAAATTAGGGCTAAAATTAAAACTCAAGTATAAGTTACATGACTATTTTGAAAATTGTGTAATTTATAGGACAATTTTGCCGAATTGTACATAGTTACAGGACTATTTTGCAATTCAAGCTTTTTACAGGACCTTTTGGGACTGCATTTTAGTTACAGGACTATTTTTGCAATTTTGCCTTACATTTAACTATTGTTAAGTTATAGAACTAAATTTTTGAAATGTGTTAATTTATAGGACCAAAAGTAAAATTGTTAAGTTAAAGGACTGAATATTTATAAAATTAAAGTTAAAGGACTAAAGCATGAAGGCAGTGGCGGATCCAGAAATTTGAAAATGGGGGTACGATAGATATAAAAAATATGCACATAAAAATTATTTAAAATTCCATTAAAATAAAAGGTACAATTGCAACTATTTAAAGTAAAACTATATGAGACCCCGTGCAATGCACATGATGCATATATGTGAGACCTCCCTATTGTACAATGACATGTACATTTTCCTAATATAAAGATTAATTTATGAATTTTAACTTCCTATATTGTAATAGTTTTAAAATAGCATCAGACTATTAGGTGGGTAATACTATTTAATATATTTTATTGATAAAGTCAAAAAAAAAAAATATCATACATCAGATTCATATAAAATACATTTCAAGACTATATATTTGTCTTTGACAATTGAAAGCTGGTTTTTCATAAAATCGCACAAGGTACAACTTTATCGCATATTATGTTCTAGCCATATTTATCTCCATATATAATAAGTATGAAGATTCGTGTTATCACTTTTTTCAAGATTGTAGTAGTAAATTTGGATGCATTTCTATTTTTAAAAGTTGGTCGTATGTGTAAAGTGAGGCATAAATTTTTGCAAAAGCTAATTGGGTAATAATACATGAAAAATTAATATATATATATATATATATATAAGAACTAGTTTTGATAAAATTATTTATTTTATTATAGTTATTTTTTATTGATTTTACCATGTGTATTATTTATTCGTGTTGTTAAGTTAATTTTTAATTTTTCAAAAATGTACTGTGGGAATTTGTATTGTATTATTTAAAATTTTCATTTATTTCTATAAAAATAGGGGTACAAAACTATTTTCTTTACTTTTTTTAACTAAAGATTATTAATGATTTTTTAAATTGGGGCATTCCCCTTAATAGATCCGTCGCTGCATAAAGGTGACAACTTAGAGAACTAATCTAAAAAAGGCCCAACTTACGGGACTGAAAATCTTATTTTCCTGGTAATTAATCATTGAAGAAGCTTTAAGCTGATAAAGAAAATGTAAACTAACATGCAGAATTCCACTAAAATAATACGGTTACGTACAAGATATATGATACCAAAAAATCAAACAACCTATAATAAAGAGGGGAAAAAAACTAATCAAACCCTATCTATAATCTTGTCGAATTTGCAAACCGGGTTATACTTCTGAATCGTAAGCTTTCCAGAATTTTTGGAATCAAATTTACATGGATGCGCCTCTGGGTATCTGTGCTTCCCACAGAAAGCTCCTCCACACCGAAATTCAAACCCTAATAGTCCCACTTTTTTGTTGCACAATCCACACCTATTTTTCACAACCGGAGGAGGGGTAGTAACTGATGGATTACTATTACTTTGTGATTCATAAATTGTTGTAGATTTCATTGCATCAACCAATTTTTCAATCTCCTGTTCAGTAATTATTGGTGCTTCAGATTTGGCCATCAATTCTTTGAGGTAAATATTATGGAACTTAGAACAGAGGCCTCCATTCTTCGCTGTCCCAAAAAAGCCGCAGCCGCGAGCGCAGAGACAGAGCGTCGTGGTTTTGTTACCCATTAATTTCTCTTCACAATTTGTCTTTGCTACTATCTTTTACTGTAGTACTAATAAGTCTTTTCTGCTTTTCGTGTGTGGAATTTTTCGTATGATTGATTTAATTGGGGGGGGTTTACGGACATATATATATATATAGAGACGAGAACAGAGATATTGAATTAGGAAAGTAATTCATATCCCAATTAATTACAATTTCTTTAGGACTACCGTCTACAAATTCTAGTAGGAATTGGAAACGCGTAGAATTGATTTGAGCCAGGCCCATATTTTTTTTGAAAACAAAAGTAGGTGCTTTCATTAATGGAGCAGATCGAACTGCAACTCATTAATAGAGCCCGGCCCATATAGTTCTATATATATATTGGGAGTAAAAATAACTTTACTTATTTAATTTAGGTTAAATTTAAGTTTTCTGTACTAAGCATCTTTGGCTTCTTTTATTAGTATTTTTCCTAGACTTTATGATTGAAGATTGAACAAGTTATTAGAAGGTTCGTTTATAAAAGTGAACTAGTTACTTGTCTAAATTAAGTCAATTGGTATTGTTAAGTACACGAGCAGAAATCAGTGCCATTCTTACTCACCCTTTGTAAGCAGAGGTATTGACGGAGTTCAAACCCGATATCTTTCATTTTTTTGAAATTTATCCCTTAATGACATAGGGGCGGAAATGAAGATTATTGGGAGGGGAATTTTTTTCTTGAAAATAGTAGGTAAAAACTATTTGTAATTTTTTTTTGTTGGGGGAGGGGGTTGTTGTTGTTGTTGTAAACAATTATATATATAATTTATATTAATTTTATGAAATTCAGAAAGTTGTATTTTTACTTTTGAATAATTATTTTATATTCATATACTAATTATTTTCATGTTTTTTGCTGATTTTTTCATTGTAACCTTTAATAAATGTTCATCATGTACTGCACGTATCATATAATGGCCAATTTTTCTCGCCACATATCTAACTAACTGGGGAAAATTCAAGCCATACTTGGCACATGAGCAGTATAGAATGGAGTGAAAATGTTGCATTGATCATTTTTTTATTTATTTAATTGATGAGCTTGACTCATTTTCAACCCTCCAAATCCAATTTGTGCTGGAGCAAACAATTACAGGCATTAAAAATGTATAGCGATTAGCGACACTATTTTTGCAAATATTTCGTTTTGGTGGGACTATTTTGCAGATATAGGTCTAAATTTGCAATTGGCAAAATCATGTGGATTTGATATGCAATTTTCACCTCTTCAAGGTCATATATTAATGAAGCTAGCTATTGCTTCTGTTAGAAATGTAATGTTGGGACTATTTTTGCAAAACAAATCATTTATATGGGATTGTTGTCGAGTCAAAATCGAATGAATCGATTATAGTAGAGGTGGTTGAGATATTATCTAGGTTAGCTGAGGATGGATATTATCAGAATTTGAAAATGCAGTACTTCAGGAGCCACCGAAAGTTCATGAACATGTTCATGGAGGGACGATTCATTCCTTGACCTGATATGTGATGAAATATATTGGTTTAAATTTAAGCATACTTTAATTGAAATAATTGTGTCAAAGCTAGGGCAGCTCCTTGCATAAGGCGGAGGAGTCGGTCGACTCGGGCCCCAGAAAAAAATATAAAATTTAGGGGTCCATATTTTTTGTATACCTTTTATTTATAAATAGAGTAGGTCTCCTGTCAGACGGTCTAACGAATCTAAGTTCGTTAGACGGATCCCTGACAATTGACCCGAATCTTAAGAAAAAAATATGGTCTCTTTCTCTCGCTCCATCCTCCGCAAATTTCATCTTCTTCTCTGTCTTATCCCAATACGCCGGAACTACTTACGCCCGCTTGTCCAATCCATTTTATTAACTTTTGAGTTCTCTAGTCGGCGATAACATACCCTCAATTCACGTGGTTGAAGAGAGAGTAGGATTTGATCTTTGTTACAAAATTCCATGCCAAAGCAATCATATTCAAGTTGGTGGTCTTCCTTCTATTAGCTTACATTTGTTGAACAATGTGAGTCTCGCACTTCAGTTTGCCACAACATAATTCATTCTATATAATCAGTGCACCGAATAAATCTATTGTAGCCAAGTGTTTGGTTTTCCAATTAAAGCATGGATGGTAGTGATGATCATTATGAGCAGTTGGGGTTTTCTTTGAAAAGTTTATTCATCCATGTCATCCAAATGTTTATTGATATGATTGAATCAACTTTGATAATATACTTTAGTGCTTCTTAGTAATTCTCTATTTTATTATTAAATGACATAACTTTGTAGAAAAATATCACATTTCATTCTAATGTATTAGATGTATCAAATAAATGTATTGACTTTACGGCTAATACATTTCTTTAGTATATTCATAAGAAATACTAAAAAACTCTTCAGGGAACTACTAATACATTTCGAAAGAACTGCTAATACCTTTTAGAAGGACGACTAATACTTTTCAAAAGGACTGATAATACATTTTGGGAGAAATATTTAATTATATTCAGGGAAACTACTAAAATACTCCCCAGGGAACTACTAATACTTTTTCGAGAAATTACTAATACTTTTTTGAGGGACATCTAATACATTTTGGGAGCATATTTAGGAGAAATACTAAAAACTCTTCAGTGAACTACTAATACATTTCGTAAGAACCGATAATACCTTTTAAGGACGGCTAATACTTTTCACAAGATTGTTAATATATTTCGGAGAAAAATTTAATTATATTAAGGAAACTACTAAAATACTCTCAAAGAACTACTAATTCTTTTCGAGGAACTACTAATACTTTTTTTGAGGGAGTGCTAATACATTTCTGAGTATATTTAGAGAAATACTAAAATATTCTTCAGAAACTACTAATACATTTCATTTAAGAATCGCTAATACTTTTTAGAAGGACGGCTAATACTTTTCAGAAGGATTGTTAATACATTTCGGGAGAAAAATTTAATTATATTCAGGGAAACTACTAAAATACTCTCCAGTGAACTACTAATTCTTTTTCGAGGAACTACTAATACTTTTTTGAGGGAGTGCTAATACATTTCGGGAGTATATTTAGGAGAAATACTAAAATACTCTTCAGGAACTACTAATACATTTCAGAAGAACTGCTAATACTTTTTAGAAGGATGACGCTAATACTTTTCAGAAGGACTGTTAATACCAGTGGTCCCTGAAAACTACTAAAACATTACTGCTAATATTACGAAAATGTCACCGGGTCCGCGGGTCACCGTCTAACATGTCAGACCCATTAAACGGTCTTACAGGAGTTTTTGTGTTATACATATATATATATATATATGTATAATAAAAAATTGACTAAATAACAACTTAACAAGTATAGCATGGTGGTTGTCGTGCAACCTTAAAACTAACAAAGAATGAAGGGCCATATTCTTTGGGCCTTATAGCCTTTCAAGTTACTAATAAAACTATCACATTTAATTTTTCCTAAGGCCCTAAATTAAAATTTCTCAAATTAAAAAGAAAAAAATTTAAAAATTATATATGGCACAACTTGACTATATTTATTTGATTAATATATTTGTCGCCAAAATTGTAAGGGTATAACTTTAAATAATTAGTTGGATTTTTTAACATGGATCTCATATATTTTTTCACTTTTTTTGGAAGGATATGTCTCTTATTTTAACTATAATAAAACTATTTTATATATTGCATATTGTTTTTTATTATTTTTTAGGGATTTATTGTTTTTTATTGTCTTTAATTTTTTAATTTTAAAAAAAAAGGGCCTAATTTTAGTGTTCGACTCAGGCTAAAAATCCTTATGATCGCCCTGGTCACAACCACCAACAGATCAAGGTATTCAAGTGATCCAAACGCATCGTGATATGGATTTATCGCAGCTTCAAAGGCATGCTTCAACTTTGTCACTTCATTTAATTTGGATTATCGCGTTTTGCAACTTAATCGATAGTAATACTACAAGAAAATTCCGGCTTACCGATAGATTTACCAACGTAAATAATTTTATCACTAAATTTTACATTTACCTACAAAATTAAAAAAAAAAAAAACTGTTTTCCCAAGTTAAACAACAAATTACAGTCAAATCATCATCGCTTTTAATTAATTACCGACATAAATATTGTAGATGCTAACAATTTTCGATTTTGTAGGCAAATATTTACTTGAAATGATTTACCTACACTTTACGCTTATCTTAATATTTACCTATATAGTCTTTTTCCCCCTTTGTAGTGTAAATCATTCCAAAGATCTACTTAACAACCATGAAAAATTCATTCAAGCATCCAAAGGAACTAAGGGGGGCAAGTGGGGCCACGCCCCAAAGTTTTTAAAAATTATTTTTATACTTGTTATTTATTTTAAAAATATATCTATACTAGTGAAAATTTGCATTTGCCCCCAAAATTTTGAAGAAAAATTTACTCTATAGGTTTTCAAAATAGGTTTCGCCCCCCAATTCCCGACTTCTCATTCCGCCACCGCAAGCATCTCGCATGATGTATTCTAGCAAAACCACTCTTTTAGTTCATTTTTTCCCCTTTAATTTCCCAGCCCTTTATTTCAAAAGAAGAATAACAATTAGAAAATAAAGTTCAAACCAACTGTTTACCTGTCTGTGATATTTCAAAAGGGAAAAAAATGAAAAGTGAAATTTTGACCATTGGTTTTGTTTAGAGAGATGGAATTATTGGGGGAAAAAGGAAACAGAGAGTCGATTGACTAATTATAGCTAATAAATGATTTAAGCTGATCAAAAGCAAAGTTAAAATATGTAAGTAATATTTTTTTACAAAAAATATATACACGGGCTTCGTGCACTGGTTTGGGGGACACGCTAGGTCGTAGTGGATTTATTATGGGTCCGGTTGAATATGCAACAACCGCACCATTTCTATGTTTTAAAGGGCCTATGTGAAGAAAAAAAGAAGCCTCTCTATTCATATAAAAATGAAACCTAAAAGAATAAAAGAAGAAAAATAAATAAAAATTTTGTTAGCAAAAAAATCAAACAACTAAATCCAAATGTATCTTAAAATTTAGGAATAATTATAAGAACAACCTTGAGGTTTGGACTCATTACAAGAAAACCAAAAGATGTTTAAATTAACCCCAAAAAAACCTCAAGTTTTATTTTATCTTAAATTTAAGGGTGTAATCGTATTATTTTTATAAAGATCAAGTGGGTTTTGACAATATCTTTTTCTTACGAAGGAAAAAATGTAAGACAAAAATCAAGCTTCAAGATTTTTTTTTTTTTTTGTATTAGCCCAAAACTCGGGTTTCTCTGGTAATTATCCATAAAATTTTAAAAAATTTGGGAAAGAACCCCTAGCAAAATAGAAGAGATATTGAAACAATTCATGCTATGGTGAAAATATAACAACTAAAAATGAATAATTCTTACCAAAAACAAATATTGGTTGATGGTTTTTTTGAGATGGAAGCCTCTATTTTTTATTTGACAACACAACTCTCTTTTTCTTTGACAACACAACTCTCTTTTTTTTTTCTTTTTTTGAATCAAAGGCACGGATCAAACTCGCGACCTCTCGTGTTAAAACAACACTACAACCGCTGAACTAAAAATACAAACTTAACAAAGTTATACACTTTATATTATATATCGATATTTTAAACCATTAAAAAAATGCAGGCAGGGGCCCTCCGAGGGGACCTCTCTCACACCTCAACCGCCCAGTGACGGTCCTAGTAACAAAGTTGTTGCAAAGATATTTTCGCATGGTGGTAATATAAACTAGGTCTTTTTGTCATTTTATTTTTAATATAAGATTTTGGAATTCATTAACCTTTAACACTAATCTGAGCATCATATATTAATACCCAAAACCCCATGAACGAATCTTGCCCGCAAAAACTTATCAGCGTAATTAATCGTTGAAAAAGCTTTGAGCTAATAAAGAAAATGTAAACTAACATGTAGAGAATTCCACTACAATAATAATACTGTTACGTACAAGAGATGACACAAAAAATCAACAATCTATGATAAAGAAGGGGGAAAAAAGTACTAATCAAACCCTATGTATAATCTGTTGGAATTGGTCTTTGATAAACGGGTGTTGACCCGATTTTGACCAATTAATTAAGTGGTTTCATTTGTGAAAAATGGAATTAAATTATTTGTAAAAAATCTACTAAGAGAGTAGATGAGAATAGCATTTGGAATTTCTCAAAACCGATTCCGGGTGAATGAGAAATTAATGCTAGAAGTTAGCCACTCAATACAAATAAATGGTATGGAAAATGGAAAATGTGGGGAGGAGAGATGCTCCATCCCACATAGGAAAAAGGAGGTAAAGTTGCACACTTTATTTATCCTAAGTTGGACAAATGGGTTTGGGCCCTTGGGCACCTGAAGTTTTTAAAGGGGAGAGGACCTACATGTTTGTGGGTTTGGTCAAAGACACGCGCCGCAACCGCCGCCGGCCCGGGCTTGGCTCTTGGCTTCAAGGCTCTTACTTTTTGGACCAAAACTTGGAAAATTAAATATTTAATTAATTTTTGTAATTAATTAAATATTTAATTAATTTTCCTAATTAATTAAAAGAGTTTAACCGGGAAAATGTTTCGCCCGCACAAGACGGGCAGAGCACGCCCGCAAGGGCCGGTGGTCGTGCTACTCCGCCGAGAGTCTCGCCTTACACGCACGGGCAGGCGACGCCCGTGCGTCCTGGTCGTGGCTGGTGCCGAAAGTCCGAGCTCGCGACGCACGCGCACGCCCGTGCGTCTAGCCGTGCTCTCTCAGCAGTGCGGCCTGCTCAAATAAAATGTGCCTTTTCGAGCCTACTGCACGCGATTTTCCGTACGGGCATTTCGTTGCCTATATTAATGGAGCCCCTATCGATGAAAGAAAAACACGAAAATAATCGATAACATAATACGAACATTGCATTCTCGTGATATTGCCTTGAGCCTCCTTCAAAGCTTGAAAGTCAAGAACAACTTACATCGCTCGATGTTGTTCCGCTTTGTCTTACGCTAACCGGACCGTGAAAAGTCGTTGTATCTTAGAGGCGAGCGCCGAACCGTAAGCACTAGTATACGGGCGTTTTCGTCTTGCGAAGACAGACCCACTTCGGCCTCGACTTAAGCCTATACACTATCCTACCCATTTTCCTCAAAAAAACAAAACCTTTCACCATAATTTACCCAACATAATCTTGTACAATTTGCAAACCGTTAAAAAGATAATTTGCAAGAGGACATTTTGCATTCCATCCAACAACCCACAAAAATAAAAGTAGTGGCCGGAGTTTGAAGTTACCAACCCAACTTATAAAGGCATGGTTGATAATCAATTGTACCTAACCCACTTCATTAGTGGTGAAATTTTTAATTAACATGTTGATAAATGTTGAAGCCTATAAATAGGATAGTTTGTATCATTATTTGATGTACAAATTGAGAGCAAGAAACAAAGTCAATTCAAGGCTATCTAGTGAGAGAAAATTGTGTAGAAATTTGTGAGATAAAAATTGAGAGTGTTTTCTACATTATATTTTCAAAATTATATTAGTAAGAATATAATTTTGCCTCCAATTTATTTTATATTTCTCTCACATTTTATATTTACACCCGTATACCCAACAATTGTGGTATCAGAGCCACCCTTGGCCTGATATCCCTTCTTATTTGCAAAAATGGCGTCAACCAGTTCCAGTGAACTTGCATTCACATATTCCCAACAAGGTGTTCCTATCTTTGTTGGTCAAGATTACGAACTATGGAGCGTTTTAATGCGCACGTTGTTCGTGTCCCATGAATTATGGGATATTGTTGAAGAGGGGTATAGTACATATACTCCAGAGGAGGAAGCCGCACTAACCGCCACAAAGAAAAAAGAGCATAAGGAGAACAAGACCAAAGATGCAAGAGCCTTGTCCTTTATGCACCAAGGGGTAAGTAAAGCAATTCTTCCGCGCATTACAGGTGTCAAAACATCAAAAGAAGCATGAGAAATTTTGAAAAAGCAATTTGGAAGCTATGAAAAGGTGATCTCTATTAAATTGCAAAATTTATGGCGAGATTTTGATAATTTGTCAATGAAGGACAATGAAAATGTCCAAGAATTTTTTTCTCGAGTTTCCACTCGTAGTCAATCAAATCAAGGATACAGGGGGATACCATTGAAGATAAAAAGATCGTTGAAAAAGTGCTACTTAAGTCTCGCCAAAGAAAATTCGAGCATATTGTTGTTGCTATTGAAGAATCCAAAGATTTATCCACACTATCTTTGGATGAACTCATGGGATCGCTTGAAGCCCATGAAAACGAATGAGTAGATTCTCAAGTCAAAGCTTGGAGCAAGCCTTCCAAACAAACATTTCAGAAAAAGAAAATAAAAAAGATGGCGAGTAAGAAAAGCAAAATAACTCAGCACATCGAAGTGCAAGAGGAAGAAGTCGCGGCAGACACCAGGCACGAGGACGAGGAAGACGAGGTGGATTCAATCAGAGAAATTCAAATCAAAATTCTGATTTGTATTGTCGGATATTGTTGAGTGTGAGTTTTGCATGTATTTTAGGGCATATTTATGGCTATAATTATTTATAAACATGCAATAACGTGTATGAAATGGTATATATTCGCTCTTTGTGGAAAAGATATTACGCTTGCTTGTTTTGTAGGAATTTAACGATATCTGGAGTGATTTTGTGACAAATACGAGCATTGCTACCTAGAATCATCAAGAATCGAGCGATTACACCCAATTGGAAGCCAACTATATGGAGTCTAGAGTCATAGTGATGAGTCGTGTGGCAAAAGAAGCATGGATTATCAAACAACAAGGAGATTTATCTCAAGGAACATCCAAACGCTGTATGGAATTTCCAAAGACCTCGCGGGTTTAGTATTCTGGTCATAACTCTCTCTACAAAATTGATATTGAGCTGATTCAAGTGGCTATGGAAAGCTAAAAGAGAGGTCTACAACTCTTATGAAGACCCCGCAAACAAATTTGAACGTTTGGGTGGCGCACGGGTAACCCGGCGTGGGCCGCACGACCCGTGCGCCCTCTGAGACCGGATGTTTTCTACGGGATGGCGCACGGGTAGCCCGTGCGCCAACGCACGACCCGTGCGTTCTTGGGCAAAAACTCCAAAAATGACAAAGAAATTGACTTAGGCTTCTAAAAGGGTATAAATACCACTTTTTGGGGCGCACACCAGGGGAGGAAAGGTCCGAAAAGACCCAAAAACACAAGAAATAGCTCAACTTCATCAAGGAAGAATCAAGAGAAGAATCGGGTCGAATCGAGCTTGAGGATTGAAGATAAATCGAGAGATTATCTATTTCCCTAAGTTTTCTCATTCTTTGTGCTTTAATCTTTCATTTTAGCTTGTCATGAATGTGAACAATTTGTCTATGGGTTGTTTATTTGTAATGAGTAACTAAACATCTTGTGATTTCCGTTTTGGTAGTAGATTAATTGAACTCTTGTTGAATGTTTTAATCTTGGTTGAAGTTATTATCTTGAAGCCTATTTGAGTACTTTGTTCTTATTCTTGTTTTATCACTTGGCCAATGATTTAACTTGTTTGATATATTGATTCATAATTCGAGAGATGAGCTTCAATATCGATCTTGAGTACTTAACATGAATATTTGCATAATCGAGAGGTTTGTGAATATTTGTGAGGATATTTGATCTTTTGTGCATTTGGGAGTTGTGTATCTTATGTTGAGTAGAGATGCTAGCATAGATATTTCAATCTACACTTTATATACATCTCGAGAGGGAGGATAAAATACCGTTGTGATCGTCTTATAGGCGTATTGATAATAACTTTGGCTTTGATTAAATCGACAACAAGAGGAATATTAATTGAAACCATAATCCGGGAATCCATTTCATTCTCTTGATAATTCCATTATTCTTAGTATCTTGTATTCTTGTGGTTATTCTTGTCTTTACCTCCACAACAATCATCAAATTAAGATCGCCTAAATAAAAATAAAACTATTTGGGTTCAATACTTAGCGCACTAATTTATTAGTCTCCGTGGATACGACCTTGCTTACCCTATTCTATAAACTACACCGTACACTTTGCAAGTGAAGCTAAAAATAAGGCGAACAAGTTTTTGGCGCCGTTGCCGGGGATTAATACAATTTTTGGTGCTAATATTGCAATAGATAGAATTATTTTTAATTTAGATTTTTTTTATTTTATTTCATTTTTCTTTTGTAAATTCTCTCTCTACAATGTTTGATTTGTTTCTTTGAGTTGGTGTAGGTTGTACACGAACACTCGCCGAATGGAGAAAGTTAATTACTTCAATAACTCGGAATTCTACAGCTTATTGGAATAATCCTACTCCTACATGCTATTATCCGTATTTGGGGAATTACGAAAAATTTTCATATGCTAACACGGAGAATGTGATTCCACCACCATCAAGCTTCAATGTAACGAATGTGGTTACCAATGCAGAGGCAAAACCATCTTTGGAAGACGCCCTCATTTCATTCATGAATCAAACGACTTCATTTATAAGTGAGACAAGGGACCAATTCAATGCACAGAGGCTAGGATGGACATGATAGAGTTGCAAGTGACACATATGGCCGCTTGATAAAAATCTTGAGACTCAAGTAGGCCTATTAGCTACGATTATTGGTGGACAACAACAAAAGAGCCAATTTTCAAGCACCACCGAAATCAACTCAAAGGAACAATGTAGTGCCATTCATCAAATGTGTGGTATGCGAATACGAGGAGCCACGTCAAATTAAATCGGGAGTATTTCTATCTCTCACTCAATTGAAGATCCTCATATTGATAAAAATATGTGCACTCTAGATGTAAGCTTCACTACAAATGTATCAAATTTTAAGAAGCATACACTTGAAGGAACAATGTTTGAAAATGGTGATCAATTCACATGTTCTACAGACTTCATGATATTTAATGTGAGTAAAGATAGAAATATCTTTACTATGGTTGATAAACCATTTTTCATCATTAGGAGCACATTTCTTGATTTCAAAAGACCATCAACATTGTGATCCTTAATCATCCACATCTTACATACAATCGAAGGATCACCTATCTTTTTTGGAAAATACGAAGGCGTGGCATGATCGACACTTGTTTTTGGATCCCGGTTGAGTAAAACAAAAGTCCGGCTAAAGACTTTAAATTTAGCGCTTGTTGGGAGGCAACCCAACGGTTTATGGTGTGATTTTTGTTTTTGTTTGTTTTCTTCTTTAAAAAAAAAAAAAGAAGAAAAATTACCTGATTTTACTTAGCCCATGCACCATGCACAGGCGGCGTGCATGAACGCACGGCCTGTGCGTGATTGAGAAATTGGAGATGTTTCTATGGAACGACGCACGGGCAGCCCGTGCGTTTTGGCGCACGCCCGTCGTCCATCAACAGAGGCGCATACATAGGTCGCGCCAGGTACAAAACTTGAAGTAATGGCTGAAAGAAGTAGTCCTAGCAATAGGAGGAGATGCGAAGGAGGGCCATTATCCACCACCACCCGCACAAATGAATCGTAAAATCCACACGTTTAATATTAAAATTCTATATTCTCTTACGTGCGATATAATTTCATTTAAGTTTGGGGGAGAAATAGTTATTTTGATATGAAATGTGTGGATAAATAAAAAAAAAAATTGCATTAATTTTGTGTGTTTTCATATAGTTGCATGTAGAGCATTTTAGGTTGCATTTGCATTAGAAACACGTTTATTGGTTTAAGCGCGTTTATCGCTTTCATAGATTGTAGGGAGTGAGTTGATCTCTTGATTGTAACTTGTGCTTGATTTTGAAAATTTTGTATTGTTTGGATTGGGTGTTGAGCATGAGTTGATTGAACCATGAATAGATGATATTGAGCATGTGGATATTGAGAACATGGTTTGATGCTTTGAATTACGTATTTACAAGCCTCGTGAGCGAGCTTTTGAGCCTTTACGCTTTCATCATATGCGTTTTGTTGATTGATTTGAGTGTATCATTCATGTTGTTAGAATTCTAGAACTTACTCGGTATCTCTGTCAAGGTCACATGTTGTATGCGAATTGTGAAAATGATCAAAGGCCATTTTTGTTAGCCCTTCAAGCCTTTTGCTTACCTAAGATGATATTGAAATCCCTAGTTAGCCAACTTGAGCCTATTGCCTAATTTCTTGATAGCAACAATTCAAGCCTTAACTTGATATATTTGTTACCCTACACTTGAGCGTATAACATTGAGTAGAGGAGTGAATGAGGTTGAATGGGTTGGAATTGAAAAGTTGGATAATTGTGCAAAATTGGTTGATGGGGACAAAAAAAAAAAAAAAAAAAAAAGAAGAAAAGGAGGAGAAAAAAGGTTGAAAATTCATAAAAGAGTCGAAAAAAAATTGACTTTATGATGTGAGTTTTCATTGAATGAACTTGGAGGCTAAGAATTGTATGTGAGAGGTGATAATGTTTACAAAAGAAAGGGGATGGAGATAAGAAGAGTTGATGAAAATGAGAGATGATTTGGGTAGCATATTAAGCTTTAACGTAGATGATTTATATGCTCACCGGTCTATACGCTCGAGTTTGAGTCACTCTATCTATATTTTCCTACATTAACCAAAGAGCCTTCATTACAACCAAAGAGAGAAGTCCTTTTTGATTCACAAATTGCATACATTCTAGTGGCGGAGATATGATACGATTTGCAAGCCTATGGTAATTCTTCAACATTGAATTGAATTGAGCGTAAACACATCCTATATTCATTTGAGATGAGAGTATACACTTGATCTTTGTGAGGCGTAATTTTTAACATTTACCATGGTTTCTTTGATATGTGCTCTATGTTAGATGTTTGAGGCTTGGTTGATTCATTGCTTGACACCTACGATAAACAATGCGAATTTTATGGAGTTATTATGCGTTCTACTTTTCATTACTCCCAATCATGTTTTCTCTAGTTTTTAAAAGCGTTGACCGGGACGGACAACAGTTTAAGTTTGGGGGTTTGTTGAGTGTGAGTTTTGCATGTATTTTAGGGCATATTTATGGCTATAATTATTTATAAACATGCAATAACGTGTATGAAATGGTATATATTCGCTCTTTGTGGAAAAGATATTACGCTTGCGTGTTTTGTAGGAATTTAACAATATTTGGAGTGATTTTGTGACAAATACGAGCATTGCTACCTAGAATCATCAAGAATCGAGCGATTACACCCAATTGGAAGCCAACTATATGGAGTCTAGAGTCATAGTGATGAGTCGTGTGGCAAAAGAAGCATGGATTATCAAACAACAAGGAGATTTATCTCAAGGAACATCCAAACGCGTATGAAATTTCCAGCACTGGCAGGGTTTAGTATTTTGGTCATAACTCTCTCTACAAAATTGATATTGAGCTGATTCAAGTGGCTATGGAAAGCTAAAAGAGAGGTCTACAACTCTTATGAAGACCCCGCAAAAAAATTTGGACGTTTGGGTGGTCGCACGACCCATGCGCCCTACAGAGACTGGATGTTTTCTACGGGATGGCGCACGGTAGGGCGCCAACGCAACCCGTGCGTTTCTTGAAAACTCCAAAAATGACAGCAAATTGACCTAGGCTTCTAAAAGGGTATAAATACCACTTTTTAGGGCGCACACCAGGGGAGGAAAGGTCCGAAAAGACCCAAAACACAAGAATAGCTCAACTTCATCAAGGAAGAATCAAGAGAAGAATCGGGTCGAATCGAGCTTGAGGATTGAAGATAAATCGAGAGATTATCTATTTCCCTAAGTTTTCTCATTCTTTGTGCTTTAATCTTTCATTTTAGCTTGTCATGAATATGAACAATTTGTCTATGAGTTGTTTATTTGTAATGAGTAGCTAAACATCTTGTGATTTCCGGGTTTTGGTAGTAGATTAATTGAACTCTTGTTGAATGTTTTAATCTTGGTTGAAGTTATTATCTTGAAGCCTATTTGAGTACTTTGTTCTTATTCTTATTTTATCACTTGGCCAATGATTTAACTTGTTTGATATATTGATTCATAATTCGAGAGATGAGCTTCAATATTAAATCTTGAGTACTTAACATGAATATTTGCATAATCGAGAGGTTTGTGAATATTTGTGAGGATATTTGATCTTTTGTGCATTTGAGAGTTGTGTATCTTATGTTGAGTAGAGATGCTAGCATAGATATTTCAATCTACACTTTATATACATCTCGAGAGGGAGGATAAAATACCGTTGTGATCGTCTTATAGGCGTATTGATAATAACTTTGGCTTTGATTAAATCGACAACAAGAGGAATATTAATTGAAACCATAATCCGGGAATCCATTTCATTCTCTTGATAATTCCATTATTCTTAGTATCTTGTATTCTTGTGGTTATTCTTGTCTTTACCTCCACAACAATCATCAAATTAAGATCGCCTAAATAAAAATAAAACTATTTTGTTCAATACTTAGCGCACTAATTTATTAGTCTCCGTGGATACGACCTTGCTTACCCTATTCTATAAACTACACCGTACACTTGCGGTGAAGCTAAAAATAAGGCGAATGGATATGCGGAAAGAATAACCACGATACCAAAGATTGCCGTTTTAAGTGCAAAAGATGCGTAAATGCAAATCATTCTTAAAGAGATCATTGGCATAAAGATGATGGAGATACAAATGAAGCAAATTTATCCGAAGAAAAAAGAGCCTAATCGTATTTTTTCATGTTTGAATTCTCAAAGAACAAATTGAGAATATTTGTTACGTGGGCAAAGTGGTTGCAATCACATGTGGAAACAAGAAAATATTCGTGAATCTCGATGAATCATATTCATCTCAAGTAAGGCTCGAGATGGCAAATCCCGCAAGATCACCGAAAAGGAGAAATAGCAAATCCAGCAAAGAGAATGTAAAATGAATATCATCAAAGATGTATTTTATGTACCCGACTTGACTCAAAATTTATTGAGCGTGGGCCAACTCTTGGAGAAAGATTACAAGGTGGAGTTTAATAATGACCATTGTATCATTATTGACAAACAAAAAGAATCTCACAATGGCTAAAATTAAGATGAGTTCAAACAAAATATTTCCTCTTAATTTGCCATTGACCGAGAAAATTGCACTTCAAAGTACCACGTATGAGAACATAATCTATGGCATTTGAGGTATGGGCATTTGAGCTATAAAGGTTTAAATTTGTTGAAAAAGAAAAATATGGTGTTTGGTCTTCCTAACATTCCGGATCAAGACAAGACATGTGAAGGATGTATTTTTGGCAAAATGCATCGCTTGCCATTTCCAAAGATATCATACAGAGCCAAAGATCCGCCGAGATAGTACATGCATATATTTGCGGGCAACACAAACACCGCTCACTCAATGACAACATGTACTTCCTATTGTTCGTTGATGATTTTTCCGAATGATGTGGGTTTACATTTTGAAGCAAAAGTCGAAGCATTTCAAATTCCCGAGTTCAAAAATATGTGGAAAACCGAGTGGCGTAAAAATAAAGACTCTACCATCGCATCGAGGAGGAGAATTCATCGGAAAATCCTTCTTGGACTATTGCAAAGACAAAGGGATCCACAGCACAACTAACGTTCATTACCCACAACAAAATGGCGTTGCAGAGCGAAAAAAATCGCACAATAGTCGAGATGGCACGAAGCATGATGACAGCAAAGGACTTCCAAAACATTCTCGGCGTAAGCGGTAAATGCGGCAGTCCTATATTTTGAACCGTTCACCAACAAAGGCGCTTGAATAAGACGCGTATGAAACGTGGCACCAAAGAAAGCCACAGTAAACCATCTCAAAGTTTTTGGTCGCATTGCTTATTCTCATATTCCATCTCAACAAAGAGAAAAATTTGATGAAAAAGGAGAAAAGATGATCTTTGTTGGTTATAGTGATGAATCGAAAGGATATCGTTTACTAAACCCAAAGACAAATAAACTTATTATTTCTTGAGATGTCATTTTTGATGAAATGCAGTCATGGAATTGGAATGAAAATGAAAAAATGAAAAAGATTGTATATTTGCCTGGAACATTGCCTACTCCAACAAGTCATGGAGATCAACCAAGCACCAGCTCAAGTTCCAGTCCAAGCTCGAGTTCGTCAGGACCATCTGAAGAATTATATCTAGAATCTGAAAGTCCAGTTAGAAGGGTAAGAAGTTTAAGAGAAATATACGAAACTTGTGATGTTGCATTTTTTGCTTGTGAACCTCAGAATTATGAATAAGCCGCTAAAGAAGAAGTTTGGCAAATCGCAATGGATGAAGAAATTGCAAGCATTGAAAAGAACAATACTTGGGAGCTCGTAGACCTTCCTGAAGGAAAAAGTGTGATCGGGGTCAAATGGATCTACAAGACCAAGTACAAAGAAGATGGCTCAATTCACAAGCACAAAGCCCGCTTAGTTGCAAAAGGATATTCTCAGCAACTAGGAGTTGATTTCAACGAGACATTTGCACCAGTTGCTCGAATGGAGACAATACGAATTGTCTTGGCCATTGCAGCACAATTTGAGTTGCCAGTCTACCAAATGGATGTTAAATCAACATTTCTCAATGGTGACTTGGAAGAAGAAGTGTACGTGGAACAACCAGAAGGCTACATTGCCAATGGTGAAGAAGATAAAGTCTATCGACTCAGAAAAGCATTATATGGATTGAAGCAAGTACCAAGAGCCTGGAATGCAAAGAAGATTGACAAGTACTTTCAACAAACTGGTTTTCAAAGAAGCCAGAGAACCGTCATTATACGAAAAGAAACAAGGTGCGCAAGATTTTTTAATTGTTTGTCTTTACGTAGATGACTTGATCTATACAGGGACAAATCCAACATTGGTGTAAGAATTCAAAAAGGCAATGATGAAAGAGTACGAGATGACTGACTTGAGTCTCATGAAATATTTTCTTGGGATTCAAGTTCGCCAATCAAAAGGAGAAATATTTATTTCTCAAGAAAAATATCTTGAAGCATTGTTGAAGAAATTTCGAGATGAGCAATCGTAAGTCGATCTCAACTCCACTTGCGAAATGAAAAACTACAATTGAATGATGGTGCAACTAAAGCCGATCCAAAGATGTACCGCAGCTTAGTCGGATCGTTGATCTACTTGACAAATACAAGACCTGATATTGTCTATCCAACACCGATATCACGATTCATGCACGATCCAAGCAAGTTACATTATGCAACAACAAAAAGAATTCTTCGATACCTTCAAGGTACGAAAACTTCGGATCGGGTATGTTAGAGAAAAAGAAAATAAGCTCATTGATATACGATAGTGACTGGGTCGGTCACTTGATGATCGCAAAAAGTACATCCGGTATGTATTATGTCTTGCTCAAAAATAATATCTTGGTCATCAAAGAAGCAAAAGACAAGATCACTTTCATCAATGAGGAATACATTGCACTACGGATGCGCAAAGTGAAGCAAGATGGCTTAGAAGAATTTTGGGCGATGTTCAAGAAAGTCAAGGCACTCCCACAATAATTTTCTCGCGATAACATGTCAACTATTGCAATGACGAAAAATCCAATTTTTCATGCAAGATCGAAGCACATTGAACTTCGGCACCATTTCATCAGAAGTCTTGTGAATGATCAAGAAATTCAATTGGAATTTGTTAACACAAAGGAGCAATTGCGATGGTTTCACCAAAGCAGTTGAACCTTGAAAAATTGAAACAACTTCAAAAGAATGTCCAAATTACAAATTAAGAAGGGGTGTTAAAAAGATAATTTGCAGAGGACATTTTGCATTCCATCCAACAACCCACAAAAATAAAAGTAGTGGCTGGAGTTTGAAGTTACCAACCCAACTTATAAAGGCATGCTTGATAACCAATTGTACCTAACCCACTTCATTAGTGGTAAAAATTTTAATTAACATGTTGATAAATGTTGAAGCCTATAAATAGGCTAGTTTGTATCAGTATTTGATGTACAAATTGAGAGCAAGAAACAAAGCCAATTCAAGGCTATCTAGTGAGAGAAAATTGTGTAGAAATTTGTGAGATAAAAATTGAGAGTGTTTTCTACATTATATTTTCAAAATTATATTAGTAAGAATATAATTTTGCCTCCAATTTATTTTATATTTCTCTCACATTTAATATTTACACCCGTATACCCAACACAAACCGGTTTTAATTTTCTATTGAATATAAATCTTTCCAAAATTCTCGAAACCAAATTTGCATGGATGTGACTCTATGACTCTATGTATTTGTGCTTCCCACATAAAATACCACCACATCGACATTGAAACCGTAATAATCCCACTCTTTTGTTGCACAATCCGCACCTATTTTTCGGAACCGGATGAGTGACACAAACTGATGGGTTATTATTACTTATTGTTAGAGATTTCATAACATCAACTAGATTTTCTATCTCCTATTCGTTAATAGTACTAGGTGATTCACATATTGTTATAGATTTCATAGCATCAACCAATTTTTCTATCTCCTATGCAGTAATAATTTTTGCTTCAGATTTGGCCATCATTTAGAATAGATTTTGAATTAGGATAGGAATTAGAATCCGATTAAATTATGACTTTTGGGACGACTACAAGTCCTAATAACAGTTGGAAACGTGGAAACAAGGGTGAGCGATACACTTGAGCTACAAGCTCGTGGTTAGCTGATTTCATTTCAAATTTAAAGAAAAAAATTATCTCATGAAATTTTATGTGGACAAAATAAGAGGAAAAATAATGTCCTTTCAAACAATTTTAAAAATCATAAAGTTAACTAAGTAAATGAGTTTTAAAAATTTAAAGTCAGTTTTTTTATTGTTTTAACTAATTAATTTATCTTCTACATTAAATGGATATTTATGAACATATAATTAATTGTTGAAGAAGGTTTCATAAAGCCGAAAAAGCTTTTTACATATTTCCAAAGTTGAGAGTTTGAAGTCGAAAAAAATGACACGAAAAATCAAACAACCTATAATAAATAAGGAAAAGAAATAAAGATTATACTCCTCCTATTCATAATAAGTGTCTTTTTGGCTTGTAAATTTTTTTCCAAAAGAATGTCTTTCTACATTTTCAAGACTAATAAGAAATGAGTTTCCTAAATTACCCTTGTACTTTTATTAGTAATTCATTTAATAAAAATATTTATGGTTTATCATTTTCCAAACCAAGATTTGTTTTGTTCCAATACTAAATTTATGATTATTTTTTCCTATTGCAGTTGATGGGGTTATAAATTATTAAATAAGGGTATATTAGGTATCTCCTCCTATTCTTAATGTGTGTGTTTTTTTCTAAAAAGACACTTATTGTGAATAGGAGGGAGTATTAATCAAAACCTATCTCGTAATCTTGTGAATCTTTCCGGATCTTGAAATCAAAAAATCTAGAAAATTGAATCTTCATGATGTGCCTTTGGTTATTTATGTCACCCACAGAAAGTACCACCACATCGGCTTTGAAACTATAATTGTCCCACTTTTTATTGCACAACCCGCATCTATCTTTCACGATCGGAACAGGGACAAAAACTAATTCTAAATCATCATCACCATGTGATCCAGAAATTGTTTCAGATTTCATAGCATTAATATGTTTACCTATCTCCCTCAATTCTTTGAGGTAGACGTTGTAGCACTTAGAATAGTAGCCTCGATTCTCAAAGATCCCCGAAAAATCAGCTGTGAGCGCAGGTTTGGCATCGTTTAGTTATCCATTCGTCTTTGCTAAGATCTTTTGTTGTATATATTACTCATAATTCTTTTTCTCGCTTTTGTTTTGTTGAATTTGTTTTTGGATGATTGATTTGATTGTGTGGGGTTTTATCGACATATATATAGATCGGGGATTGATAGAGAGAGATTTTTAGTTAGGAAAGGAATTGGAATCCTACTTGCTAATTAATTATGTCTACAAGTTGTAGTAAGAGTTGGAAACGCGGAGAACTACTAACTAGTGTTTTTGGTTCCGTATATATACTAAAATAACACAAACAAGTGTTACAAGAAATTTGTCCAAAGATAAAATTTAAAAGATAACAAATTTAAAGATAATGTAAATATAACCCTTAATTTTTGGATTATTTGTTATCTCTTAAAAAATTTGTTATCTTTTAAATTCAAAAATATATATTCTGAATTCTCAATAAAAATATCTTCGGATCGATTTGATTATCATTGACTTTTCCAAATTAATTGTTAGCAAATTTTTTATTTTGGGATTATAATTTATCTTTTAGAATCTTAATTAAACTTGTTAGCTTTTAATTTTGTGCATAAGATTGTCACATAGATAAATGTGAAGCCGTCATGTGGAATTAGGAGGATGAGAAGTTGACAAGTGTCCAAATTAATGAGGTAACGACATGTGTTAATTTTATTTTTTGTTTTAGTATATAGGATAGATTGGTTATTTTTATTTTTAATCCCTTTCTTGTTTCTTCGTTGGGAGTATAATAACTTTATTTATTTAATCTAGGTTAAATTTTGTTTTTCTGTGCTAAGCATCTTTTATTTCTTTTATTAGAATTTTCCAAGACTTTAGTGTTTTTGATTGAAGATTGAACAAGTTATTAGTAGGTTTATTTATAGATGTGAACCAGCTTATCTAAATTAATTTAATTATGCTATGGGGTTCAAGTTTTACCAAAATCTAAATCTTTATTCTAAATCAAAGAATTGAATTGATTCAATCTTTTCTAAAATAATCCAATCAAATTAATCACACATATTTTAATTCAGAAAGATTAATTATTTACAATGAATAATTAACGAGCTAATCAATTGTTATTGTTATGTATCTATTCAAATAGTCACTTAGGGAGCTCGAAAATGAAGATTGGGAGGCGAGATTTATTTTCTCTTAAAAATAGCAGATAAAATACTATTTTAATTTATTTAGGGAGGGATTTTGGAAACAATTATGCATATAATTTATATTAATTTTATGAGATTTAGAAAGTTGAGGGAACCGACCACTTCGTTGCCCCCCTGGCTTCACTCCCTGAAAAATATAAGATTTTTGATTGACATTTTGTTGTCAAAATACATTTTTGGAAAAGATACGATTTAAACATTTGCAGAATCTGACAAAGTTAATCATTGAAGAGGTTATTCAATTAGACAATAGAATTCAAGTAATCAAGTTGAAGACGTTATTAATGAGGTAGTTTAAGTCGAGTGGAGTGTTGGAAGTTAAACTTAATTTGGTCCAAATAATATTTGATGATACCGAGCTGAGCTGGTCAAAGTACTTTCACGTAGCCATCCAAGACTCGATGACGTCGACCGACCAGGTGACGTGGACTGACCAAAATCACCCCTTCCCGAGCCGAGGTGCCGAGCCGACCTCAACTCAGTGAAAGGTGGCAATTCAATATTCCTCCACTCAACAACCCTCCACTAAGTCGAGTAAATCATCCAAGAGTTTGCACCAAGGGGCCACCACACCCCATCAATAGAACAAGTCAATAAGACTTTCGAGAGAAGGACAAATGTCCCACTAATATTTGAGATATAGTAATTATTAACCACTAATTGTATTGGTATAAGTAGGCCTCATTTATGAGGAAAAAGACAAGAGAAAAATAGGAGGAGAAAATAAGATATATAACTGAGAGAATTCGAATTCAAGTGTGTAAAACCGACCAGAAACGGCCTACTCGGCTTATCAATAAAAAAACAGTTCAACCACTTTAGATATTTTCCAGGTGTTTAATTTTCTTTTCATAGTCACGCACTTTTGTCCTTGTTGGCTTGTTGATCGGATAAAGACATAAATAAATTAGCGCTAGAAGGAGGCAGTATTTGCGTTGAAATGTTGAGATTAGAACACGATACGTGAGAAGAGTACAAGGAAGAAAAACATGTTATTTTTCTTTTTTCTTTTTTTACAATAGACAATATATTATTACTATTGAAAATGGAATCAAGAGTAATGAATGGTTAAGAACTCTCAAGTAGTTAAATACGGACGGAAAAGTTCATTATTTAGTACGTGAAGTATATTATGAATATTTCTGAAAGTTACAAAAAAAAATTGGCGTAATATATGAAAATATTTAATGTATTAATTCGTGAGACGTACGTGTTTAATACTTAATATAATATAATTTTCGGAGTAATAATTAGAGTTGTCAAAGTGACGGGGCCGGTCGGCCGATCTTCGGCCGCCCATCGGACCAAGGGGGAAATCGGGTCGGGACGGAAATTCTTCGGTCGCTATTTTAGGGAGCTCACCCCGCCTATGTTTTAAAAAATAAACTAAAATTACTTCGCCAACCGAGTCGGCCTTGTTTCGTGCCAAAAAGGCCCGGGTCTTTTTGGGCCTACAAAATCGTAGCCCAGCCCATCCTTATTCTCGGGTTTGTCGGGCTGGGCCATTTTTGACAGCTCTAGTAATAATACGAGTTATCGTAATATTATATTTACATAGATTGTAATTTATACTTATGTTTAGATTATAAAAATCAATTTTAGGTACTTTATTAATTTACTTTAAAGATAATACAAATTGAAATTAATTATTTAATAATAGTTAGTGAGTTTTTAAGTGAATTGTATTTATACTTAGATTATATAAAACTTAATATATAGTTTTTATGATATTAAATTATAACTTAACATAAATCCAAGACAATCATTTAATAATAGTTACTATATTTATATATTTATTATTAATTATTTTATATTGTAATTATACTTATAAATAATTTTTTAATGATTTTTTAATTTATTTAAATATTGTAAAAATATTAAAATGACGTTTTATTGGCCAAGTATTATACGGATAACTATAATACGAGAATTAAATGTTTTATTTGAAAAGTACGGAGTTTTTAAAGCCGCTTCAGAATGTGTATGGGAGATGGAAGTTTTTTTTAATTATTCGTATGTATGGGTATTATACGGATATGATACGCGTATTATTAACAGAGGTTAAGAGTACTGGATGGGAAAAAGATGCGTGCGACAAACTGTATTGTTCGATGTGGGGGAAAAGAGTAACGATTGGAAAAGGAGTAATGAATAGACAGTGTGGACTAATCCTGTCCATCAATTTATTGTTTTTCAAAAGATGATATTTAATTGATTTTTAAGTCTTTTTTTAATTTTAATTCGAATAAGAATAGATTAGTCATTTTCATATAACTGATTCCTTAATTAATGGTCCCCACATGTTTTTGTTTGACAATTTTAATATGCAATAAATATGTGTTGAATATACAATATAATAGTGTTAAATATACATTAAATATATGTTAAATATATAGTATAATAATGAGCGTGATTATTTCTGTCTTTATAACTGATTTCTTAATTCACGGTCCTCGCATGTTTTTATTTGACAATTTTAATATGCTACATATATGTTAAATATACAGTATAATAGTGTTAAATATACAGTAAATATATGTTAAATTTACAATGTAATAATAATAAGCGTGATTATCTCTCTCTCTCTCTCTCTATAACTCACTCCTTAATTCACAGTCCCCACATGTTAATGACCGTGATTCTCTCTCTCTCTCTCTCTCTCTCTCTCTCTAACTGATTCATTAATTCACGGTCCCCACATGTTTTTTTGACAATTTTAATATGCAGTACATATATGTTAAATATACAGTATAATAGTGTTAAATATATACAAGAAATATATGTTAAATATACAAATAATAATGAGCGTGATTCTCTTTCTCTCAGAAATTTTTGTTTGACAATTTTAATATGCAAAGCATATATGTTAAATATACAAAGATAATGCATCACAAACATGAGCGTGATTTACTCTCTCCTCGGCGTGATTCTCTCTCTCCCCATAACTAATTCCATATTGAATCGGTTCCCACGTGCTTTATATGACAACTTTACCCTCATTAGGGATTTAATTAATTGGTTAATGTATTATTATCCTATATTAATCCTAGCCTTTGATGTATATAGGGGATGGTTGAGATCACCCACAATGTTTCACCATAAAATGTGGTCTCATTGATCCCCCTCTCTCTCTCTCTACTATACATATATATATATATATATATACATATATACATATTTCATATATAATCTAAAAGATAACAAATAATCAAAAATCAAAGATTATATATATACAATCTATTACAATCAAATATTCTATCTATACAATTTATTATAATCTAAAAGCTATCCAAAAATCTAAAAGATTTTAATTTAGGTAAGATATAATAGGCCAATTAATAATATCTAAATATTTTGAAGATATATTGAGAAAGACTGCATTTTTATTCCATTCCACTTTAAAAATATATTTTAGAAAACATTAAAAGAAAAAATAAAAATAAAAGAAAACAAGATTTATTTCTTTTCCAAATGTACAATTTTCTTTTTGTTTTTTTGTACCCATGTATTACAGGTGATTTGTCAAAAAACAGTTTTGGTAGTTTACAAAGAAGTTTTTCAGATTTTAAAGTGAACAAGATACTAATTTTGAATTTTTTTTATATTTCTAATTAATATTTTGGATCTTCTATAACTATCACAAACAAATTTGCGAAATCAAAATTTTGCCTTTTGATAAATCTCGTGTAATGCATGAGTGTTATTCTAGTATATATATATATTATATAATACATATATCTATATTATTACAATTATATATGTGTAAATTTTTGAAGTTATATATAAATATTTTATGTCTTATATATAAATATAATATAACGCACTTATCAAATAAATATGATAGAATTAAATATTATATAATTTACAATCAATTTTTATTATTTTAAAATATTGATTTTGTAGGCTTAAAAAAGCTTTGCTTAGGCTGAGACATTACATTTTTTTAAGTAAAAAGATCAGGTCTAGCCTATGGAAAATGCTTATCACAGATAATAGATTAGACTTAGGTCTAAACTTAGTAAATTAGGTCTAGGTTGTCCAACATAAAATCTGGTTTGGCGCAACTCATTTCTACCCCTAAACGTAGGAACAATGAAAGCAATGAATGCGCCAATATTTTTATACCACATTGAGATTAAAAATAATACAAAATTTTAGTTAGTAAAGTAATTTATTTTTTCTACATTAATAAATATATATTTATATTTTTATATAATTGTCTCAAATTGTACAACAATCATTCTGAAGGAGTTACATCACAAGTTATGGAGAAAATGTACAAACGTTAATGACAGTGGAAGAAATTATCTCACATCAAGAAGATCTACAGTGTTCTAATCATGTTATTGTATTTGATTCGAGAATAAGTTAAATGTTATGCTCAAGTTATAGTGCTTGATTCAGAAAATAAGCTATCAACCCATCGAGTTAACATTATTGAAGTTCAAATTGATATTGAAGAGTCTAATTCAAAAGGAAAAAAAAGAATCGGAGGGTTAATTCCACCAAAAAGTTATTAAATTCAAAAGTCGATGCTTTTGAAGTTCTAACGTTATGATTCGAGATTAAGTTGTTCAACTCTCAAATCAAGATTATCGAGTCCAAATCCATGCTCGAGGAGATCAAATAGGCAATTCTACCTCCAAAGTTTCAAATTCCAAAGTTCTTGTTCCCAAAAGAATAGTTAGAGGAAGAAATAGAGTCGAACCCTTTTTATTTATTTGATTAACAAAAATTCAATTTGCCCTATTTTTATTTCCTTTTTTTTTTTTTTTTTCAAACAATAGATGAACATTTTCATAATTCAAAACTCAAAAGACAGTGCAATTCGAAGCCTACTGATTTGGAGACCTTCAAAATAAAATTATCAAACTAAAGAGGAGATGGGATTATCACCAACCACTTCAAAGGTTAGTTGCATGATTAATGCTCCTATTGGTCAGAATGGAATTTTTGTGTTGTCAAGTTAACAATAAGCTTATTATTTCCTTGAATTCCCTATACTCTAGCTCATGCTTGATATAAGTATCTCATGTACAGAGACAGTGGAGTGATATTTGCTGTGAAGTTGTATCCTGCTGGTGCTACGTTTGAAGAACTGAATTGTATAAACCTGGCTTATATAAATGTGCTCAACAGTTCTGCTCATTTTTCAAAAAGCATATGCTCGTATTAACCATCTCATATTATGAGATGCTTACACTAAAGAAATGACTTTCTGTTAATGTAATGACACCAACTAGTTCATTCCAATTTGCCAATTGTAATTTTTCTATTTTATGTTGTAGATGAATTTAATTTTAAACATTAATAAGTGCATGCATACAATGATTTTCTTCACCAAAAATGAAGATTTTGGAAGTATATGCAACTCCCCTGTTAGGCAGAGGGAGAAGAGAAATGGAACAACATTTGAAATTTTCGTGTTGTGGCCTTGTCAATGTATGCTAAGGTTTTTGAACAAGTAAATTTGGTGATCACATATGTTGTATTTTGAAATCTGTGTTTACTTATGATTCTTTTGTAATCAGTTTGAAATTTTCAAAGAGAAATGGGATGTTGCTTCGTATCGAATTGCTACCTAAATCACTCCCTTTGACTAAAGTACCATAAGCAGAAAAGGCATGGTTCCTTCATTCCTTCGTTAGAGAGAAGAGACCGAATGAGGAAGAAGACAATTTTTTCAAGATGAACTAGAGAGATGGTAAAGATAAAGATAAGAAGAGAGAGAAAGCAAACTTCGATTTTTTTTTTTTTTTGGTCAATAAGACAACGAAATTTGTGATTGATGCAGTGGCCATTAATGTGAACTCGTATTTGCCACAATTCAATATCGAGCTATCACACCCCTGGTAGCGAAAGCGACGATGATGCTTGATATTAGAAGATAAGCCACAATTTGTGCAAGAAGATTTTTCGTTCACTAAAAAGCATGTACATTGCTCGAAATAACAATGAAATCAGCAAGCAAGACGAGATGATTTTCGAGGCAAGGTCCCGAAAGAACAGTCACCCATGGTTGCAATTCAATATTCAATGAAAAGGACATGCTTTAGAAAAATACATCTGCTACACCAAATTATAGATTATCCTGCAGGTCCAAATCTTGCATACACTCAAACTGCTTTATTTTGATGATTGTATGTAGATTCCATTATAGTTAGGGATAATTGCAAAAGACCCCTCAAGTTTGGGCTAATTGCAAAAAGTCTAGAGATGTTTCAAAATTACAAAAACACACTAGTCTAAGTAAACGCTTGAGGTGAAAACTTATGTAGCACACTACATAAGCCAATGCCTTTCATTTCAAATAAAGTTTCCATGGCCTTGTGCGATTGATCCGCATCACCGCAGTAGGCAATGTGAATATATGATTTCTCATACTCCATCATGTAATACCACATAGATGAGGCACGTAAAAGATCATCATCATCATCAATCAAGCACCTTATCCACTCACGTGGGAGTCGGTGGTGATGTGACGTGTATAGTGTCAATTAATTGTCTAAAATTAGTTAACACTACAAATTCACATAGAAAGTAAAGTGGCAAAGTTTTACGCCCGATGTCCTTATCGACGCAACCTTCATACGAAGGAGAAATGAGATGAAATTCCAAAACCATCATCATCATAGGTTTTTCCAATTGCATGGAAAATATGATAAGACGGCGACGCAGGCACGTAAAAGATAAATCAAAATTTTGACACAATGAAAGAATAGGTTTTGCGAATGGAGATCTGTATTATACTTGGATCACCAACCGTAAAAGACCAATTTTTTGATTGATATATCTAACCGCAATCCACTGCAGCTTGAGAAGCACTTTGTAACAAAGTGATTTGTTGAGGGTCTTGTAGAATAACTTACATAAAACAGCTTATACATATGATATGATTCCAACATGCATTCCTTTAGCCCTGGGTTTCTTGTAGAACTTAGAAAAGAGAAAAAGAGAGAGACACGACATCGATTTTCATATCAAAAAAAGAAAATACAAAAATCACTTTATTATGAACTTAAGTCTATGAGAAGACCAACTCTTTTATTATTTTTTTACACCTGTGTCCGAGTCCGAGCAACATAGTTTAAAAGGAGAATGGCAGAATAATATATAGTAACAAGGTCCATGAATATATAACAGAGGTTCAATTTCAATTTATAGGTTCATATAAACAAAATGGTATCTAGTTATATTTGCTACATCTGCCAAGCATCTTTTGGTGATATATAAAAAGAATTTATTATAAGATTAGACATAACAAGCACAAAATACAAAGATAAAATTGGCATGAATGATCGAAGTGATAATCTAAACATAGAAACAAGTAACCATTTTATGATCTACACAATGGAACATAACAAACACTTCATGAAAAAGACAAGAATTATACCGTACTCCATATATCGATCAAATGAATCGCCACTCCACCTCCTGGAGTTATAACAACGGCCATATGATAACAAGAAAAAAAGAAAAGAGAAGAAAAACAGGGAATTTGTCTAAATTTTTCAACAAGCTTGGCATTTCTCACATTAGCTGAATCAAGCAAGAATTTAGTTGTCGATTAATTAGTGCTCGTATATGACAATTAGCGATCTCTCTCTCTCTCGATGAACTAAGAAACTCTTTTGCCATGGACTTATGACTATCACCTAAAGATTCGAACTAATTTCCACACTAGTTTAAAAATGTATTGAGGTAAACCATTCATAACAAGTACTTTAATATTCAACCATCAACTTTGAAAATCATAGAAACAAAAACAGAACCTTCCTTAATCATCCCAACATTAATACGAAACCGTTCCCGATACTTCTTCACACAAAAGCATATAATGTCCCTAGCAAAAGTGCCCAAAGTCTGAGAACAACTAGGTCACCATGACCCTTTTAGAATGCCAGTAGATAACTAACAACTATTTCACAACCATGTAGTTGCAGATAGGACCTCAAAAATCCTCAATTTCTTTTAGTGGCATCATCACCATCTTCCTCTTCCTCCTCCTAGCCATCACTTCTTCCATTCCTTTAATGTATACCAAACTCTCAAGATATCCATAAATCTCAAAATACTTTGGAATTGTCGAGCGCCATAGAACAAGACCTTAACACGTCCGGTCTTAGGATCAAAAACAACCGCTTTGCCATCTGGGCACCGCCGAGAATTTCCCACCATTTGAATACAAAAAAAACATATCTACATTCACCTCAACAGGGCCAATAGTCCGTTCTTTCTCCAAATTTGTTCACCATCATCAAACACCCACGCATCAACGGATAAAACCCTTTCGTTGCCTTTAATCCACACAAGAGCGCCAAGAGAACCATTCCAATCAACCACTTTTGGTTCTGCCTCGCCTCCATATGAAGGGTTGACAGAGGCACAATCTTGAAAACCAATTTTGTCACATCAAAACACACCAAAGCGTCAAAAGTCTCACTCTAGCACACTCATTCTCGTCAACCATTGCGATCCAATACGGATTTCCATTCACAATCACAACACTTTTAGTCATCAACACACCAAAATGAAAATCAACCTTAATTGTTCTCCAAGAATCAATTACAGAGTACACCTCAACTCCAATAATTCTCATTTCCAAACTAACAATTCTCACAACCTTAAAATCAGCCCCAAAGATCATACCCAAACCCAAGTGACTCCATCTCATGAGCCCCCAAATCTATTTTTGCGGGTGGAACAATAATGGACAACTTCATAGCAGGGTTCCACAAAACAATCAATTGTCCAAGCATTGGGAGATTTATGCAAAACAAGCCATTACAACACCCCGCACTTCTATCCAGGTGCAGATAGAAGAAACTGGGTGGTCAAGAATCGTGGGTTTCTTCACATTGGATTCGATGTTGAAGAGAGACATGGTGTTACTTAAGTTCTTATTAGTTCTGTGGACAATGAAAGACTGATTTTTTGGGTCACTAGAAAACTGACGATAGTGCATTTTAATGAACTCGGTGTGGAAAAAGTTCGCACCAGGGCTTGCAAACAGACTTAAAGCGGATGATTGACTTCACCGAAGCCGAGTGAAGATGCGATTATTATGTCTTCGGGAATACACAGATTCGCCATGGCGTTTGATTCTTTGCTCTTGACCATTTTTGATTTTTCTTGAAAAATTAAATGCGGAGAGGAGAAATAATGAAAGGGTTTTGTCCGAAAATGTGGGACGATTTTGATTTCTCTTCCGCAAAGATTATGGAGAAAGAAGGAAAGGGTTTGTGTGGAATTGTAGAGAAAGAAAAGTACGTGAGAGGGGCAGATTCGCGAATTTGTGGGAAAAGTACGTGTGTGATGATCCTAACGACTTGTTTGACTTCCATGATAACCTCCCTGGATTGACTATTTATCCACATTAATCCCACCTTCGTTCCAGGATAGCAGGTAGCGTGATTTTATCCGAGGCCCATGATCAATCCCAATCTTGGTTGATTATTTGTCCAATGTGCCCTCCCGTGATAAATTAATCCCGCTTTTACTTACTCTTGAAAGTTCTATTTTACCCTTCATTTTGGCCCATCAATTACCTTTTTGCCATTTTCATTGTACAAATTTTCGCCCATGCTTAGATAAAAGGAAATTTATACAGAGGAATACAAAAACCCTAGTTCGCCTCGAGTTCAACACAAGTTAATTCTAAGCTCATCTATTCGATTTTTCCGTCTATTTCTTTTTGTTGTTGCTTGGATGTTTATATTCGCAAATATATAATCGGTTTGAGTAGTTTTTTATTTTCAATAATCATAGACGTGATTTTTTTGTTTGATGGCTTATGTTCAACATTATTGCCCCAATCGATTTGATTATAAATTTTGGTTTTTGTTTGTTCGGTTTAATTTTCCTACTATGGTATTGTTCTCTCGATTTTTGTACTAATTTGTTGGTTTTTTCATTTCTCCATTTTTCTGAAAATTACATTATCCCGCGTAGATCCACGGAATTGTTGGAGCTTCAAGGTAGTTTATTTGACTCGAAATTAGTGTTATGCTAATTAAATTGAGTCATACATTTTGTGATCATTTTTATTGTTAATGAGGGTTGTCAAGCTTCGTATTCAAACTTAAATGTTTATTGCGATTTTGTTTGTATTCTCAATTACATTGAAGCATTTATAACATTTTGTTTTAGCACTCTTTTCTTTGTAATGTATTAATATGAATATATTCATGAATTATAACTCCCTCGTTAATTATGCAATTCTTGGTATCTTTCTCCAAACTTTATTTGATTGAATACAAGGTGTAAATATGTAATGCTTTATTTGAACTATTCGTTAAAACTCCAACGTTGCACCTCTCATTTATCTGTATATTTTTTTTATGTTTTTAAATAATAGATGCCATCGGACAATATAAATGTCGTTCTGATCATAGAAGAGGCTATTACACTTATAAAAATTTTCTTGATGTTCGTCGGTCTTTATCAAACATTGTTTATGAATGGACGACGTTGTGGTCGTCGTCCTCATAGATATAATACTGCTAGAGCAGCATACAGATTGGTTGACCAACTTTTGGACCAAATTACTCATATGCGTGATCTAATTAATGTAAGTGATGAGACTTGTATTGAACAACTACGAATGGATAGAAATACGCTCGGTAGGTTATGTTTTTTGTTGGAGAATGTTGGTGGCCTTGTCCGATCCAAGCATGTTGAGACAAGTGAACAAGTTGCCATATTCTTGACTATGTTAGCACATCATGAAAAGAATCGTGTTGTGAAATTCGATTCAAGAAGTCCGGGTACACTATTAGCAAACACTTCAATATTATCCTCCAAGATGTTCTTAAGCTACATTCTATCTTATTGGTTAACCCAACACTCGTGGATGACAATTGCACATATAATAGATGGAACTGGTTTAAGGTAAGAAAAATGCTCCATCTATTATCAATAATCATGATAAATCTATATTTTTAATTCCATATTGCATTAAATAACACAATTTCACCATTTTTTCTCCTTTGTAAGGGTTGTCTTGGAGCTTTAGATGGAACCTACATTGACGTGCAAGTCCCATTAAGTGTAAAGGCCAGACATAGAAATCGAAAAGGAGACATTTCAGTCAACGTGCTAGGTGTGTGCGATCCATCAATGTAGTACACATACGTTTTGAGTGGATGGGAGAGTTCATCTGCTGATAGTCGTGTACTATGTGACGCTATTAACCTTGTTAATATTATTGGACAAAATAGTTGCATAAAAACCTACCCCCATTGAGGACAAGACCAAAAACATCTACCAGGGTTGGACTTTGTCCATGAAGTTTGAACCTTTAACAGAAAGCCGTAATGACAACCGCACATGGACATCTCTACAACAAGTTGGACAACGAGAGTTTGCTATTTCCGCTTGAGAAAGGCGAACTTTTGGAAATGCTCATTTTCAAAAATGGCAAGATAACTTCACGTATTGAAGACAATTTTTAATTATACAACCAATAATAAGGTTTATAGTATCAAAAAAAAAACTCCAACTAAAAATTTATTCCCTAAACCATTTGACCAAAGCACGTAAGGTTATCCCAAGTAAAATTAAATTGTAAATAAAACAAAAGTTATGAAGCCCCGCATACAAATTAGACAAATAATCTAAAAGATGCATCAATGAGATCCAAGATATACATTTATATAAATTCAATAATTGGTTAACATAATTGGAAACAAGATAAGAAATTAAGCCTATTTTTGTGTGGGGAAGGGCATAAATCAACCCAAATATCATTATCAAATTTTTTTCAATTCAAAATATCCAAAACAAATACAAATATGGAGGCGTACACACTCATATTTAACAATAAATGGCGAAAATAGAGCCCATTATCAAAATTCAATAAAGACAAGTTCCAACATTCAATTATCAAAAGCCCTAATCCGAAAATTGGTGACAGAAAAATGAATATTACCTTCACAGCTATTAAATTTGTCAAATATCGAAACTCACCGGACCGGTCTCCATCAAATTCCCACAATAGTATCACGACGATTTAGATGCCGACTCCCCGATCAAAAACCCTATTTTCGAATGAAAGTTCTAAAATGTTGGTTGTTATGTAAAATTTCCTATTTGTGTGCAATATTGCTTAGTTGGGATTTGAGACTCAAAAAGGCATTAGGGATAATTTAGACATTTCAAACATTTATCCCTCCTTATCAATGACTCCAAACATGGGATTGAATAACAATCCATAATAATAAAGTTGTGTATTCAGAAACCCCAAGCACAATTTGTTTTATCCATGAACAGTACAATAATATCATATCCCAACATATAATCCAATCCCATTATGAAAGTCAAATGAGTCTAAGTGGGTATTGTTGTTTAAAATGTAAGTGTATGGTTTGTTTTTAAAAATGGCTACGATAAGTGTATGGCTAAGTCGAGGCCTAAATTGTATTTAGTCTCCGCAAGACAAAAACGCCTCGTATCTGAGTGCTTACGGTTCCGCGCTCGCCTAAGATACAACGACATTTTACGAATTCCGATTAGCAAAGACTAGCAAAACCGAACAACAACGAACTACAAAGTGTTTGACAACTTTCAAGCTTTTCAAGGAGGAAATGGGACAATATGCAAAAAGCAATGCTCGATTTTTAGTATTCTAATAATTTCATATGTCTCTTCAAACAAAGAAAGGGTCGAATAATATAGGCTTGAGGTGCCTCGTATGGAAAGATCGCGTCTTTAGGCTCGAAAAGACATATTTGCAGACCGGACATACGCACTTGCATGCGAGGAGCACGACCAGGACGCACGGCCGTGGCGCTGCGCTGCCCGTGCGCTCGTGCGAAAAAGTTTGGCACCTAAAGACGTCTAGATGCACGGATCGTGCGCTTTGCCGTGCGTGCGGCGCAAAACTTCGCAGACGCACGACCCGACCGCACGGGTTGTCGTCCGCCTCTTCGGGTCCGAATGTTCCCAGTTGAATTCATGTAATTAATTTACAAAAATTAATTAAATCAATTTAATTAATTACAAAAATTAATTAAACATTTATTTTTAAAGGTTTTGGTCCAAAAAGAATAAGGGCCTTGAAGCCCAAGCCCGTGCCTACGACCTACAACCCGACCAAAGTGCCGGGCCGAGCCGAGCCGATGGCCCGTGGCGGCGGCGGCAGCGTGCGTGTGTGCTGAACCAAACCCACAAGCATGTAGTCCTCACCCCTTTAAAAACTTGGGTGCCCCCAGGGCCCAAACCCATATGTCCAACTTGGGATATATTAAGTGTGCAAACTTATCCTCATTTTCCTATGTGGGATGGAACATTTCTCCTTCCCCACACTTTCCATTTTCCATACCATTTATTTGTATTAAGTGGCTAACTTCTAGCATTAATTTCTCATTCACCCGAGAATCGGTTTTGAGAAATTCCAAATGTTATTCTCATCTACTCTCTTAGTAAAATTTTTACAAATAATTTAATTCCATTTTTCACAAATGGAAACCACTTAATTATTTGATCAAAATCGGGTCAACACCCATTTCTTAAAGACCAAATTCCAACAATCCCCCACATGAAAGAAATTAATGCATGCGTGTATGCAGATTCGCTTGAAAGTCTCGACGAATCGTTATTGCATCAGGATAGGTAGCTTGTGGCTTTGAACCTTCCTTGATAAATACTATCGAATTTACTAGTTGCTTAGTGACGCAATATCTTGAACTACTCAGCCATTCGTGTAAACCAAGACAACAATACTTACACAATAACAACTCTAACACTTGTTGTTCTCACGTTGTGTCCATTTCAGCCCTGGACCATATCTTAGATTCATAAGTGTTTCTTTTGAAGCGGCCATTACTTCTCACTTATATAGGTGATCTCCTATTGAAGAGTATCCTGCCATACTCCACCTTTCGGTATAGGAATCATTAAAAGTCTTAAACTTAACCTCACCACATTATACATACTTTGCTTTGTGCCCTTCCAATTCTTTGATTGACTATCACAAGTGTATCATAACAACGTGGCACGAGGCTTATTCCAACAAGGAATATCCTCTAGGAAGTTTCTAAGCCATTCAGCTTCTTCTCCAGCTTTATCTAAAGCAATGAACTCGGATTCCATAGTGGATCGAGCTATGCACGTTTGCTTAGAAGACTTCCACGACACCGCTCCTTCCATATTGTGAAAACAAATCCACTTGTGGACTTGGAGTCTTTTATGTCTGATATCCAATTGGCATCACAGTATCCTTCTAATACTGCTGGATATCTCGTATAAAGTATTCCATAGTTCATGATATATTTTAAATATCTAAGTACTCGGGTTACTTGTGAACCTACTTAGTTTACTCACTGAATATGCAATGTCTGGACGTGTACAATTCGTTAGTACATCATACTGCCAATTACCCTTGCATATTCCAGCTGAGAAACTGGTTCGTCTCTATTCTTGGCCAAGTGTAGACTTAGATCTACAGGTGTCTTATCCGGAGAACTATCAAAAGCATTAAACCTTCTGAGTATGCTTTTGACATAATGGGATTGTGACAAGACAATTCCATCTTAAGTCCTAGAGATTTTAATCCCTAATATAACATCAGATAATCTCATATCCTTCATGTCAAAGTTCTTCTTCAACATGTTCTTAGTATTCATGATTAAATCATGACTACTACCCATGATCAACATATCATCCACATAAAGGCATACTATGACGTAATCATTTGTAGTACCTTTAATGTAGACACACTTGTCACATTCGTTGATCTTGAAACCGTTTGACTTCATAGTCGAGTCAAACTTTTCGTTCCATTGCTTAGGTGTTTGTTTTAGTCCATAAAGTGACTTAACAAGTTTACACACCTTTTGCTCTTGACCGGGTGCAACATACCACTCGGATTGTTCCATATAGATCTCCTCTTCAAGCTCACCATTCAAGAAGGCAGTCTTAACGTCCATTTGATGTATCTCAAGGTTATGCAAAGTTGCAATAGCAATGAGAACACGAATGGACGTAATCCTCGTGACAGGAGAATATGTATCGAAGAAATCATATCCCTCCTTTTGTCTAAACCCTTTAGCTACCAATCGGGCTTTATACTTGTCGATAGATCCATCTGCTTTATACTTCCTTTTAAGGATCCACTTGCATCCCAAAGGTTTGCAACCCGGTGGGAGATCAACCAACTCCTATGTGTGATTTTGCATGATGGAATCTATCTCATTATTGATAGCTTCTTTCCAGAGAGGAGCTTCTGGACTAGACAATGCTTCTTGAATAGTTCGGAGTTCATTTTCTAACATATAAGTTAGAAAATCATGACCAAAAGACTTAGCAACTTTTGTCCTTTTACTGCGTCTTGGTTCCTCTTCATCATCACTTTGAGGTAACCTTGCAGTATCATAAGTTCGTTTACTCGAACTTTCTTCTTTCCATTCTTTGTTCGGAAAGATATTCTCGAATAATACATCATTTCTTGATTCAATGATCATACCTTCATTTATATCAGGAATTGCTGACTTGTGCACTAAAAAGCGAAATGCACTACTATTGTTAGCATATCCAATGAAAGCACAATCGATCGTCCTCGGACTGATTCTAACTTGTTTCGGCTTAGGTACTTCGACTTTAGCCAAACACCCTCATACTTTGAGGTATTTATATGACGTTTTACGTCCCTTCCATAACTCATATGGAGTTTCGTTTTTACGTTTGTGTGGGATCTTATTAAGAATGTAGTTTGCAGAAAGTATGACTTTCCCTCACAAGTTTTGGGGTAAGCCAGAACTTAACAACATCGCATTCATCATCTCTATAAGAGTACGATTTTTGCGTTCCTCAACACCATTTGATTGAGGTGAGTAAGGTGCAGTCGTTTGATGAATTATACTCTCTTCCGAGCAAAATTCCTCAAACGGAGCAACATACTCTCCGCCTCAATCACTTCGGATCATCTTAATTTTCAAATTAAGTTATTTTCAACTTCATTTTTAATAACCTTTAAAAGCTACTAAAGCTTCATCTTTGCTTTTCAAAAGATATACATAACAATATCTTGTGCAATCGTCTATAAACGTTATAAAATATTTTTTCCCAACTCGAGTTTGCACAAGTTTTAAATCACACACATCAATATGAATTAACTCGAGTGGTTTGGTACTTCTCGTTACCGAATGAAACGGTGCTTTGGTCAATTTTGCTTCAACACAAATTTCACATTTGTCTTGTGAATCGGTTTTAAACGTAGGTATTAATTCCAGATTTACTAACCTTTTAATTGTGTTGAAGTTTACGTGTCCTAATCTATCATGCCATAAATTAGAACAATCCAACAAGTAAAAAGTAACGTTTTTATTCTTCGCCTCTTGGCGGAAAATGTATATTACTGAGACATTTTTAAATGGCCCTTATCAAGGTAACCTTTACATAAAAATAGACCATTCTTGGTCATTACAAACTTAATCGGACTCAAACACTAGTCTATACCCGCCTTGCTAAGCAAAGGACCGAAAACCAAGTTCATACGGATGTCCGGGACATGCAGCACATCTACAAGCGTAAGTTCCTTTCCGGAAGTCATCTTGAGCACCACCTTTCCAAGCCCAACGATGTTGGAAGTCGAAGAGTTCCCCATGAACAGCTTCATTCCATTGATCGGAGTGTAGGAGGGGAACATCTCTTTGTCGGCACAAATGTGACAAGTAGCCCCGGTATCTATCCACCATTCCCTTGGGTTATCCACCATATTGGCTTCAAATACAACGACGGAGAGATCGAGCTCCGACAGGTCGATTGGAACCGACTTATCTTGCGTCACATTGGCTTGTTGGTTGCCACCTTGATTGCCCTTTTTCGGGTGTCGGCTATCCTTCGCCATGTGGTTCGGTTTGCCACAGTTGTAGCAATTACCCTTGAACGTTTTGGCCTTTCCTTTTCCCTTCCCGGAGTGCTTGCGTTTCTTGCTAGTGCTCGATTCAGCAAGATTGGCCTTAGCCTCCATTTCAGATTTACTGGTTTTAACATCTGATTTTTGGTTGTCTTCTTCGATGCGAAGCCGAACAATCAGATCCTCAAGCCCCATCTCCTTGCGCTTGTGCTTGAGGTAATTTTGAAGTCCTTCCACAATGGCGGCAATTTCTCGATTATTGCCCACTTGAAAGGATTCATTCAAAATCATCCCTTCGACACCAAGTCGTGAAGTATGATTTGAATCTCCCGAACTTAGGCTTCACCGTCTTGGTGTCAACCATCTTGTACTGAGGAATTTGCCGACAACAAATTTCTTTGTCTTAGCTTAATCTTCCGTCTTGTATTTTTCTCCAAGGAATCCCACAATTCCTTGGGCGCCTCTTGAACGTGCTATGATATCATTGTATAGGGTGTCGTCGCCAGCCCGCTCAATATGTAGTTGCGACACGAAAAATCGCCATTATGGCAAGCATCCACAACGATCCTCCTTTGTTGTAAACTTCGTCATCTCTAACGGCGGTAGGGGGTTGTCTTTCAGAAAACGAGACAACCCCAAGGTGGTGAGGTAGAACAACATCTTCTGTTGCCAACATTTGAAGTCGACGCTGGAAAACTTGGGTGGCTTTTCGCAGTGAGTGGGAGCAGCAACCATAGGCGTGAATAAGATCGAACTTGATGTCATCGTCTTCAACAGAAACAGAGATAATTTTCGTCTTGCAATTGTTGTTTAAAATGTAAGTGTATAGTTTCTGTGTTCGAAAAAGGGCTAAGATAAGTGTATAGGCTAAGTCGAGGCCTGAATTGTATTCAGTCTCCGCAAGACGAAAATGCCCCGTATACCGAGTGTTTACGGTTCCAGCGCTCGCCTCTAAGATACAACAACTTTTTATAGTCCCGGTTAGCAGCACTAGCAAAACCGGAACAACAACGAACTACAAAGTGTTTGACAACTTTCAAGCTTTTCAAGGAGGAAATGAGACAATATGCAAAATGCAATGCTCGATTTTTAGTATTCTGATTATTTCGTATGTCTCTTCAAACTGCAGGGATCGAATAATATAGGCCTGAGGTGCCTCGTATGGAAAGATCGCGTCTTTTGGCTCGAAAAGACACATTTGCACTTAACAGATGCATCTGTACAGGGGAGCACGACCAGACGCATGGGCCATGCGCCCGCCGTCTGACTGTGGAAAAGTTCGGGCACCTAGAAGACGACCTGGGACAAGACGGCCGGCCGTGCGCCGTCGCGTCGCGGTAGCGCAAAACTTCGGCGGATGCACGGGCGTCGCGTCGCCCCGTGCTTTCGGAACGTTCCCAGGTTGAATTCATTTAATTAATTTACAAAAAATTAATTAAATCAGTTTAATTAATTACAAAAAATAATTAAAAATTTATTTTTAAAGGTTTTTTGGTCCAAAATGAATAAGGGCTTTGAAGCCCAAGCCCAGGCCCACGGCCCGCGACCGGACTGGACTCGGCGAGCGGCCAAGCAAGCTGCGCGCACGTGTGCTTTCAACTAAACCCACAAGCATGTAGGTCCTCACAACTTAGGTGCCCCCAAGGGCCCAAACCCATATGTCCAACTTGGGATATATTAAGTGGGCAAACTTATCCTCATTTTCCTATGTGGGATGGAGCATTTCTTCTTCCTCACATTTTTCATTTTCCATACCATTTATTTGTATTAAGTGGCTAACTTCTAGCATTAATTTCTCATTCACCCGGAATCGATTTTGAGAAATTCCAAATGCTATTCTCATCTACTCTCTTAGTAGAATTTTTACAAATAATTTAATTCCATTTTTCACAAATGGAAACCACTTAATTATTTGGTCAAAATTGGGTCAACACCCATTTCTTAAAGACCAAATTCCATTAGGTATGTCATGCCCCAATTTACAAAGCCAATAAAATAGAATCACATCCAATAGTGTAAAACCCAAATATTCAAACTTAGGCTCATCAGAAGCTATTATCTAAGTACATCAACAACAAAAAATATATATATATATATATATAAATACAACGGAAGTTTATAACTCATGACATACAATTATATTAGAGTTGTAACCCACCTATCTATTACAAGATAAAATAATTATATTGTTCAGGTGCAAATGGATAAACCCTTCATATAGAAATTGCTATGTAGAGTCATTCTGGATCCGAAAACCTTGTATCAGTCTCATCGATCTCTGAAAAGTTTTTAGAAAAATCATGGGGGTGAGCTAAACGAGCTCAATGGGTGGGGTAGTGGAATGCAATGTTTATTTAATGAAAAATGAAGTGTTTCTTTGAGAAAAGTACTTAGTGTGTCTAAAAATATTTATGTATGCATGATAATGATGCACATAATTAAGAATTATTTGCAGTAATGATCAAGAACATATTGCAATTCAATAATGAGATATTAATGTTTGATTTTATCAGTGATGCTATGCACATTGGACATCAGTTAGTCAAGTACGGTAAACATTTTACTTTTCAAACGGCCAATAGATATCCCAATTTTTAAAACAAATAGTGGATATCTCACTTTAAAAATAAATTATAAACAGTTAATCAATTAGTTTGTCAGCCCGAAATAAGAAACGTAGGATCAATGTTGATCGGACACTGATCCTGACCGTTCTCCTTATTGCTCCCAACAATATTTGGTCGAAGCCCTGTCATCTTATCCCTCCCCGTAGGCTCGACGTCTCTTTAGCTATGGGCTTTTGCCCAAAGATCGTCATTGTAACACAAATTTTTATTGTCTGCGAATATCAAACAAGAAAAAGCGTACAAATTAAATATATATGAATCAAAATAAAAATATATAGGTTACAATCCCTATTTCTCCTCTGATTCTTTTCTCCATGAAAAATATCCGAGATTTGAGAGTTTGGAGTTGAACTCTTCAATTTGATCTTCTCCAAACTTGAATTTGAACTTCAATAACGTTAATTCGAGGGCTTAGCAGCTTGATCTCGAATCAAACGTAATATATATGATGATATTTGAGTTGAATATATGAACTTCTTGGTGAAATTGACCTTTTGATCTTCCTCCAAGATGGTTCTGACTTCAATAACGTTAATTCGAGGGCTTGGAAGCTTATTCCCGAATCAAACGCCGTATTTGAATGGACTCCGCGATGAACGCCTTGACTTTCGCCTTGAACACCGTGGATCTCCTTGAATATATTCTTCTTGCCTTGAGAGAATTTCCTCCACCGCCTTCTTGCTTGGATTTATTCCCTTTGAATTGTGATTTAATTCCTTGAGAATGACCCCTATTTATAGTTGTAGGAGAGGGGTTCTTGGATAACTCATAAGGTGAGGACTCTAATTTGATTGGTCCTTCAAATTTAATATTATTTCTTTAATCACAAATTGTGATAATTATCAAAAGAAATAATAATTTATCAAGATAAATCTTGATTTATAAGAATTTGACATTTGGCATTCTTTAATTGGCCAATAAATATATATTAAAAATATCAATAAATTAACTATTTAAATTAGGAATTAAATTTGAATAAATTCCCAAATATAAATAGAAATTATAAAATTGATATTTAATATAGAATTTCACATGTGTCACCATTTGATTGGTGCAAATTTAATTTGTCTACAAATGCCCCCTCGAGACTTGTTCACGGACGACGTGTCTTGGAGTGAATAAGTCGCGACAATTGCTTTGGTACAAACTCAATTAAACTTTGGGCTTGAAAAATAAATATATACATATTTTCATTCCCAACCGGGCCCACACTAAAAATGAATTTGAGTTTAGAATTCCACTAAATTTTTTTGCGTTTGAATTCCACTAAACCCATGTTGCTGGGTATGAACATTTCACGTTTCTAATTGGCGCAAAAATCAAAGATAATTCCATTACTTTGATCAAGATGGACCCACATAAGTTCGCATAAAGATTACCAATTCTACTCCACTTTTGAGGCTTCAGCTGGCTCGTATCTGTCAATTAAAACAACTGTCTAGAATCCTCTTCTCATTCGAATTTATGCAAATTGACGTCTCCTGTTTCAAGTAAAACTAGATTAACAAAAATCATCACGATCAACAGGACATCTTCTCCTTATCGAATTAGGCCTCATCCCGCCATGTAGTTGGATAATGAGGACTCCTTAAGCTACTCAACCAATGGTGCCCATGAATATCTATAAAAAGGGCAGCCTTATTGTCTTATTTTCTCACATCTTAGACGCACATACATTCAGTCTTGAGTACCAAATTCTCTATTGCTGTTGTTTTGGCCTGTAAGTGCATTGGATATCTTCTGATTTTATATTCTTCAAATCATGCCCACCGCATGCTTGATGAATTGATTCTTACATCTTCAACACTTGAATCTGCAGGTTATCTTATCTTTTGCAGATGGTTGATTATTCGTATTAGTTGAGCTCGTTTCTTTCCAGCTGTTGTTGCTGTTTTGGATTAACTCCGGCGAATTTTGCGCATCCAAATTTATTGATGTTGTCTTAACGTTCAATCGGTTGACGATAGAAGCCGCCCCCTAGTTTCTTCAGTATTTGGAATCAATTGTGAGCCACGTTATTTTCAAAATCAACCAATTTCTGTATATAGCCTATGATGCAACCCTCTATTTTTTTCAATTAATTTCAATTAGTTAAAAGTTGCAGGTTTTCATCTTGAGTTCAACCTTCAATTCATGATTTGTTTCAACTTTGGTCCATACTCACACACGTATACATATGTATGTACATGCATGTTTACAATTTTGAATTAACACCTTTAATAATCCCTTTTTTTTTATAGCTTTTACCATGGTGTACTTCAAGGATATTTCTTCTTCGCCCGGCATACAACACTTGGTTATTCTTGATGACGAGAGTCACGACCTAGAAAGAGGCACCATCTTGGCGGTTTATGATCCACTTGTTGGTCGATATGCGAAGCAATGGCCAAAGTTGACGAATCGACTTCACCTAAGGGAATGGTCTTGTGAGATTCCACCAGTCAAGGACTCCAAATCCAAGATGTGGGCTCTAGAAGCAACCCATCACCAACAAATCGATGATCCATTTCACTACCGACTTTGGGCGTAATATCATCGCAGCGGCCAAATGGGAGATCCAATCCGGTTTGGCGGTGAATTCCATTATGTCAAAGGCTATTGGGAGTGGGACGAGAAGACATCCTCGGTCGATGCAAGAATAAACTCCAGCGGCGGCCGTATATATGATTCGATGTATGCTTCTCTCTTCACATATGATTGCAATTCCAATATTGTCAAGGCGTTTTGCGGCGTGGTGTCCATCTACCAACACATTCTTGACTTCCCATGGCGAATTATCTATATCATTGTGGGATCCGCATACTCTAGGTGGCTTGCTATGACCGGTTTTTGTATGATGAAGTCGTTAGAGTGCCAAGGAGCTTACGGTGTTGACGAAGCGGGACTTAGATTCCTCCTCGTTCATGCAACCGCTTACTTCATGCGTATCATCTACTTGAGGAGCGCTCATGGGGATCACTACTCGCAAGTTTCTATTGATGACGGATCAACTTTTGGTTCAAGAAGGCTACAGTATGATCCACCTCCCATGCGCAAGGAGAGGAAGGCCCTCCCACGTAAGGAGAAGCAACCAACATCCCGAGTCGACTCATAATCCACTTGGTGACATCGGCGTACATGGTGAATGGTCCCCTGCTGAGAAGGCTTTATTTTCCAAACTCGGTGTCAAGGAGAGCTCGATGGAGGAAACATACTTGGCGGCATATTTGGCTTGTTGGCTATGCTTATTTGTTCTTCCAAACGATGATCTCAACTCAATACGCCTTGGCACTTTTAAGATGGCGAGTCTCATGGCGTATGGGCAAACGGCGGGCCTTGTTGTTACGGTTTTAGCGAGTATCTTGAGGTCCGAATAAGATTGCAAATTCTCCGAGGCCATCGAGTGTATTCAACGTTTCCCGTCCACTTTGTCTATGGGTGGTTGGCTTATTACTTCAAAACTCATAATCAAGTTTGGCAAGGGACAAATGACCCTAAGATGGCGATCTTTTCGGGTGAGGGACACGCGAAATACTATGAACCCAAAGAAGCTCGCAGACGAATCCACAAAGGAGATTGGATTTCTTGGACTTGTACTATGATTACGAAGAACAAGGATTTTCACTATGTTGATAATGGCAATGCACAAAAGTTTGAGCAAGAATACTTCATCGCCATTCGTTCAAGTTATCTTTCCCTACGACAAGGTGGGCGTTTTGTGATTGAGCCTTACAGTCCTCATAGATTCAGCCGCCAGTTCGGGTTTTATCAAATGGTGTCGGGAGTTCTCAAAGATGACGTGCGTGGAGCTTCATTAGAAGAAGGGGTTTACCATTGGCGTGTGTGCACTTCATCTAAGACTTTTTCTAAAGCTTGGCTTCCTTGCATGCCCCCAAGTGCGAAGACGTTTTCTTCAGAGAAATATAAACAATGGTGGGCCCGGGTTCATGGAAACTACTTTGAAGAAAACATAGAGAACTTGATTAACTCGAAGTCAAAGAAAGTTTTGCCGAAGGACAAAAAGCCTAAACGTAGTCCGCTTGGTGAGACTATCCGAACCTCTCTACTTGTGCGTTTTTTTTTCCTAACAGGTGCGATGTCTTAGGTGTTGAAGTTTGCGAATCAAATAAGAGAAAAGTAGCCATCCCTTCTTTCGAAGAAAGTAGCAGCAGTGATGCGGATCATCATTGGAAGAGGCTTAAAAAGACTGACAAATCACCAAGAAGCCAATGGTGTTGCGAGTAATCAACCGCTTACGGAGAATTTTGTTGAAGAGGTCAATAACCTTTTTTTTTCTTCTTTTTTTTCGTTTTTTTCTTTTTTTCTTTTTTTTTTTTTTTTTTTTTTTTTTTTTTTTTTTTTTTTTTTCGTTTTTTTTTTTTTTCGTTTTTTTTTCTTCATTTTAGTTGGTAATCCGTTTCCTTGATGGTGTGATGTTTCACCAAGAAACAACTACTCGATAATGAGTGCGAGCATGGATCGCAAGATAGCCGAGGTCAATTATGGGGCCCAACTTGCCAACCGTGAATCATCAAAAGGTTACATCTAACTCCATTGAGGCCAAGACATCTCCTTGTGCGGTATTTTCGATTTCAAGGTGAGAAATTTATTCGTAACCACCAAAGAAGAATACCTTCAAAAGTTATGGGGCGATCTCCGTGAGAAGATATCCAACATCCCATTGACTCCCTTTCCTCTATTCAAGATGAAGTGATGATTGTGCTCGAATCTATGAAGAGTTTTAATATTATTGACATCTCTTTTGTGGAGGGATCTTTGAAAGATCTTTTTGCCAAAGTCGCTTTGCATATGATGAGACAAGGTCGTCATCTTCGTGAGATTGTGTCTAAAGAACTTCTTGCAAAACAATTGAGCGAAGTCGAAGATCGTTTGCATGATGCCAAGACTAAAGAAGCTAAAGAGTCTCGCGCCAATTTCATCCACTAAGGAAGAGTTAGAGTCCATTAACAGAGAGCTTGACAATTTGAGGAAACGAAAGAAGAATTTGACCGCCTCATTAAAGCGACAAGAAGAACTTCTTCACATTGCTCATACCGAAGTTCAGCAGTTGAAGACGAGATTGCCGCCATCCGGACTACTTCGCCTTGAATGATAAAGTCTTTGTAAAAGTTGGAGCTTTCGATGGTGCATCTAGGTCGCAAGGAAGAATTGAAGAGCTTGCGTCCTTTTGATTAGTCTTTTTTTTTGTTTCTTTTTTTTTTTTTTTTGCTTCATGTATGAGTACTTTTTTTTTTGAAGATTACGTAATAGAAATTGATCATTTTCTATCTTGCAATCTATTAAGTACTTTTTTTTTTAATGAAGTCTCTTTTTTTTTTAATAACTATAATTCATCAACCAAACCATGACTATCACAAACTCATGACTGAACTTAGAAAATTCTAAGCTGCCTACGTACCCGGAAAAGGGATCAAGTCATAACGTAGTTCAAGGGATATTCTTTTTTTTTTTTTTTTTAGGGGGTGCCGTGCATACGCTTTATACTCGTGCGGGCCAGGAGTATCTATTGCTTAACCACCCTAGACTAGGTGGGGAAGTTAGCAGTTTAACCACGTACTTTGCCTTTGGTGGTTACCGTTCACATTTTATACTCATGCGGGTCAGGTGTATCTTCAGCAACCAATTTGTAAGCGCCATTGGTGTAGACTTCTTTAATAACATAAGGACCATCCCATTTTGATGTGAATTTATTTCCAGTTCGGTGAGTAGTAATTATGGGTCTTCTGACAGCAAGCACCCAATCACCAACTTGAAAAGAGCGTGATCGCACTTTTTTATTAAAAGCCCTAGAAAGACGAGCTTGATAACATTCAAGTCTTTGTTGTGCTTCCAATCGTTTCTCATCAAGAGCCTCTAATTCCTCGGGCGTAATCGTGCATTTTCTTCTTCGGTTAGTCCTTCTTGCAAGGCTATCCTTAGTGACGGAATTTGTTGTTCAAGGGGAACAACCGCTTCAACACCATATACAAGCGCATACGGAGTTGCTTGAGTGGGTGTTCTATATGTGGTTCGGTATGCCCATAAGGCTTCTCCGATCCTTTCGTGCGATCTCGCTTTGATTTTGAGACCACTTTCTTCAACAAGTTACACAAAGTTTTGTTAAAAGCTTGACAAGTCCATTAGCCGCAAAGATTATACATAGAGGACTTTCTTTGTTTGAATCGAACTTTTGACAAAGTTTATCTATGAGGCTATTTGAGAAAGGCTTCCCTTATCCGTTATTATATATCGAGGGATCCCATAGCGATAAATAATGTTTATGCGGATAAAGTCGGAACATTTTCTTTCTTCACTTCTTTGAGAGGTACGGCCTCACCCGTTTAGAAAAGTAGTGCACATTGCGCCAAGATATACAAGTGTCCTCCTGATGACTTTGTCATAGTCCGACCACATCCAACCCCAAGCATCAAATGGCCATGAAGCAACAAAGAGGTGCAATGGCTCGTGGTTGATGAATAAAATTTGCATGAAATTGACAGGCTTGGCATCTTTGCGCGTAATCTATGCAGTCTCTCACCATTGTCGGCCAATAATAGCCCATTCTTTTAATTCGAAAGTGTAACTTTGGGCCTGATTGATGGGCGCCACAAACCCCCGAGTGAGCTTCTTCCATGGTTTGAATAGCTTCATCATCGCTTAGACATCGCAAGAAGATTCCATCAAATGATCGTCTATAAAGTGTGCCTTTGTAGTAAATGAAGCGAGCCGCACGGCGTCGAACATCTACCCTTTGTCGCGGATCGTCAGGTAGCTTCTCATACTTCAAATAATCCACAAGTGGCTGACGCCAATCTTCTTTTTCAATTTCAAAGACCTCTACAACATGATTTTCTTCTTCTTCATGGCAGTCATCATCGTCAAAGATTGGAGGTATTACCCAACTTCTGCAAATTGGCACACAAGCTTCACTTTCGGGCATGGTGAGTGTAGAAGCAAGTTTAGCTAAAGCATCGGCTTGTTTATTATCCTTCCTTGGAATATGTTCAATTGTTACATCTCCAAGCCATCCAATAAGTTTCTTCGCATAATTGACATATGGAAGTAGCTCAGGCTTCTTTACTTCATATACTCCTAGTAGTTGATTAACCACCAATTTAGAGTCTCCATAAACTTCCAGACGCAATTGCTTTATGTCAACCGCCATCTCTAACCCAAGGATGAGAGCTTGGTATTCAACAACATTGTTTGAACAATTTTGTGTTAGAGTAAAGGAGTAAGGCAACACTTCTTTATCAGATGTAACGAAGATAACTCCAGCTCCAGCTCCTTCTCTATGAGAAGCTCCGTCAAAGTACATCTTCCGTGGAGGAGAAATCTCGATTACAAGCACATCTTCATCAGGTAATTCGTCGGATAACTCCCACTCTGCAGGGATGGGATGATCCGCCAAGAAGTCTGCCAAGACTTGCCCTTTTACTGCCTTTTGGGGGACATATGTGATTTCAAATTGTTGCAATTGTAGGTACCACCTTGCAAGTCTACCAGAAAGAACTGGCTTTGTCATAACATACTTTAGTGGATTTGCTTTTGAGACAAGACGAATAGTGTGAGCTTGAAAGTAGTGCTTCAACTTTTGGATCGTGAATATTAATGCCAACCATATCTTTTCGATCGGTGAATAATTCAACTCATTTGGTGTCATCATCCGGCTCAAGTAGTATAAAGCGCTCTCTTTTCCACTATCGTTTTCTTGTGCTAGTAGAGCTCCCATAGAGCGTTCTTGAGCAAAGAATATAAAGGATCAATGGGCGCCAGTGCACTGTGCAACCAACACAGGAGATTTCATCAAATATGCTTTGATACTTTTGAAAGCATTTCGGCAAGATTCGTCCCTCTCAAATGGAACACCTTTCTTCATAAGACGATCAATGGCCGCATCGACGGCTAGATTTGAAATGAACCTTCAAGATAGGCGCTTTTCCTTGCAAACTTTTGAGTTCGTGAATATCACGAGGTTCGAGCATCCTTGCTATCGCATCGATCTTTGCTTGCTCAATCTCAATACCTCGATGACGAACTACAAACCCCAAGAACTTTCCAGACCGGACACCGAATGCACATTTCAGTGGGTTCATCTTAAGTTGATATCTCCTTAATCGTTCAAAAACTTTCCTCAAATCAAGGAGGTGGTCTTCTCGCTTCTTAGACTTTACAACCACATCATCGACATATCACTCAATATTCTTATGAAGCATGTCATCAAAGATTTTCTGCATGGCTCTTTGATATGTAGCTCCAGCATTTTTCAAACCGAATGTCATCACTTTGTAACAATATATACCTTTTGGCGTACGAAAGGCTGTCAACTCTTCATCCTCTGGAGCCATACGTATTTGATTATATCCAGACGATCCATCCATGAAAGATAATGCTTCATGGCCCGTAGTGGCATCAATCATGAGTTCAGTTATAGGTAATGGAAAATCGTCTTTAGGACACGCCTCATTTAAATCTCTAAAGTCAACACAAACTCTGATTTGATCATTCTTCTTTCTTACAGGGACAATGCTCGAGATCCATGTAGGGTACTTGACTTCGCGAATAAACCCGCCCCGATGAGCTTGTTTACTTGACTTCAATCAATGGAACCAAGTCGGGCCGAAATCGCGTTGAGCTTGCTTAATCGACGAGTTCCTTTCTTAACGGACAAGTGATGTCTTTGCTATTTTGGGTCTAATCCAGGCATCTCTTTGTAGGACCAAGCGAACACATCTTTATACTCCCGGCGATTCAATATACGATTTTTCTTCATCAGTTGTTAACAATGCACCGATGTAGATTGGTCGTGGATTATCACTATCGCCCAAATTAATTTCTTTAAGCTCGTCGACCGTGGCTTTGATCTCTTCTTCGAGTTCGGGAGGAACATCTTCGGCATCTTCTTCTTCCCCTTCTTCGCTTAAGGTGATATGATATGTCAACGCCACACTTTCTCTATCATCTTCATCATCTTGAGGTTGCGTGAAAACAACAGTTTGAAATTTGGCTTTCAACACCCTTTCACATGATATGAGCAAAGTAGTTTGTCGCTTCATACGAGATGGAACAAGACTTCGAAGCTTTTCAAGAGTGGCGTGGATGTCTAGATCTTTTCCAATATTTTGATGATGTAGAGATGCCCAATCTCTGATGGATGGTTCCTTTGCTTTTCAATTTTTGAATGGGTCCGAGTCTATCAAAGACTGATGTTCGTTGGACCTTCTTTCCATTTTTGTCAAAGGCATCCTCCGTCGATGAAAGTTCTCCTTCAGACACATAATTGATGTTGGCTCTCCTAATGGCGATACGAATGGGGGTTGATGCCACAAACCCAAGACCTGTCCGAGTATTTTTAGCCACATGTCCCCTTTCTTTTGACATCTTTTCAGTATTCATAGCTTCAGATGGGAGCCTCCATAAGGTAGAATTTTCTTGCGGATTATATCCAGCTTTAACAAGAAGATCGTAAGCTTTTGGATCAAAACATTTCGCATTTTGGAGCCCTTCTCCGTGTTCAGTCTTAGGTCCCTCAGCTGGGCGGACAAACTTTTCGAGTGGTTGCGGAGATGGTTTCTTATCATCGAGTTTTGTTAAAGGCATTACCAATCCACCCAAAGGTCCATTGTCATCATGACTTGCAGAAGCACTCTTGATTTTGACCTCTTTGACTTCATCCTCTTGTGGCTTAGGTGGATTTTCTTTAGCATTTGCCTTAATGTCTTCGAGTAGTACTTGGCATCGGCAAAATGTGACTCTGCTTCGGTGAAAGGTTTATCATCTCCAAGAACTTTCTTTACCACACCGCTCTCAATACTTAAAGCATTGATGCCAGGTAGAAGGGACCACCCCATTTTCATGTAGCCAGGGCGTCCCGAAGCATATTGTAAGAAGTCTTAGCGTCTATGACATGAAATGTCGCGATTGAGGCCATTTAAGCCCATCAATAATTTCAATCTTATGATGCCGAGAGCCCTTTGCCCCCTTGGTTGAAGCCTCGATCATCAAACGACTATTTGCGAGTTCATCCATGGGGATTTCTAACTCTTTCAATGTGCTTGCATGATAAGATATTTCTTCTTTGAGCCTCCATCAATCAAAATCCTATTTACCTTTTGCTCGCGAGTATAGCCGGTCACGAACAATGGTCTGTTATGGGGTTTGGAACCAAGCATCAAGTCTTCGTCAGTGAAAGTCATTGTTGAAACACAATCTTGATAATATTGTCAACTTCTTTTTCAAACAAACACGTTTCACTAGGTGAAATATGTTGTTCATTCGTCACGTTGCATGCAACATTGCCATCATCCATGGATCCAGATGTGATGGTAATAACATTGCTAGTTGCGCTATCTTGCTTGAGCGATATCTTTCCTTGGCGAGCTAACTGCATGACTTTATCTTTGAAAACGAAGCAATCATGAATTGGATGGCCTACCAAACGATGGTATTTGCAGTACTTTGGGTCATCAACTCGCCCAACTTCATCGGGACGCTTCATTTCGGGCAATTCAATGAGGTTTGCCTTGAGCAGATCGTCAAATATCCCAGAGACATCAGAGTCAAGGAATGGATATTGTTTAGCTTGCATCTCCCTCAAAGTCAACTTTTTATGTTCTCTTTGTTGAGGAATGTCTTTCTTCTCATTAGTATTCACATTTGGACTGCCCTTGAACTTGATAGGTGTTGTGTTAACTGCCATGGATTCTTTGCTTGGAGATTTAGAAGAGAACTTTCCCCTTTTTTTGGCTTCATATCGTTCTTTGGGTTTTTGAGGCTCTTGGATGGGTGGTCCTTCAACTCCACTTGCGGCCATGCTTAACTCCATATCATGAGCCCGAGTAGCCAATTCTTCAAATATCCTTGGTTGGATCCCCTGAAGGATGTATCGGAGGCCCCAATGCATTCCTTGGATGCACATCTCAATAGTCGAAGCTTCTGACAACCGGTCTTTACAATTGAGGCTCAAATTACTCCAGCGGTTGATGTAGTCAATGACAGGTTCTTCCTTCCACTGACGAGTATTTGTAAGCTCGATCATGCTAACCGTCCGCCGAGTGCTGTAAAATCGGTTGAGAAACTCCTGTTCTAATTGCTCCCAACTATCAATCGAGTTTGCTTCCAAGTCAATAAACCAATCGAATGCGTTGCCCTTCAAGGATCGGACAAACCGCTTTTTTCGAGGCGATCTCCATAAGTCCCAACATCATTGCACGTTTCGACAAAGTGAGCCACATGTTGTTTTGGGTTGCCACTTGCCTCAAATTGTTGGAACTTCGGAGGTTGGTAACCGGCATCTTCAAGTTGTCAATCCTTTGCGTATATGGCTTGGCATAAGTCATAGACGACTTGGAACTTCCATCGAACTTGTCCTTAATAGTCCCCATAATGAACTCCTTAAGTTGGTCGATCGAATCGGCCCATCGACGAGACTTGCAACTCATTTTCTTAAAGGAGACTTCTCTTTTTCATTTGGTCGTTGCTTCATGGATGTCTCGACCTCCTCATGTGTTTCAACTTGCTTGCCCATCGCACGGCTTGTATCAACACCATCTATTTTGTTCATCGACTTTGCAATTTGCGAGTAGTCTTGTTCTTTGACATGATTGACGAGTCCATCAATGGCCCGTCAAACTTGCGATTTGTTCTTCAAGTGATGTAGCATTCGTCATCATAGCGGGTGCTATGTGTAGGTCCCAAGGGGTGTAAGTGTAAGGTTTAGAAGGGGGGGTTGAATAAACCTTACCAAATTTTTGATTTAGTTCTTTTAAAAGTTCAGAGTTGATACTACATACCAATTGTGTCCTTGGTGGATGACCAATTTAGTTAATCAAGAGTTAGTCTCTCAACGTACTCAATCGAGTGTTGATGGAATAACTTAGTTGTTAAGTCTAAATTAACTCAACCGTGGTTTGTTTTTATTGGGAAGACTTAACACCCTTAAGTTTGGTTAAGTAGAGTTTTAGAGCTTGATTTAAGATTTAGAGATTATCTAATGGATAGCAAATATGTCGTGAGAATTAAACAAATATGATGCAAGAATTAAGGTCTTTGAAATGTAAAAGACACAATAAGATTTTTATAGAGGTTCAAGATGGGGTAATTCTTCTACTCCTCTCTTCTCCAACTCCCGGAGGAATCCACTAGGTATTGATCGGATACAAAGTGGTAATAGTCCGATACAAACCTTGATCACACAAATGGTGACTTGATCCTTTGGGACTCGGTCAGAGACGCCTTGATCACTCACCGGCTTCTCGTGCGACTCGGCCTTCTTCACAGGCGGTTGCCTTGCTACTACGACCACTTGCTCAAGCTCTTTGGATTTGATCACGAAGCCCTCCAAAAGCTAGAGACTTGTTCGACCTTGAACCTTCCTACACTCCTTCGTGGAATGTAGACCCGATTCTTGATAATTTTCCTCTTCAACTCGATTGAAGTTATCTTTCCTTCACTTTGGTGAGTGTTGGATTGATGTTCTTCGTAGTGTAGCTTGAGGATTTAGCGTTTAATAACTTGAGAATATTTCAGATTCTGATTCTAATAATTGCTTGAATGTTTTTGGTTACGTCTTCTTGGTAACTCCTTCTCAAATAAACTCCTCGGCCTTTTATAGTGATCTTTGAAAAATCGCCCGTTGAAGAGATAGGCTTATTTTTGAAAGTCACTTGCGATCGTTAGCTTGTCTTGTTGCGATCCTTGGAATTGCCATTTCCTCGTATGAATTGCTCTTCACCTTTTGAGTTTCGACACGGTGTAGTGCTTCCATTAGTTTATTCCTTTTGCACGCTTCGAGACGAAAGCACTTCGAGAAAGGTAGTATGGAGATATTACTTGTTTAGGTAATTCTCTTGATTTATGTGCAATGGATCTTTTTCGATTATCTCGACTTGACCGCATTTCCTTGCTTTCCCAGGTGACTTAGAGTCGACTTCCAATCATGGATGACTCTTCCGTCACTTCAACTTGAGACTTGGCTTTTCCCGAGTTGACTTGATCGACGCTCCACTCACCAGTATCTCGGCTACTTCTTGATGAGTTCCGTCTCCTCTTCTTTGCCATACTTACTGTCTTGCAATGTGAGTCTTCCTTCTAGTCTCCGGTTGTCTTCTTGCATGTTTGGGCATAGTGATTTAACTCACTTTTGACTTGAATTTATTTATTACAATGCGATTTACAACAAAAATGTGGTGCCAACTTCCTATTCTAAGTTTTACATGGCATTCATCAAAATCTAAACAATAAATTTCCTAACAATTTCCCCCACTTTTTGATGATGCCAAAACTTAAATCATTTAAAAATGCAAATAGCAAAGATACATACGATAGTGTATTCACATAGAATGTATGCGTAGAATCAATCCTTTTATTGATCATAACATTCTTGTTCTTTTACACAATCATTTTTACAAGGTGTATCGAGCAAACATTTGTCTACAAAAAAATGAAGAATTTATAGCTTTATTTCGGAAGACTTACATAGTATGTATTTACATAATAAAATACATGAAGGGGTGGACAACTACACTTCATCTTCTTCACTTGTCTCTTCTTTTTCATCTTGTTCAACATCTTCTTCTCTTCTTCTCTTTTTCTCATCGTCACCGCCTTCTTCTTCTTTTCATATGCCTTCCTGCGCTTCATCTCTTCTTAATCTTTCTTGTCTTTCCTCCCATAGCCGAGTTTGTCTCTTGTTTTCTTCTTCTATTCTTTTCGCATACTCAAAGATTACTTTTAGCCACTTGCAAATTTGCTACTTGGTCAAGACCGCCCAAAGAGATCCCTCCTTTCTTGCCTGGATCTACGTGCTCAATGTTTTTGGGTAGAGGCTGGAGTGCTCAAACATCTTCCTCCACCACTACTTCTTCCTCTACCTGCAGGCGTGTATTGTCTTGGGTCTTCTTCTTTCCACCGGTGAGTGACCCGGTGGAGTATCACGGTGGTAGTCTGTTGCTGTCGCCTTCTTCACATAACGTGAGACCACTTTTCCCGATCTAAGTCCCAAGCTTGAGCCATGACATATTTGCAAAGTATCCTTGGATGCGGCGTTTTAAATTCATCAACTGATCGTGGCTCGTCCCGACATCCGAGATGGCATAAGTGTCTCTCTCTCTTGGAATGCCTCCATGTTGTTTCAAGATGTTCATAACTCGGGCATCCATTCTTCCTTCCACTTCCTCCATCCCCGCTTCAATTGTCTTTCTCTTTTCGGCCCGTAGATATAGCAGAGTGTTGGAGTGGCAGAGTCATTGGGAGTTTGTGCGATAATGTCACCGTGACAAGACCTTGTTGGGGTTTGTGCAATCATCAAGGTCACATCTTTCGATCCTTCCCCAACTCAGCGGACTTTCCTTTCTTTTGTTTTGATACTTCCTCACCGTCTTTCCCTTTACAGTGCTTCTTACTTCTCGGCCTTCGAGATCTTTTTAGCGCTTTCAAGTATTCCTCTTCCCCTTTTTGGCATCATCAAAGGAGAGAGGAACGCCGAAACAGATCGCAAGCGGAAGTCGAGCTCACGATAGTCGAGTTTTATCTCGAGTCCTGCTGCGGAGTATGCGGCACGAAATTCGGATCGAGTGGCGTTGGACTCTGCTTTGAAATTAGCTTCATTTCACCATGAGAAGGCTGAATTTTAATCCATATTTGCTTCCAGACGCCAAAGATCACTCTTATTTTGCTCACGCAGCTACTTTATCTCGGCGGTGAGCTTCATGCAAGTGCTCAATGTGTTCTCTTAATTTCGTCTTTGCATCGGCATTCTCGGCTCGCCATACCAACAACTTGTTGAACAATGTCTGAAGTATCTAACTTGTTCCACACGCATTGTTTCTTCTTTGTTGCCACCATTCCCTTATCTCGATCATTATGCCTCTCAAGTCGGCGAGTGGTTGGCATCTCTGTTGTCGATCGCATGTCCATAGAGGCTGGTGCCTCTCCATCCGCTCAATCTCGGCAAATAATGCTTTGAACACCTCCCGAACTTCAATTTGTTTCTTCCGAGTGCACGGTGATGGCCACGCATCGTCAAAGTCATAGTCACCGAACGATGGTGCCTGGCGAGATGAATGAGTGGTCTGTGGAAACGTGCGAGCTCGTTCTCGACTCTTCGGGAGGTCGGTACCTCCGAGAAAAAGGAAAAGATTCTATAAAGGAATCATCACCGCCAATGTATTTGTTCAATGATGAGAGGTGCGCGTGAAGTTCCTTTTGAGTCGAACTGCTGCGGCTTGGGGAGCTGCGCGATGGACTCTGTTTGGTGGGTCTCATTGTGAAGTGGACCCGACTTTGCCGAGCCTCAATCAGTATCAACAGGCCTTCGTTGGTCTCAATCGGTTTCTCGATTGAGTGGGTGATCCTCGGCCTTATCGGAGCGTCATCGGACGATGATGAGATTTCCATTGGTGGCTCATCATCAAAAGTGAAAGTTTGACGAGTAGTCTTGAGATCGATTTGCTCGTCTTTGGGAACATCCGCAATGAGTCTTTTGGATCTATCACGGGGATGACTCGGCTTCTTCTTCGCCGCCTTCCGATCCCGAAAAGGTTACATCAGATTATCCTGGGAATCATGAAGCGCGATTATCTCCTTTTCGGATGGATCAACGATGGCGGGAGGATGTCCTCTACTTGACTTTTTCTTTACCCCGGAAGTCTCAACCTCCCGTGGGCCTTCATTACCTCCGCGGTCTCGATTGCGCAAGAGGCTCGACTTTCCTTTCGACAAAGTCACTGCTTAGGGTCTTCTCGTGGTGGCATCCATTGGAGTCTCAACCCCATGGATTGCACTTTCATCGCCAGTTGTTAATCGCCAGGGTTGTTCCTTCATGTGCCTCGATCGCATCTGCAGCGTCATTAGCCTTCGAGCGGTTGGCACCTCACCGAGACAGTCTCAACTATCCGAGCTTCGTTGATGGCAACTTTGTTCGTTTGGTGTTTGTACTTTCTCCACTTCACCTCCTGGATTCGTTGTGGAGTCATCTGCGGCATTCTCCGACCTTGCTGCAGGTGGAGGAGTTTCCCCCTCGGTGGCGCACCGGTGAGTGACTTGAATGGGGTCACTCGTCTCCAAACTCCTGGCTATTTCTACTTTTGAGTGTTCACCGTTGGGGCGGTGGTAAGACACCTTCATTAGGGGTTGGCTCAACTGGGGTCCCCACTAACCCGCCATCGCCGCCTCCCTTGATTTCTTCTTCCGAGTGAGTCAGGGAAGTGGTGGCGGCAACAACGGTGGCGATTTGTTGAACCACTCCCATTGGATCAATTTCACCGTGTGTTTTGGAGGACTCTCCTGGTCCCTCCATCATGCTCTTCTCATGATGAATTATGGATTCATGCATTGCTCATTGCATTTGCAACTCTTACGTAGCGGCGGCGGTCCGATCCTCATCACTTCACTTTACGATAGAATATCGAAGTGAGAATGCGTATGTTCTGTGGTTCCGGTGAGTGGGCGGATGTTGGCCTTCTCTCTTGCCCGACTTCTTCGCGATCGCTCCTTCTCCTTATCCTTGAAGATCTGCAGGATATCTCGTGCGATTGTCTTCATCGATCTTTGGGATCACGAGGTCAATCGAGGAAGTTCAACAGTTCCTCTTCTTCTTCTATAAACTCGGGCCGTTGGAACTGTTCCCTGGATCGACTCAATTTCCATTTCTCCACTCTCGACGATTTTGGATGTCCGGATAAGGTGGGGATAGGATCATCACATCACTATCGCCTCTGTCGGCCTTCTTTTCAGGTCTCACCACGCGGACTACTCTTTTCTTCGATTTGCCTCTGCTAATCGCCTTGACAATGAGACTTAGTTTTCATCTATAGTATCTGGAGACTCTACTTCTCCGTGAGTCTCCTGATTCTGCTCCACCGAGTGGGTGACTCACGGTTTCTCAAGCTCGAGTGCTTGATGATTCTTCTTCGTCTCTAGTTTGTACCGAGGGGATTTACGGTTTTCGAGACGCTTTCTTACAGTCTTGGGCGGCGGGGCGTCTTTGGTGTTTTCTTCTAAGGAGTTGGCCCTCTTGGATTGTCGATCTCCTCTTTTGACGATCGGAGAAGGTAGTTGAGAGTCCTTCTCGGCCGACTGCAGGCGGGAGAGACACGGCTGCGGAGCAGGTGACTCGTTTGTAGGGGCATGAGCGAGGTTTGACTTTCTTTCTTTGCGGAGCAAAGATCTTCTTAGCAGTGCATGGGCGCTTTCTTCTTGGGTGGAGAGGAAAAACAACAGATCTTCAAGGTGAGCCGATTCCCCCTCACTTGTGTCGCTCTCTCTTGGCGTAGGCTCTCTTACGTGCGCCCGCAGAGGTTTGATCTCGAACATCTTCTTGTTTACATGGAACGCCTTTTCCATGTCTAAGAGGGACTCCTTTCACCTCCATCACCCATTGGTAGTAGATCACTGGCCATATCCTGGGATCCTCCAAATGTACCATCTTCCTTGAAGGATTTGTTCCCTACATTTTGGCATAGTCTGCATTGTAGACAAACTCAAATTTGATTTATTTTCTTTTCTTCAATGATCGCGCCATCACGATCAACTTTGCTTTTGATGATTGGTCAAAGTCGCCAAATTTGATGTCAATACATTTGGCAACTATGTCCAACGACTTGTGATAATCCTCCTTCAAAGCCCTTTGTTTCATTGTAAAACTATTTTATCAAAGATAGTCGGGCTTGGCTACTTCCTTCCAAGCGGCCAGGTTTACATCACCTTCGTTGATTTACGATGCTCCTTCCGTCGGTAGTATGCGATGTTCACCAAATCCTCGACAGAGATGGTGAGCTTCTTTCCGTGAATGCAGATGACTTTATTCCTTCATCGTGAATTTCGGCATTTACGTAGAATTGTGCGACCTCCTCCACAAAGGTCATCGGATATTCTAACGTCGAAACGGTTTCACCGGACGTTTCCAATTTCTCAAGAATTTTCTTCACTAGGGTGTCGTCGGACCCTGTTTCACCATCCGCCGAAATCCACAAAGGACCGGTGTGGATTTGCTTTCCTAACTTGACAAAGTCATAAGTTGGTGCCATTTTTCGGATTTCACCGAAGAAAACTTAGAGATTGATTTGAAGACAGATAGGGTTTTGAGAGAGTTTTGCCTTTGCTTCGAGAGAGAGAAATGAACAGTTTGGTAGTGTGTGAGAGAAAGCGGGGCGAAAATGGTTTAAGTATGGTTTATGAAAGGGCGTGCGGGTGGTTTTTGAAATGTGATCGAAATCAACGGTTTAGATTTTGCACGCCCGATTTAGCATTTGATGTCTCGTATTTAATGCGGGCAAAGATTTATATCCAATCATAAGCTTGGTGTGCGGCTTTTGCTCAGTACACGTCATAATTATCTTTGACGTCATTCTTAAAAACATTCCCGCTTAGTAAAAACGATCGCGTTTTTGTCACTTTTCTCATAAATGATTCACTTTTACCTCACTTGGTTTAACTCTTCTTCTCACATCCTCTTTGTGACTCAACCACACCGACTTGGTATAGTCATCTTTTCCGATCTGGTGATTTACTTAGGCCGATTTGTGAGTTGATTTTTTTTTTTTTTTTTTTTGTGTTCCATTTCTTTTCTTTGATTCTTCCGAGTGTCACCACCAATTAACCCTAACTCATGCTTGAGTTCTTCAAATCTTGACTCACATAATGGTTTTGTGAAGATGTCGGCAATTGTTTATCATTGAGATATATTCCAAGATGATGTCCTTCTTTTCAACATGATCTCTTATGAAGTGATATCGACATCGATATGCTTTGTTCTTAGAGTGCAACACGAGATTTTGAGTGATTGCAATTGCACTTGTGTTATCACACATAATTGGAATCTCTTTTTCTTCAACTTCATAGTCTCTCACTTTGCCTCATCCATAGGACTTGGGCACAATAGCCGTCCCGCAGCCTATGTATTCTCGTCACCGTAGAGGTGGCTATAGAGTTTTGCTTCTTGCTAAACCAGGAAATCAACCTGTTTCCTAGCATTTGACATGTGCCTCGAGGTGCTCTTCTCCCACCAATCGTGCATCCAAAGATAGTCGAGTCCGAATAGCCAATTAGCTTGAATCCACCTTCCTTTAGATACCATAAGCCAACTTCTTGGCTTCCTTTCAAGTATCTCAAGATTCTCTTAGTGTTGTCATATGGCTCTCTTTTGGAGCGATTGAAATCTTGCACATACACCTACAAAGAAAGGTGATGTCCGGCACCGCTTTTGTGAGATGAGATAGAGCAATGCTCCATAAGTGCTCAGATCTTGTTTGATCTACTGGCTTGCCATCCGCATCCATGTCCATTTTGACGATGTATTCATTGGTATTTTCACGTAAGACTTCTCCTCCATACCAAATTTCTTCATTAAATCTCTCTCTTTGTATTTTGTTTGACTTATGAACGTTCCATCCTTCGGTTGTTTCACTTGGAGTCCAAGGAAGAATGTCGACTCTCCCATCATGCTCATTTCAAATTTACTTTGCATGAGGTTTGAAAATTTTTCACACGTTCTTTGTTTGTGGATCCAAAAATGATGTCATCCACATATATTTGAACAAGCGAGATACTCTTTTTGTCTTGGATTAAAAAGTGTTCTATCTACTTTTCCTTTTGTGAATCCATTCTCGATTAGAATTGTGACAAGGTATCATACCATGCTCACGGGTGCCTGTTTCAATCCATACAAGGCTTTCTTGAGTTTGTATACCTTATCTCCAAGAGTCTTCGCTCAAATCCTGGAGGTTGTTCAACATACACTTCTTCTTCCAATAAACCATTTAGGAATGCACTTTTTACATCCATTTGATATACAATGAAATTCTTGTGAGTCGCATAGGCAAGAAACATCCTTATTGCTTCCAATCTTACTACAGGAGCAAATGTTTCATCAAAATCTATTCCTTCTTCTTGGCAATATCCTTTGGCTACTAGTCTTGCTTTGTTTCTTACCACGTAACCTTCCTCGTTCATCTTGTTTCAACACCCATTTAGTACCAATAACGTTTTGATGTGTGGGTCTTTGAACTAATTCCCATACTTTATTTCTTTCAAACTCGATTCACTCTTCTTGCATAGCTTGAATCCAATGTGTGTCATCCAATGCTTGTAACACATCTTTGGGCTCTATTTGCGAGATAAAGCATGTGAACATAGCTTGTTGAGTTATGGATCTTGTTTTGACACCTTCTCTTACATCTCCAATGACAAGTTCTCGTGGATGGTCTCTCGGCCATCTTACATCGATTGAATTAAGTTAGGTGGGTTCGATTATCTAGCAATTTTGTGTTGCTTTGATCGCTCTCTCGCACTCACTTAGCCGCAAATTTTCCATCATTTTATGAGACTCGGCTATCTCGTCTTCATCCGAGTTAATAGTTCCACTTTCAAATTGACATAGGGACTCTTCAGATGGTTGGATGATTCAAATTATCGGTGACTCTTCAATGTCTTCTCTATTTACATTTGGCTCATCGAATACCAATGAATGGATTCTTCCGCAACCATAGTCCTTTTGTTGAGTACTCAGTAGGCTTTGCTTTGGTGAGTATCCCAAGAAGATACCTTAATCTGCTTTAGCATCAAAGGCCTTTAGATTGTCTTTGTCATTGTTGTGGATGAAGCATTTACATCCAAATATTCTAAAATATGCAACATTTGGTTTTCTTCCCCAAATCTCATAGGGAGTCTTTGTCACCGCCTGTTTTATCATACATCCTGTTTTGAGTGTAGCAAGATGTGTTGATTGCTTCAACCCAAAATCTTTTTGGTAACCCTGTTTACTAACATGGTCTTTGCCGCTTCTTTGAGAGTTCTGTTCCTTCTTTCGCAACTCCATTCTGTTTGTGGAGTCCTTGCTCACGAGATAGTTCATGACCAATACCATTTTCAATACAATCGAGTTATTATTCCATTGACAAACTCGGTTCCTCTGTCGATCTTATTTTGATAATGGTTTGCTCTTCTCGTTTTGAATCCTCTTCATCACCGGTAGTTTCGTAGAGTTTCTTTCTTCTTACACATGAATATTGTCCATGTATATCTTGAGTAGTCATCTACTACCACCAAGGTGTATTTCTTTCCACTTATGCTAGCTTTGGTTCTCTTTGGGCCAAATAGATCCATGTGTAGCATATGCAATGTTCTTGTTGAAGATGGGCATGTCTTTTCTTTGAATGATGATTTGATTTGTTTTCCCTTCTGACATGCATCACATATACTCTCATTCTTGTATACTGAGTCTGGAAGTCCTTCCACAAGTTTACTTCTTGCAAGCTTGTTAATCGTTTTGAAATTCAGGTGACTCAGCTTTTTGTGCCACAGCCAACTTGATTCAGCTGTGCTCTTTGCTAATAGACAGGTGTTGGGTGTAGCGGTTGACCAATCTACTACATACATGTTCTTTTGTCTGCATCCTTGCAACACAACTTCATTAGATTTAGTGTCCTTGATTTGGCATATACCCATGTTAAATCCAACATTATAGCCCTTGTCACAGAGTTGACTGATGCTTAACAAGTTGAAGTTGAGTCCTTCAACATATGCAACATCTGTGATTTCTAATCCGTTCCTCTTGATAGATCCAATGCCTCTTATTTCACCTGGAGCTTCATTTCCACCAAATATGACTTTTGCTCCTTTAACTTCCTTGAATTTTGACAGATTTTTCTTGTTTCCTGTCATATGTCTGGAACAGCCACTGTCCATGTACCAGGTTCCTTGGCACTCACTTCCTTGAACCCAATCAAGGAAATTAAGTTTTTAGGTACCCATATTTGTCTGGGTCCCGAGGGGTTAGAGTTGTAAGATGATCCAACCAACTTATAGCCAAATGATTTGACTCTGGGGGTTGCCATCTATCAGTGCCATAATCATAATTAATCTTGGCAAATTGCTTGGGGATTTTAGGTTCATACAGCTGTCTCTTTTGTCTGTATGCATGTGTATAAGTTTTAGCAAACGCCTTCTTTGGGTAATTGTGGTGTCTCTGAGTGTAGTGCCTAGGTGCATATTTGTGCTGATGAAAGCTCTTATATTTTTGGAATGGCCTTAGTGAGTTCTGTGCCTTTGCCATTTGGGCTTATATTCCATAAGTCTATCTTTGATAGTTTACATCATTCCAATCACTTGGCTTGGATATTTTCTACCATTCCCATCATATGTATTTCTTTTATAGATTTTCTGGGTTTTGGTAGCTCTCGCTTCTTCTTTACAGAGTATTTTCTTGGAGTTTGGCTTGAGAACTCGATCAATCTCTTCTCGCTTGTCCTTTCAAAGTTTCTCTCAATCGGCTTTTCCTTTTCCTTTATAACCAAGGCGCTTTGCTTGTAATTGTGCTTTGGAGTGAATGTGTGTGCAACATTTAGAGTTTTGGATTTTTAGACTCTTCATTGCTTGAAGATCCTTTTTCCAAAATCACTTTTGGAGTTTGACATAGCATAGAGGAATTAAATCCTAAGCCCGTCTTGTCTCCACATTCTCTTTGACTCATAATAAGATCATCCAATGATTTAGATGTCTTAGTGAATGATGCAATCACATATTTGAGGTCATTCTCCCTCTTTTCTATGGCAACTATTTCTTGTTAGCTTAGCATTTTCAAATTTTTAAACTTTCATTCTCATTAGCTATTTGATTTAGAGTACTCGGCCTTTAGTCACCGTGAGTTTTGGCTTTTAGAAAGTAGCTTTTTCCTCATTTAGTAGTGTGTGTGAGGATTTAATGTGTTCAAAATCTTTCATCATTGTGCCTAATGAATCATAAAGATCAGTGGGTGATGAAGTGTGTGTGTCACGATCACTATCACTAGAATCCGAGAGTTTGATGAGTTAGAGTGTACCTCATCTTCTTCGTCAGTTGATCTTGTTCCTTGGCCATTAAATGATCGGGCTTCTTCTTCGAGTCACTTGAGTAATCGCCTTCCACTCTCAATCAATTGTCTCTCTTGACTTGGGTCTTCGGCTCAGATCTCTCTGCGACCATCATTGCCTTTTCTTTTCTTGTCTTCTTTCTCTCAAGACCTTTCGTTCTTCTTCATTCCCGTATTTGTTGACTACAGGATATGGGCAATCAATGGCATAGTGACTGGTTGTCTCTGATTCAAAGATAGATGTTCAACCTTTTGATCACTTTTTCCATTCTTGGATTGTCAACCCTTTGATATTCACTTTTTGATGATCTGTTCTCTTGGTTGGCCTATCTTCCTTGACTTGGAGTGAGCCGAGTGTCTTCCGGAAGATTCGCCCTTGCCTCTCTTGTAGTTCTTATTGAAGAACTTGTTGAACCTTTTAACCATCGGGCTATTTCTTCCGGATCAATGACTTCTTTGACCTCGACTCTCTTTCCATCCTTAACAATTAGAGCATTGTTTTGGGTACAACTGTCTCTTCCTCGATCTTTTCTTCTCGCCCAAATTCGTAGGCTTTGAGATCCGAGAATAGTTCATGGTTGGAGGTCTTCGATAGGTCCATGGAATGTCTTAGTGCCATGACCTTCATTTCCCATTCAATTTGGGAGACTTTTTAAGATCTTCATACACATTTCCTTTTGTGTATATTCTTTTCCAAGTGCGAGATAGCTCGTTGGTGATTTTACGTGAACCGAGCATCCAGCTTGATCCAGGTTTTCTCCCGAGATCATTTTGAAGTTCTCAAATTTCTCGACGGCCACCGATAATTTGTTTTCTTTGATTTGCTCGAGCCTTCACAAATCAGTGTTAGTTTGTCCCGATTTCTTTGGTCGTTTTGCATGATTTGACTTTATTGAACATGGCTTTGTCGAAGGTTTTGTAAAGGATGTCCTCGCTACATTGTCCAGGTTGTATATTTTTCTCCATCATTTGTCCATTCGAGTTTCTTGGTTTTTCAACCATGGCGGGTCCGGGAGCAATCCTCTTCACCCTCACCGCAGCTCTTCTTACAGCTATGTTCACCTTTAAGATTTGCAGTGGCCCATCCTCTATCACTATCCACATCTCATCATGTAATGCCGATAGATGAGCTCGTATGCGAATTTTCCAATCATCAAATTCTTCAATTGTGAACATAGGGATGCGTGTCAAATTTGCTTCCATGATAATAAATTTTAATGATAAAAAGAGTTTTGAAAGTTTAAGTACTAAAGCGACTTTGAAAAGTTTGGAGATCTAGTTCAAGAACTGAGCCATGTGCGGAAGGCTCAATGAACCAACCGCCTCGATACCACTTGTAGGTCCCCGAGGGGTGTAAGTGTAAGGTTTAGAAGGGGGTTGAATAAACCTTACCAAATTTTTGATTTAGTCCTTTTAAAAGTTCGAGTTGATCTTCTGCATTACACACCGTGTCCTCGTGGACAACCAATTTAGTTAATCAAGAGAGAGTTAGTCTCTCAACAGACTCAACGAGTTGTTGATGGAATAACTTAGTCATTAAGTCTTAATTAACTCAACTTGTGGTTTGTTTTCAGGAAGACTTAACACCCTTAAGTTTGGTTAAGTAGAGTTTTAGAGCTTGATTTAGTACTTAGAGATTATCTAATGGATAGCAAATATGTCAGCAGAATTAAACAAATATGATGCAAGAAGACACAATAAGATTTTTATAGAGGTTCGAAGATGGGGTAATTCTTCTACTCCTCTCTTCTCCAACTCCTGGAGGAATCCACTAGGTATTGATCAGAATACAAAGTGGTAATAAATCCGGACATGCCTTGATCACACAAATGACTTGATCCTTTGGGACTCGGTCCGAGACGCCTTGATCACTCACCAAGCTCGACGACTCAAACTTTCTTCACAGTGGCCGCTTGCTTGCTACAAACCACTTGCTCAAGCTCTTTGGATTTGATCACGAAGCCCTCCAAAAGCTAGAGACTTGGTTCAACTTTGAACCTTCCTACACTCCTTCGTGGAATGTAGACCCACTTTGATTCTTCAAGAATTTCCTCTTCAACCGATTGAAGTTATCTTTCCTTCACAGGTGAGTGTTGGATTGATGTTCTTCGTAGTGTAGGCTTGAGGATTTAGCGTTTAATAACTTGAGAATATTTCGTTTACGTTCTAATAATTGCTTGAATGTTTTTGGTTACTGGTCTTCTTGGTAACTCCTTCTCAAATAAACTCCTCGGCCTTTTTATAGTGATCTTTCAAAAATCGCCTGAAGAGATAGGCTTATTTTTGAAAGTCACTTGCGTCGTTGGCTTGTCTTTGCATTGATCCTTGAATTGCCATTTCCTCGTATGAATTGCTCTTCACCTTTTCGGTTTCGACACGGTGTAGTGCTTCCCATTAGTTTATTCCTTTTGCACGCTTCTCGGGACCGAGCACTTGAGAAAGGTAGTATGGAGATATTACTTGTTTAGGTAATTCTCTTGATTTACGTGCAACGGATCTTTTTCGATATCTCGACTTGATCGCATTTCCTTGCTTTCCCCAGGTGACTTAGAGTCGACTTCCAATCATCGGATGACTCTTCCACTTCAACTTGAGACTCGCTTTTCCCGAGTTGACTTGATCGACGCTCCACTCACCAGTATCTCACCGCTTCTTCATAGAGTTCCTGTCTCCTCTTCTTTGCCTTACTCTACTGTCTTGCAATGTGAGTCTTCCTTCTAGTCTCCGGTTGTCTTCTTGCATGTTTGGGCATAGTACGACTTAACTCAAATTGACCACCCTATTTATTACAATGCGTTTACAACAAAATGGGGTGCCAACTTCCTATTCTAAGTTTTTACATGGCATTCATCAAAATCTAAACAATAAATTTCCTAACACTATGTTTGAGCAACTTGATGTCGAGCGGGAGATTGGGGATGAAGCATCATCTCTTAAGTCTCCATCATCTTCGAGATGAGTTAGATTTGCTTTAGCTCGACCGAGTCTTCTCAAAGGATGTACTCGGCTTCTTGGACATACTCCTTGTAGTGATGCCAATACTTTTACTTGTGTCACCTGAAGAGTTTGAAGAAGCAACTTTTGTTGATGTGGTTTTGCGAGTAGCCATCGCGATACTTCAAGATTTGTTGAGGAAAAGAGATGAGAGGTAGAGATTGTCCCACTGGGCGTGCCAAAAATTTGTAACACAAATTTTTATTGTCTGCGAATATCAAACAAGAAAAAGCGTACAAATTAAATATATATGATTCAAAATAAAAATATATGTTACAATCCCTATTTCTCCTCTGATTCTTTTCTCCAAGAAAAATATCCGAGATTTGAGAGTTTGGAGTTGAACTCTTCAATTTGATCTTCTCCAAACTTGAATTTGAACTTCAATAACGTTAATTCGAGGGCTTAGCGAGCTTTGATCTCGAATCAAACGTAATATATATGATGATATTTGAGTTGAATATATGAACTTCTTGGTGAAATTGACCTTTTGATCTTCCTCCAAGATGGTTCTCGACTTCAATAACGTTAATTCGAGGGCTTGGAAGCTTATTCCCGAATCAAACGCCGTATTTGAATGGACTCGCGATGAACGCCTTGACTTTTCGCCTTGAACACCGTGGATCTCCTTGAATATATTCTTCTTTGTTTGAGAGAATTTCTCCACCGCCTTCTTGCTGGATTTATTCCCTTTGAATTGTGATTTAATTCCTTGAGAATGACCCTATTTATAGTTGTAGGAGAGGGTTCTTGGATAACCCATAAGGTGAGGACTCTAATTTGATTGGTCCTTCAAATTTAATATTATTTCTTTAATCACAAATTGTGATAATTATCAAAAGAAATAATAATTTATCAAGATAAATCTTGATTTATAAGAATTTGACATTTGGCATTCTTTAATTGGCCAATAAATATATATTAAAAATATCAATAAATTAACTATTTAAATTAGGAATTAAATTTGAATAAATTCCCAAATATAAATAGAAATTATAAAATTGATATTTAATATAGAATTTCACATGTGTCACCATTTGATTGGTGCAAATTTAATTTGTCTACAGTCATATTCATGAATATACCATTCTACGACCTAAGTTCTGTCGCCGTCTCCGGACCGACCCAAAAATGGGATTAGGTAAATGGGTAGTCAAACAGGGATCACAGGCAACCTGTTCGATCCATTGTCTAACCAGCCACACCTAAATGGACTCAGTCAGTCAATAATTTTGTCAAAATGACATTTATTTGCCCAAAGGCCAGGTCAAACGATTACAAGAGTTAAAATACAAATGAAAATGTAAATTCAAACCATGAATGGTACAATTTATGTTGTCTTTACAACTAAAAAAATAGCTTATACCGTGAAATCATGAAATAGTTTATTGTCGTGAAGTTCATGAAATAGCTAATGTCGTGGAATTTACTTAAAATGCAAATAAATCTAATTTATTGAGAAAAATTACATTTTACCCACATTTGACTCGTGAAAGGCCGCCTTAATAATGTGAAGGATGTAAATTCTAGTTGTCGGGGTTTAATCTCATCTCCAATCGCACATTTGTTTCGAGAACAAACAACCTCTTGCACCTCCTTCCACCTATTTTTCTTATGCTTTAGCCGTGTGTATGTTCGAGCTTCGAGAAGTGTTAGCTAGATTTTATATACGTAAGTATATTGGATAGCTTTAAGAAGTCGGTTCATATCGATCTCATTTATCTACTAAATATAATATTAGTTTAGATTAGTAGGTCGGTCAATCAAATTGGCTGCTATATATACATATTATATTAATTAATGTTATATATATATATATATATATCCTTATCTAAAGTTATACTATATTACGTATCTATACAACACATATTGGTATCTATATATGATTATGTACATATAATATTTCTAATCATAATTCATATATTTGTATGCTTAAGTTAAAATAAACTTGAACTGTTACGTCACCCAAATAGTAATGCATCATTAGAAAATATATTCTATTCTAGCTTAAATATATCAAGTTGATGCTAATGATAACACTATTCACTAAATAACAAAATAATTAAGAACCATTACTAACAAAACATCACGAAAATCGCATTATTATACATAATATTTTTTTAATGTCACTTAAAGTGTTATCTAAAAATATGAGGTCTTACATTCTCCCTCCTTTAAAGAATTTGCTCCCCAAATTCCTCCTTAAAATAGTCCCCGAATATTCGCATTAATTTCTTCTCTTACTTCCCATACATGGATTTTTATTAGTTTGCTAGAGCTATAGTAGTTTTTGCCAAGTAATTCTATCCGACTAGAGCTCGTAGTATCAATTAATCATAACTTAGAAACACTTATGTGATGTTAATACTTAATCCCAAGTGTTATATAAAGAATGTGTTACTCGATTTGTGTCCACAAATTATCCTTAAGCAATAAGTTGTTTCTCCTAGCTATTTCTATACGTAATCCTTACTCCATACAATTCACAGTCTTATGGATCTCATTCTAATCGTCCACGATATATATAATTTAATTATTTTCTTAGCTCTACATCTATAAGACCAATTAAAAGTCTCGATTCAAGATTTTTTTGTCTTAAAGTAATAAAGAAATGTCTATTGCCAAATTATAACCGTTATCCGTTTTATGTTTAGGAAACCACAAGTAGTGGAATTCAATTTTTTCATTCTAAAATACATCCTAATCTTGTATTCTCCAAACAAACTCAAGTATTGCCCAAGTGTAGTTCAAGTTTATTGATTCCAGGTTATCTAATTCTCACGATTTTTTTTTTTTTTTTGGGGAAAACCTAACATTATATTAGGAGATCATCTCCGGCGGCAATGTCAACCAATTGATCGGGGATGCCCCCATTATCGCTCATTACATCGATAACTAAAAGCAAAACGCGCTAAATTGTGGGCTAGACAATTGCCCGAATGTCTAACAAAACTAGGAATAACAACTTCAAAATGCGAAAAAGTGAAAAATATCATCCACAATATTGCCAAGATAAGAGAGGTCCTCCGAGCGTCGGCGACGGCTTATAGAACAAAGTAATATTATCGGTCTCTACGATGATACTGATCTCCATATGGCTCGCAACCTCCAATCCATCACGACAAGCTATGGCCTCGGCTATTTCAATCGATTCCACTATCGAGCTAAGCTTCAAACATAGTTAATAACTTTCCCTCATTTGGTTCCGAATTACGGCTCAAGTCCAATCCCTAATCCTTCCCTTATCGAAGCGTCCCGAATTGACTTGAAGAAACCATCCGTCGGCGGGCACCATGTATCATGCGCTGCCGCACTTGAAGGGTGCGAAGTGCTCATCTTGCGTTGTCGCTTCATGCTCCAATAGTCCATGTCTTTGCCAATTGATGAAACCAAGGTCGATCAATTCTTTTCCCTTGGAACACAAATTTGTTACGAGCTTCCCAAAGGGCCCACATGAGTGTTAAGAAAGCTTATGTCCCTCCGGTTGCCTTGGTGCGCACTCACGCATCCAATCTAAAATTGATTCTTCATTCCCCTGCGACCGTGTACTCATCCTCAAAGGTGAAGTTAGCCAATATTGAGTGGCCCACTCACAATCCCGGCGTGTTCGATGGTCTCATCTGCCTCTCCACATCTCGGACAAAACGGTTCCAAAATATTCGTTATTGGCCGACTCTTGAGCACAGGATTATTTCTGTTATTATCGCCATCAGATCTGTGGGTAAAGCGGGCAAAATGCCTAGCAATATGGATTACTTTTTGACTTATAAGATTGCTAGAAGAGATCCGCTTAATTTTTGCGCAATACTTATTCAATGGTTGATTGAGTCTATCACACAAGGAAATATGAAGTTTGTCATGGGCAATTGGATTTGCAAACTTCTTATCCAATCGGGCTACCTTCTTCTAATGCACCGGAGGTGTTTCAAAATGATTTTGACATTGACAACATCTCTCAAATGGTCCACATACGAAATAATATGGATATCCGCCAACTAAAATGGCTAAAGGAAGAGGGCAATGTTCTACATCCGAAAATCCAAACGACTTCTTCGATGACGCCGGTCGAAAAGAATGGCAACGGTGTGACGGCGAGCAATCCGGAGGGTAATACTGGGTGCTCAACCGTCTAGAGCTACACGCAAGCCGAATTTGATGAACTTAGAGCATATCATGAAGCTAAATATGAGGCTTTGGAACAAAAGACCTCAAAAATGCAAAAATCAATCGGCAAATTGAAGAAGTTCATTAAAGAACTCATCCCCAACGCATGTTTTTCTTCCGATGAAGAATGATGAGCCTATCACTTTACTTGTTTTTCTTCTTATGTCATTTTATTTTCTTGTAATAAACTTGATTTGTATAACTCTCTTATTCTAATAACATTTGTTTGTTGTTTGTTGAAGGGATAAAATAGCAAGTATGAAAATGGCTTTTAGTTGATCTTGATTATGGTATTATTGGAGTATTTGATGGTAAAAATACTCTATTTGGCATTGTTTGATTATTGGTATGAAGTACTTGATGGTAAAAGTGTTTCTTTTAATTTTTGTTTGTTGGCATTCGTAATGTCTTGATCTTTTCGGCTAAAATTATCTCAATTGTATCGAACCCTTGAGAATTTACTTTGTTGGGGCTTTTATTTGTTGGATTTATGTTGAAATATTTGCTTTTGGTGATGGTTTGAAAAACTTGGCTTTATATCTTTTACATGGGCTATATACATCTTCTTTTATTTTTAACGCCCGCCAAGTGTTCGATTAAATGTTTAAATGAATATTTCAACTCCTACATGAATCTCTTATTTTCAAATGTCTTAAATAATTATTGAGATCATGTCTTGGCTAACAAAACGAGCTTATGGATTTTTCATGATGCATTTCTCCCATTTTCGGATTCTAAGCCTAAATTTTTCAATGGATGATAAATCGTATCTTTGGCACACTTAGATATACTTGTATGGTGTTTTTATCATCCTAACATTCTTTTTGATGATTCTAAAGGGGGAGAAACAGGAAATTGACTCGTTAGCTCAAAGAAGCTAATAAAAGCTTGATATAAAAGCTATACGCTATGGCTTCTTATAGCCATAAGTTGTGGACTATACTTAGTTATATTGTTGAATGATGATCTTATATACTTGTCTAATGGTGTTTTGTTGACAGGGGGAGCTTATAAGCTCTTGTACTTAAGTACAATTTGTAAAAGCTAAGCTTTGAGCTTGTGGTTGATTATTTGAACTATACTCTGATGTGCTTGATGATAGGGGGAGCTTGTGCTTATTCTTGAATATATTCACTCCCTTATTTGGTTGCTTATGTATTTTGGAAATGTTAGTCTCTTCTAAACGGTTAGATGTTTTTACCGGAAAATCGTTTTAAAAATTGTCCTCCTAATATTTCTAAAAATTGTTTTGGTTTGTAATCATCAAACAGGGGGAGATTGTTTGATACATGTTTTTATCTTAATTTTGATGATTTTATTTTTACACCTAAACAATGTTTTTAATTGTTGTCCAAATACTCCTAAAAGATTTAAAATGTTTTTACTATTTATTCGGAGTATTTTTCAAGTTTTATTTTAGATAAAATTGGACAACACTTTTAATGATTTTATGTTTATAAGTTTCTACTTCAAAACAAGGTTCCTAAATGTTGTCTAAATATTCCCGATCGGTTTAAAATGTTTTTACTAAATTTTCGGAGTATTTCTTGAGGTTTATTTTTGACAAAAATTGGACAACATTTCTCTCGAGGTCAACCTACGCCGCCTATAGGGCAACCCTACCTAAAGATGAATTTTGAAACAAAAAATGAGACAGACTTGAAATTGGCGGTCGACCAGGTGTCGGCCGGTGGCGTCGGCCGACATCCCTATTGACCGTACACTGGAGCATGGTTTTGAAACAGACTCTGCCTTTCTTTTTTCGTGTTGTGCGACCGGCTAAAGATGGGGACGACGGTCGAACCCTACGGCCGACCTGCCGCCCGTATAAATTGTTGATTCGTTTAAATCAAACTCTATTTTTTGTGACCTGGCCGCCTCAAGTTTGACAAACAAAATTAACGTTTGAAAGACAAACTTTCCTTAAATTGTGAGATTGATTTCTAAATGCTATATTCTTGATTTTAATTGTATTTTTCTCAGAGATTTTCTATCCCCAAGAGGAGCCTATGTTTGATCAATCATCTCCTATAAATAGAGGAAGTTTTGGAGCAACCAACACAACAATTGAGATACAACACAACAAGATACATTTCAAGCAAACACTTGTTCTTCATAGTTATTATTCTTTGTTGTAATTTGCTAGCTTATCACTTTCACATATTGAGATCTAGGCTTTCTTTTCTTGATTACACTTGCACTCAAATTGTATTATTCATTATTGAGTTGTAATCTTGATTTTGGTCATCATTCAACACAAGACATCCTTGTGAGTATTCTTGTGGAAAGAATACGCTTGGGTGATCAAGGTGATAGGTGTTTCAAGAGTGTGGTGCTCTTGAGGTGTTGAAGAATTTGGTATTCTTCAAGATTGAAGATTGTGGTGATCTTCAAAGGTGCCGTTGAAGGAAGATTGTGATAATCTTCAAAGGGAGATTGTGGTAATCTCCAAAGGTGGTGTTGAAGAAGAGTGTGGTGCTCTTCAAGGTGTTGTAAGTTGAATTTGTATTAATTTTGGTAATTAATAAAATTCTTTTTCCTTTTTGAAATCCATCCCAGATATACTGGGGTGGTAGAGCACGTAGTCCCTAGGTGGGGTGAAACTCTATAAATCGACGCGTGTTGTTTACATTCCGCACCTTTATTATTGTCTTGGCTTGTTTTATTCGAAAAAGAGGGCATAATCGAAAAGATGGAGATAATCTATTCACCCCCCTCTAGATTATCGTAGCCGCTTGGACTTACAGGTTCTTCATTATGATATTGTAAGAATCATTGTTGTAAAACTCTATTTCAGTAATGATAATTCTCATATTTCAGTTGTGTACACATTCATTTGAGAATATCTTCAAGAAAGGACCTAGAATGAACATAAAGCTAGTTTGTTCATTAAGTTTTATTGGCTCGTGTTAAGAAACAAAATACATTGTGATACATAGAAGATAATACTCAAATTTTAGAGAACCTATCACTATGATTCATGTATTTTATTTCTTATCTTCGATTTATGATAGAACATATGGGCCAAGTAGGAGAATGTTAATTATTTTCAGAAGTGGCCCATGTGATAAAGTTATTCTATCATCTTTTGCCACATGGTTGTAAGTTGTAAAGTCATAAAAGACTGTAAAGCTTGAATGAACAACTCTAAACCATGTGAAAACCAAGCTGGCCATCTTCTACCTTAAGGATTAAAAATCACAGGCTCCATGATGGAAAGAGCCTATATAAAGAGCATTAAGTTAGGTCCCTAAAATCATCTTTCTCATACTGATACACCATCAATACAGAGATATAGGAGATTTTAGAAGTTCCTAACAGAAGAAAAGTTTCAAGAAGTAGCTCAATCTCTAGATTTTCAGATTCAACTATATCAATGGCTGAAGGTAATATCTATCCAATTAATTTCCGCATTATGATCTTATGTATTATTATCGATTTGAATACATAGTAGATCATGCCTAAATAAATTTTGCTCTTTGAATGCACATAATTGGGCATTAATCTCTCTATATATGTGATCATTGATGGTCACAACAATTCTATTCTTTGAGGTGATACGCTAATGGTAACCCAATCACAAGCCCATGAATTCACATCTCACTCGACAACAAATCCACTTAATAATTCAATCCACGCTAATACAAGTACCACAATTCAAACTTTTAACAACTTAATGATCCATCCTTATTTTAACTTCAAACTAGATTCACTCTTAACATTCTACATGAACTCATCCCGCTTTTATTTTAAATCTATTAAAGTTTAGTTACCTATAATAGAATTTAACAAACCTAAGATTTATCTTATTGTGGTAACATTCCTCTTCGATTTCCTTTAGGATTGGCAATAATACATAATTGACCTAATTTATCCCTTATTATCAACATTTAACAATAAGATCTCATCTCCTCTTAATAATATAACACTAAAATTCTTCATTAGAATGTCATAATTGAACGGACTTTATGCTTATATCCACTAGATAGTGTCATTATAAATACCCAAAGTCGTCACATAGATTCAATCCACAACAATACCAATACCCCATTTTAAACTTTAACAATTCAAAGATCCATCATTTATTTAGTTCCCAACAAGACCCACACTTATCGAGTTCATCCTATATTTTATATTAAACCCATTAAAGTCAAATTATCTAACAGTGATCCTTTGATGACACTATAATAGGATTTAACAAACCTAAAAACTTTCTTATTGTGGTAATTCTACTAATACCCAAATAAAATCATTCTTTTCTTATTTAGGCTCGTTAGATCATGGTTCATAACTTATAACTACTTATTGGGATGGCAGATGACTGACTAAATGCTAAATCACATATCCTAGCATAACCTTGGGTAACCAATAAACTAACCAAATCCCAATAACCACATCTTTCAACAATATTTCATCATAAATAATCAAAGTCATCACATGCTCAAAATCCTTAAAACTATATATAAGTGGTACCCTAATCATATGCCAAGATCCATCTGATTTAGCTTAGGTGTAGTTCCTTTTACACCTAAGCTCGATACCATATATGTCACGCCCAATTTACATAGCCAATAAAATAGAATCACATCCAATAGGGTACAACTCAAATATTCAAACTTAGGCTCATCAGAGCTATTATCTAAGTACAACAACAACAAATATATGTATATATATATAAAATACAACGAAGTTTATAACTCATGACATACAATTATATTAGAGTTGTAACTTACCTATCTATTACAAGATAAAATAATTATATTGTTCAAAGCGAATGGATAAGCCCTTCAAATAGAAATTTCTATGTAGAGTCATTCGATCCGAAACCTTGTATAGTCTCATCGATCTCTCAAAAAGTTTTTAGAAAAAACGTGGGGGTGAGCTAAAACGAGCTCAATGGGTGGGGTAGAGGAATGCAATATTTATTTAATGAAAAATGAGGTGTTTCTTTGAGAAAAGTACTTAGTGTGTCTAAAAATATTTATGTATGCATAATAATGATCAAGAACATATTGCAATTCAATAATGAGATATTAATGTTTGATTTTATCAGTGATGTTATGCACATTGGACATCGATTAGTCAAGTATATCTGGTAAAAGATTTTACTTTTCAAGCGGCCAATAGATATCCCAATTTTTAAAACAAATAGTGGATATCTCACTTTAAAAATAAATTATAAATAATTAATCAATTAGTTCGTCAGCCCGAAATAAGAAACGTAGGATCAATGTTGATCGGACATTGATCCTGGCCGTTCTCCTTATTGCTCCCAACAATATTTGGCCGAAGCCCTGTCACCTTATCCCTCCCCGTAGGCTCGACGTCTCTTTAGCTATGAGCTTTTGCCCGAGATCATCATATTCATGAATATACCATTCTAGGATCCAAGTTATGTCGCCGTCTCGCCCGACCCGAAAATGGGATTAGGTAAATGGGTAGTCAAACATGGATCATAGGCAACCTGTTCGATCCATTGTCTAACCTACCCACACCTAAATGGACTCAGTCAGTCAATAATTTTGTCAAAATGACATTTATTGGCCCAAAGGCCAGGTGAAACGATTACAAGAGTTAAAATGCAAATGAAAATGTAAATTCAAACCATGAATGGTACAATTTATGTTTTCTTTACAACTAAAAAAATAGCTTATACCGTGAAATCATGAAATAGTTTATTGTCGTGAAGTTCATGAAATAGCTAATGTCGTGGAATTTACGAAAATGCAAATAAATCTAATTTATTGAGAAAAATTACATTTTACCCACATTTGACTGAAAGGCCGCCTTAATAATGTGAAGGATGTAAATTCTAGTTGTCGGGGTTTAATCTCATCTCCAATCTGCACATTTGTTTCGAGAACAGCAACCTCTTGCACCTCCTTCCACCTATTTTTCCTATGCTTTAGCCGTGTATGTTCGAGCTTCGAGAAGTGTTAGCTAGATTTTATATACAGAAGTATATTGGATAGCTTTAAGAAGTCGGTTCATATCGATCTCATTTATCTACTAAATATAATATTAGTTTAGATTAGTAGGTCGGTCAATCAAATTTGCTGCTATATATACATATTATATTAATTAATGTTATATATATATATATATCCTTATCTAAAGTTATACTATCCTTATCTAAAGTTATACTATATTACGTATCTATACAGCACATATCTATATATATATAAAGAGAGAATAACTTATAAATAGCAAATAAAAGCTTTTCCCGCCTACTGCCTATTGCTAAAAATGAATGTTTGTAATATCCTTTGGAATATGTGAATTGCTCTTGGTTTTGGTTATTTTTACAAAACGAGTTTGATTTTATTCTGGTAAGTTGACCAATTCTTATTTATAATTGCAAGTGCCAGCTGCCGAGCAATTAATAAGGAAATAGAATTGTGGGAATCTTTAAAATTCAACTTGTGATTGCATTGAACAATTAATTGACGTGAGTAATTAATTGGAAAATGTAGTAAGATAATTGATTCATTAAAACTTTCCAATATTTGACCTGATTCTGCTGTGTATCCATTAATTTTTGAAAGTTGCCATTGTTGCTGGATTCGAAAATATACTACTTACAGGTTTTAAAGAACACAAAACGAGTAACTAAAAAATAAGTCAACAGAAATATTAATTATTTTTCAATATTCCCAAAATTAAACCTGCCGATATGTCTTCAAGTTTAAAATTGACCTGTTCACTTGGTTTTATACCATTGATTTGGGCTTCCGATACTAGAGTTCTGTGTTGTTTTTGAGTATTTTGAGTCGTTTTTGTTATATCTCATAGGTTAGGCATTAATTTACATTGTTTCGAGTCATTTGAGGGGTCAAGCAATGTTGAGAGCCAATTATATCGAGTTTATAGTCATATTAATGAATCGTGTATCAAAAGAAGTACGAACGAACAAACAACGAGAGATTGATTTGAAGAAAAGTCCAAATGCGTCTGGAATTTCTAAAGACTGGCAGTGGTTTCGTATTTTGGTCATAACTCTCTCTACAAAATTGATATTGAGTGATTCAAGTGGCTTTAGAAAGCTAAGAGATAGGGCTACAACTTTGATGAAGGACGGAAAACCAAATTCGGACGTTTGGGTAGCGCTACAACAAAAAAAGACGCTGTGACAAGATAGCGGAAATCCGGATTTGGGTCAGGCCAGAAGACTCCAAGACCGTGACTGCAGCCGTCACGAAAAAAAAACTCGAGTTGAGCGCTGCAGCTGCCCGGCGACAATCTTGCAACATTGTCTTTGGCGGAAATACAGTCACTGGGGCGAAAAATCCTATGTTCACCTACCCCCTTGGACTTTTGTGTACTATAAATACCATCATTGGGGCTTGAAATTGGGGCATCTTGGAACCCTTGGGAAGGCAATAAAAACAGCTACAAGACAAGGAAGAAGAATTTGAGCATTTTGAGAAGAATTTGTAGAAGAAGATTGGAGGCTTCTATCATCTAGAAATAGAGAAGATCCCTCAACTCTTGTTCTTATTTTATTGATTTCTTCATATCTTGTAAGATGTATTGTTGTATTTTCATGGATTCATTTTCTTTAATCATGAGCTAAACACTATAATTCTAGAGGATTGATGTAATCTATGTTTGAACTTATGTTTTGAGATTGTGGTTTGTCAATCTAGATCTATCAATTTATTTGTGCTATTTGGATCTAATGCTTCTAAATTACTTGATCAATAATTTAGATTGTTTGGTGTAATTGATTTGACACTTGAGAGAGGTAATTGAATACATGACCTTGGAATAGCATAACCTAGGATTTCATAGAATTGAGAGATTTGTGAATCCTTTAAAGTCATTTATCAAGATTCATAGCTTTTATTGAGATTTTGATTGGTGATTTTTATAGAGATATTGATTTCCCAATTGAATCTAAAATCATTGGCACTTGAGAAAGGGAATGATTATTGTAGAAATCTTGACTTATAAATTGATAATTGATGATTGATAAACCATATTGACAACATAAGGGATAACTAGATTCATCATACCTCTAGAATTCATTTAATCATTTGGATAAACTCATTGATATTTTCATAGTCTTAATTTATTTTTAGTATTTTTACTATAATCAACTCCATCAATTATTGAATTTATAAATAAAGTTAGACTACTATATGATAGTACTTAGCAATAATTCGATAATTATTCCCTGTGGATTCGACAATCTTACTAATCTATATTAAAACTTGACACCGTAGACTTGCGGTTAGAAAAATCTCTAACATGACCACATTCAAAAATCTTTATTTCTATATACAAATCGAATCGAATAATAATCACTACTGCCTGTAGATCGTTCAATTTTTTATGTAAAGAAATTTCCTTAAATAAATATAATCTGCCAGTATAAATACCTCTTGGCATTCTCAAAATTTTGTATATGCGAATACTGATAGCCAAAAAACGAAAAATTCTCTCTACATTATAACAAAGAATTACTACTTCAATTTCTGCACAAATGGCACCAATGTTCAGCCTCATAAAGGACTTAAACATCACCAAAACACATTGGGCTTTGAAGCTACGCCTGGTCCGAATCTATCAGAAGCCAGCATTCAATGATAAAAGCCAGTTTCAGAGCATGGAATGTGTATTCCATGATGCTGAGGTATAAAATATATTTCCTTAGTTTAATTTTATTTTAAAACTCAAACATATGATGTAATATAATTTTTTACTAATGTAGAGGGACAGAATCCATGGAACAATTAGGAAAGCGCATATGGAACAGTATAAAAAGATGTTTCAGGAAGGAAGAGTTTATGCTATCAGAGAATTCATAGTGGCAAATTTTACTGACAAATACAAAACTGCTACTGGAAAGTACAAAATATTGTTTCATGGCAAAACTAATGTATTTGAGATGTTTGACAAAGCTTTCCCCAGGTTTATGTATGTTCTAAAGGATTTTAGGGAATTAGCCAGGGTGAAAAACGTTGATAAAACCATGCTTTTCGCAATACATTATTTTCAATTTCAAAATCGGCATATATCCAAATTAAAATGCTAGCAGATACTAATATAATGTACTTGATTGTAAATAAACAGATATCATTGGAAAGGTGGTCTAAATGCAGTCTGCGCAACAAAAGGAAATATGAGGGAGGACCATCCGTTTTATTGACATAACTCTTGAGGACTTGGAGTAATATATTAATTATTATTTTTGTGTATTACTTTTTTTTATTTCTGCTATGTTTTATATATTATTTTTTTGACATAAACAATCGCATAACATGCACTTTGTGGGAGGAATATGTGGATATAATTCTGCCTTATCTGGAGGATCATAGTTTTCAGCCAATTATTGTTATTCTGCAAATGTGCAGGGCCAAGATTTTTAGAGGTAAAATCTTTAAAATGTAATTAGTATGTCGATTTGTAACATGAGGTTTGATTTCTGTTAATTATAGATGAAGTGAAGGTTACAAACAGTTTTGATGTTACGAAAATGATTGTGAACGGAGATGTAGAGGAAATTCATGAATTTAGAAAGAGGTATTTTCTTAAACTAAAAACCAATATTTTGTTTTTTTTACTTTGTTATTATAATTTAATTTTACTTTAGTATTACAAATTTTTTTGTATTACTTAGGATTCGCACCACCAATAATGAGACTCATTCAATTAGTCAAATAATTGTGCCATCCTCGAGGACAGTTGCTGATGATTTGGCTTCCGGCGAAGCGCCAATTAGGACTATTGAAGAACTTTATTCAAGAAAAGAGGTAAATAAATTTAATTATTCAATTAATTAAATTTTAATAAATTTTTTCAATTATGAAAACATGAATATAAATTTTAATGTTTTTACTTTTCATTTAGGTTGGGAGTTTTTGGTTTGTGCCACTGTTATATCCTTCTTTGGGGATTGGTGGTACCTATCCTGTAAAAAGTGTCCTAAAAACTGACAAAAGCTGGAGAAAAATTCTATTGCGAACGTTGTGACGCTTTCTATCAGTCTGGAAATTTTAGGTATTTATAACTAAAATATTGTATTGTAAATTTTATTAACATTTATTTGTTTCATTCTGTCAGTTAATAATGGTAATTGATTTTGTTGTACTGTTTAGGTATAGGATGCAACTTCAGGTCATTGACCAAACGGGTAATGCATCGCTTCTATGTTGGGATAGGGATTATGTAGAAGCTGATAGGGATACCATGTTCTGAGCTAAGGAAAAGCTTGACTGAGGTAATATATTTTTATTTAATTAATTTAATAAAAAATTTGAAAATATTTTTATTTTCTATATTTGTTTATTTAATTTTGTTATAGATAAATGATGGAGATATACCGGATGAGGTGGCAAATGTGCTTGAGAAACAAGTTTTTTTCAAAGTACAAGTTAGATCAGACCAGATTAATAATTTTGAAGGAGCATTTTCTGTTGTCAAATTAACAGCAAATTCTGATTTAATTAAAGCCTTTGGCAATCCGGCTTTTGAGAGGGAGGTAAATTTCAAAATTACCATTACAATTTTTTTTTTTGGCATTACACAATTTGTTAAAATTTAGGAATCTAACAAGGACACTCCACTTTTAATGCAGGAATCGGACTTTTTTTCGAAACTTCAGGCTGAAGAGCAAGATTCTGGAAAGGTAAATGTAACTATTGATTTTCCTATATTTCTAACTTTTGTTTGTTATTTAGGATACATATTAACTTTTTGTTTACATTTTTTTTGCAGGAATCTTCATCAGATAATGAAATAAACACTCCGAACAAATTGATATCACATTGTTCAGAGTCCATCTCTTAAGAGGACATTGTTCGATGACAAAGCATCATGTTCAAATCCTAAGAAACTAAAGGTTATCATAAAGCAAGAAGATGATGAGCAAAAGAAGTGAAGTTTTGAAGAGACATTCTGAGGCTGTTTTTGAAGTTTTTTTTATTGGATTTCATTGTTTTTGTTATTGGATTTTATAGTTTTTGTTAGGAGATATTAGTTTTTTAATTACAGTTAGAATTTGGAATAAGTTGTTTTTGAATTTAAATTTTCTTTTGGAACTGCTCTTTTGTGTTAAGTTTTTAGTTGGAGAAATACAGTTATATTTTGGACTTCATATATTTTCTTGCAATTTTTATTTAGTTTTCGTTTAAAAAATTTTCTGGAATTCTATCTCATCAAACAAAATTATGTTGCAAATATATGAATTTCATGTTTCTGAATTTATATCTCTTCAAACAAATACTATCAATTAACTTCCAAATATTGTCATATAACCAAAAAAAAAGTAACACTTCAGTCAATGTAACTTTATGTCCTACATATACTAACGAAAACCCCCACACACCAACAGGATTCCACTACACTCGCGGTGTAGGGTCAAGTGGTTTATTAGTGAGGAGTTTTTTAGTGTGTAATTCAAAAATATGACATACAAACACAATATAATATTCATCAATGAAAACATAAAATTCTCAGCTATAAACAAAAACAAGTATATAGATTTCATTCAATGTTATAGATTTATATAACTCCAGTTTTAATGAATTCAAACAGCAAAAGATAAAGTTGAGATCATCACTGAGTTTAACGCACAATTTACTTTGTTGAATCATTTATATCTACCGCAATGGTTCAACTTTAATAAAAAAAAATCTTACCAGTAGATAAGATAATTAATCAAAAAAAATACCACCACATAAAATTTGTTCAGGTTAGATTTACCAGTACAAAATAACAGATGATCAAAAAATTATATTACAGATTCATGTAAACAGATTTATACATGTATTCGTTTACAAATATGTGCATCAACAATCATATCTAATAATGCCTTAATATCTGGAATTAAATTCCCTGAATAGCTTAAGTACTCAATCCATGCAATATATTAACTCAATCCATAAATAACATAGAAAATGTATTCGATTTTCCTTCCAAATAAGTTGTAATGAATAATTAATGTAATTGATTCTATATGATTTTTTTAATATCAATAAGCATTCAGAAATTCCTATAATATTGCATCATATTTTTTCCATCATATAAATTTTCTATGATTAGGAAATTTACCATGTAGTTCATGCTAAAGAAAACTATATAAATGAGAATCAATCATTCACATCCATTTTTTCCAGACAACAACAACGACAGAAAAAAAACACCACATTATCTAATATCATAGCAGAAAAGTGGACAACACCAATACATAGGAGAAACACAGCCGGACTCAAACATGCGACAATTGAAAGGTTATACTAATTTGGGCAACAAACGCAACAGAGACGGGATTTTAGAAGATGGTATTATAATTTTTTTGGTTTAAAATATATATTATTCTATTCATTGTATAAATTGAATCAAGAGATAGAGTTTGTTTAACTTACACAATGAAAATTGTTCTTCGTATGCATAGTGTTACTCTGCCACTATCTGCAAAAACAAAGAAAAAATTAACTAATGTTTATACAATTAGTGTTTTTTATTAGTCTTCTGCATTTTATTTCAAAACTACGAATTACATTGCATATACATGTGCAAGTGAAATAAATTTTTAAAATGAACAATTATCCAAATCACCCTCTAATTTCTGGCATTGAAACCATCTTAATCTATTATTAAACAGACTAACAATAGACATAAAGATTATTAAAACCCATACATATACCTCAAAATTTGTTAATAGTGTGTTAATGAATTTGTTTACCTCTCATTACAGAACATATTCCAGGTGATGAATTTGTCTTTCTTTTTCCTATTGTGACACCATATACCTTATAAACAGTCTATTTTAAAGTTTTTCTACAAATTTAAAAAACTGTACAAGACTGAAAATGATTGAATAATAAAAATTATTAAAAGCCATAAATGGCACGATATATCTTATAAACAGACTATTTTAAAGTTTTTCTAAAAATTTAAAAAATTGTACAAGACTGAAAATGATTGAAAAATATAAAAACTGAAACTAAATTAATCTAAAGTTTTTCGAGAAAATTATTAAAAAACGTAAATAAAAAAAAAATCATAAAAATATTCAGACAAAACTATTTTGTTTAGATGCAACCTTATAAACAAAGAACTTTAAACTTTTTCAAAGTAAGTAAATCGGTTGTCAAAAAATACATGAAATACTGAAATTTCTCGAAAATGTTCGTAACAGTTAATTTTATGAAAATTTAAAACCAAATGATTTCAAACTTATCCTATTTTTCGCTTCAAATCATTTTCCAACGGGAATATAATGTGTTGGAGCTCCATCACTTGAAATCCAAAAAACATACCTGCAATATAAAAACAAACATTAGAATACACAATAGGAAAAATAAAAACAAATAAAAAATATTTAAAAATGAAACTTTAATCTTTCGGAAATTCTTTAGATCCGACCTTTAATCTTTCAGATCTGTGTTCATATCGTGTATTTTCAAAAAACATCGTTACTATATCCGTAAAAATTTTCGGATATACATACCAAAATTGATAAGCTTAAAAGTTATATTAAACAATAAATAAAAAACGAAATGAAATAATACCGAGCTTACAGTCTATATCCGTTAAATATTTCGGATTAACATACAAAAGTACACATCTTAAGAAATTATTATATATAAAAAAATTCTTAAAAATAATTTCTTTTTGTTTTCAGAAAAATGAAAAATCACCAAAAAAAATATTATCGGTTCTTGAGAAAATCCTTCGATTTCTCCATAAAAATCAATAAAACACCTCTGAAAATAAAATATTTTTTAAACAATTATTTCGATTTTCTGCCGAAAAAAGGAAAAAAATAGTAAAACACCAGAAAATGAGAAGATAACTTTTCATTTGCAGATCGAAAGTATAAAACCCTAAATCGGACAAGATTAAAAGAGATGCATATCATTTTTCCGATTTATTGTGAACATCAAAAACCCTAAATATTAGAAGACGAATGAAAAAAAATTACAGAGACTAACATAGCAGAATCAGCACTAAAAATTTTAACAAAACCGAATCGGAAATTAAAAATTTTAAACTAACAATAGAAGATTTCTAGAGAAATGCAGAGAAATAATTTTTCTTGGAGAGAATCGAGAGAGAAAGCAACAGAGAAATGTCTCATTTCTCTGAGAAATGAGAGAGAGAAACGGAATGGAGTGAGAGAGGTGGAGTGATGAAAGTGATTAGGGTTTACACAAGCTTTTGTGGTTTTGTGTTTCCTTTCATTAATCTGAGCCATTAGATTTTACACGTGTCACGATCTTATGTACAACTGAATAGATTTGTTAGTTGACACGGGTCGATGACGTGTCACGATCTGGAACGTCCGCGTGTAAGACGCGGACGAACCAGATCAATTTAATTTTTTTTTTAAAAACAAAATCTGAGCTTAATAAATATATATCAGTGGGCTTCACAAGGATTGATGACGTGTCGAGATCTGGGACGTACGCCATGCCACGCGTACGGACAAGAATTATCTATTTTGTTTTCGTTTTTTTATATAGAAAAACCAGAGTTTAAAAAAAAAAAAAATATATATATATATATATATATATATGTTATTGGGCTTGAACTTGGGTTGTTTTTACACAATTTGAACTTATATTTGGGCTTGGAATTTGGTTATGTGTTTTTTCATTTAATTATTTACTTTATATTAATTATATATTTAAAGAATTAAAAATTTATTTTTTTAAAATTTATGAATATTTTGACAATTAATTAAAAAAACGTAATTATAAATTAAAAAAACCTAATTATTAACAGTAAAAATATTCTAATGTAATTATCATTTTATATGTTAAAAAGTTATTGTATATATTTAAATATAAAAAAAACGTAATTTATTTATATTTTAAATATAAATAAATCGTTTTTACACTATTAAATAAATATTATGCAGAAAAATATAAATTTAACAAATAATTAAATAAACATAATTATAAATTAAAAATGTAATTATTAAGAGTGAAAATATTATAACATAATTAACATTTTCAATGTTACAAAGTTATTGTATATATTTAAATATAAAAAAACTTTTTTACAGAAATTTTAAATATAAAAAATTTATATTTATACTATTAAATAGTTATTTTGCAGAAAAATATAAATTTAAAATGACTAAATTTTTATTTATCTAACAATAATAATGTACATAATATAACATAAAGTGTTAAAAATTTATTAATTGTACTACACTTTAAATGATTTATTATTGATGTCATTTTGTAATTAATTTAGTAATTATTTTTGGGAGATTGTTTTATTATATTTTTATCTTTAGTTTAGTTTAACTTATTTTTTATTTATATGTCTTTGGAATTTTTAATTCTTATTATCTATTTTGCGTAAAATGGGAAAAAATCCGTGAATTCATCGTCAAAACCATCGACAAGGATGGTCAATCATATTTCGTCGAGCAATATTATTTATCCTTTTTCAAACTCCCCTTTCACTGACATCACAAACGGTATACATATTTTATGTTTATAATTTATAGATAGATGTTGATGTTGATTTTAATATATATTTAATTGTAATTGGAATAAAGTAAATAATTAATGTTAGTCACACTTTCAACAATATTAAGTTATTCTTTTTTTCAGATCATAGAAGAGTATTTGGTATCGGCACTCAGACACCATCTACGAATAAATTTTCCACGAGTTCTTCGAGAATCCATGTTACTTCTATTTCGAACTTTCCGCTCAGTGACATTACAAACGGTATATTTAGTTTTACAATGTATTTGGAATAAAGTACATAATTAATATTAGTCACACTTTTAACGATATTATTTTATTATTTTTTTGCGATGCAGAAGGGTATTTGGTATTGGAACTAAGACACCATCTACGAATAAATTTCCAACGACTTCGTCGAGCGTCCATGTTACTCCTATTTCGAACTTTCTGCTTAGTGACATTACAAACGGTATATTTAGTTTTATGATGTATTTGAAATAGTGTTGTTATGAAGAGGAGCTAATAATTCATGATAATTAACACATTTAAATTGTTCTTTTACTTTAGAAAACGATAGAATGGATGCAAGCAGAAGTCCGATGCTATCTACGAAAATGAATTCTATAAATCCATTGAGCATGAGCGTTACTCCTCTTTCCAACATCTCCCTTACTGACATACCAAATGGTAATTTTTTTAACTTTAATATGTTAAAAGAGTGTTGTTAAAAAAGTTTATATTTATTGATATTTAATACATTAAATTGTATTGAAGTATTTTAGTACAACATTGACAACTTGCGGGATTACTTTTATGCAGGAATGGTATCTGACATAAACATGGATGAAGCAGTTGATGCCAATATTAGTAGGAGTAACATCGGAATGAGTGATGATATATTGGATTTAAATCACAGTCCCAATCATCTGAATGATACATCTACGCTAATAAACAATGGTGCGTTTATAGTAATTTGGTATAAATTTAATTAAAATTAGAGTTATATTTAAAGTATTTTGCGAGACAAATACTTAGCAAAATGGAAATTAATCCATTGTTTTGTTTGTTTATAGAGTATTGGGATATTGGTGATGCAACTTACAGATGTCGATTTTGCGCTGCCATGTTTTGGTACGAGGAAAGGATACGGTCCCACGTGAAATCCAAAGAATCCTCGATTTCTTTATGTTGTAGTCATGGGATTATCGAACTTCCTCAACTAAGACACCCGCCGGTTTTCCTTCGTGATTTAGTGTTTGGAACAACTGATAAAAGCAAACACTTTCAAGAGAATATACGGTCATATAATAATATGTTCTGTTTTACGTCGATGGGAGGCAAAATTGACACTGATATCAACAGAGGTGGTGGGCCTCTAGTCTTTAGGATGTACGGGCAAAACTATCACCTAATCGGAAGTTTAATGTCGACCGATGGTTCAACGCCTAAATTTGCATGACTTTACATATACGGCATGGAAAATGAAGTATCTCACATTAAATGCTGTCGGGTTTGTTGTTATTTCAAATAGTATTGATTAAATAAATAAAATTATTATTATTGTTTATGTATGTAATGCTTTATAATTTGAAATATTGATATGTTTTGCAATATAGGCGGGGGAAGTGAAAATAATAATCTACACAAGAGATATTGTGGATGGGCTGAAAAAAAATGCTTGACGAACACAATGTATTGGTAAAACCTTCATAATAGCGAGAGAGAAGATCCAAGAATCTCGACATTCGGATGTTAGAATGCGTTTGATTGGTAAAAGAAACAGTGATGCTTTAGAAGATACAATCTTCCATCGAGTTCGAGGTAGTCGCTTTAATTGTTGGTGATTTCGATCGAGGCTTTAGGAGACCGAGATATTTTGATCGAAACAAGAACTGCAAGCGGTTGCAACGGATAAATGAATTAAATGCTTCGTATTTGTCCTTACAATATCCTTTGTTGTTGCCTTATGGGGAAGATGGTTTCAGAGAAGACATCTCATTTTTGGACCTAAAGAAAAAAACGCAAGGTGGAAGGAAAACAGTTAGCGTTCGAGAATTTTTTTGCTTATCGAATGCACGAAAGGGAGCATGAATCTTCAACTATTCTTTCATCGAGAAGATTGTTCCAACAATTTGTTGTCGATGCTTATACGATGGTTGAATCGGCCAGATTAAAGTATGTTCGTTTACATCAAAAACAAGCATTCGTTGTGATATATATAAGGACTTGCAGATGTTGTGTTGAATGGAGATACTGATCCCAACACTGAGGAAAACGAATTATACTTGCGCTTCGAGTTTCTTTGGAGGTGCTCGGTTCATGATACAAAACTATCAAGATGCAATGGCTATATGTCGATGGGCGGGTTATCCAGATTTATTTATAACATTCACCTCAAATCCAAAGTGGCCAGAAATCGTTCGTTTCTCGAGAGTAGAAACTTGAAAGTCGAGGACCGTCCTGGATATTATTTGCGGGATATTCAAGGTCAAGCTAGATGCGCTTATCAAGGATCTTTGTCGAAATGAATTGTTTGGTAAAGTCGTAGCAGGTTGTATAGATTTTTCTATAGTTTGTTTTATTTTTGTATAGTTCATCATGCATGTTTTGCTAATTTGTTTTTATTTGTTTTTCAATGTACAGTAATATACACTATAGAATTCCAGAAACGTGGATTGCCACACGCTCACATTTTGTTGTTTCTGGCGAAAGAAGATAAATTCTCAAATCCTGACGACATAGATAAAATTATATCAGCCGAGAATGAGATACCAGAAAATCGGAGGATCCATGTTATTATGTTGCGGTTAGGGGCTTCATGATTCATGGTCCCTGTGGTGATGTGAGAAAAAATTCTCCGTGCATGGCTGATGGTCGCTGCACAAAGCATTTTCCTAAAAAGTTTGTTGACGAAACCTGTGTTGATGAAGAAGGTTACCCACGATATAAACGTAGAAATAATGGAAGAGTTGTTATGAAGAATGGTGTCCCTCTTGACAATCGGTTTGTTGTGCCGCACAATCGTCGTTTGTTGCTTAAATACGGTGCACACATCAACGTAGAATGGTGTAATCAGTCGAGATCGATTAAATATTTGTTTAAATATGTCAATAAAGGACATGATCGTGTGACCGCATCATTCTATCAAAGCAGTGGCGATGATGAATCAGGAAAACCTGTTGATGAAGTCAGCATGTATTATGATTGTAGATATGTTTTCATGTGAGGCGGCATGGAGGTTATTAGGATATGAAATACAATATAAGTATCCTCGCGTGGAACGTCTTAGTTTCCATCTTGAGAATGAGCAACTGTGATTTTTAATGATTAGAAGACATGATGATGTTCTCTACGAAGAAACACTATTAAAGAAAGCATGTTTCTCGCTTGGATGGAAGCCATAAGGTATATCCTCAAGCTCGAGAGCCGACTTATCTCTTGGAGCTCCTACAAAATTTACATGGAAAGCAAAAATTAAGAAATGGGTTCCAAGAAAGTGTGGAAATACCATAGAGCGTGTTTACTACGTCCTCCGGTTCCAGTGACATGTACTATCCGAGTGTCTTATCAATGTAGTCCGTGGTGCTACCGTTATGATGATTACAAGAAAGACGCAAGGTGTACAACACCCATCATATCGTGAAGCTTGCTTCGCTTTGGGATTGTTAAGATGATAGAGTATATTGATGGAATCACTGAAACGAGTCATTGGGCATCTGCGAGCATCTTAGGAGTTTGTTTGCATCATTATTGTCATCGAATTCTTTGAGCAGGCCTGAAGTGGTATGGGAGAAATGTTGGGAATATCTTTCGGATGATATTTTATATAAAAGATTTACTCTTATGCAACATCAATGTATAAAAACTACCTATATATATACTTATTCATTAATTATTAAATTTATATAGATATATATTTGTTATTCTTAATTTTTATTTATAGTTGTTTTATTTGTTATTCTTAATTTTTATTTATAGTTGTTTTATTTGTTAATATTTTTTTTAAAATGTTTTGTTATTTTCTTATAGAATTGGTGTTGAATGAGGACCAGATCAAGAATCTTGCCTATCGGAGATTGAAACATTACAAGCGATCGTGGTAAGGAGCTTACGTGAGTTTGATACTATGCCTTTTCCAGATGTTGATAGTACTGACACATGCCGGAATCGATTGGTATACGATGAGTTAAGATACGATCGTAAGGCTTTGGCCGTGGAGCATAGTAATCTTATTTCGAACCTAACTGATGAACAACGTCACGTGTATACTGAAATTATGCATGCAGTTGACTCAAATCAAGGTCGTAGGTTCTTTGTATATGGCTATGGAGGGACAGGTAAAACATATTTGTGGAGAGCTTTATCTTCGGGATTGAGGTCAAAAGGACGAATTGTCTTGAACGTTGCATCGAGCGGGATAGCGTCTCTTCTCTTGCCCGGCGGAAGGACTGCACATTCTCGATTTGTCATTCCATTAAACCCAAAAGAGGGTTCGACTTGCGAAGTAAAACTAGGGAGCCCGTGGTGAATTGATTTTTCGTTGCAAACTCATAATATGGGATGAAGCTCGATGATGCACAAACATTGTTTTGAGGCGGTGGACCAAACTTTGAAAGATATTATGAAAGTCGCTAACGCCTGTAATGGTCGAGATCCCATTTGGAGGTAAAAGCAGTTGTGTTCGGTGGAGACTTGACGACATATCTTTTGTTGTGCCTAAGGGAAGCCGGCAGGACATCGTGAATGCCACAATAAATTCTTCCTATTTTTGGAAAGATTGTACTATTCTCAGACTTACTAAAAACATGCGTCTTCAGAGACTAGGTGAAACTGATGATATTGCTGATTTGGTTGGATTTTCCAAATGGATAGCAAGCATTGGAGATGGAACGCTTGGAGGAGCTGATGATGGTTGTGTAACCATTGATATTCCTAAAGATATTTTGCTCGAAGCACCGGGTGATCCAATCTCTACTATTGTCGAAAACACCTATCCAATGTTCAAAGATGCCACTGATGATCCAACATACTTGAAGGACAGAGCTATCTTAGCGCCAACCCTCGATGTCGTTGAGTCCATAAATCAATATATGACTTCATTAAACTCATCCGAGGGTCACACTTATTTAAGTTCTGATAGCACCTGCAAATCGGACGCCAATGTTGACTTCTTGCATGATCTCCACACGCCGGAGTTCCTAAACAGCATAAGATGTTCCGGTGTTCCTAATCACGAATTACATTTGAAAGTTGGGACTCCCGTTATGCTTCTGAGGAACATAGATAATTCAATTGGATTGTGTAACGGTACGAGATTGGTGATCACGAGACTTGGGTACACGTGCTCGAATCTAAAATTCTCACAGTGCAATGCAGGCCAAAAGTGTTGATCCCGAATGTCATGACCCCTTCCGACCTCGGGATACCTTTCAAGTTTCAAAGGAGACAGTTTCCTTTGATCGTTTCATATCTTTATGACGATAAATAAGAGCTGGGCGATCTTTTTTCTCACGTCGGGTTGTACACAAAGAATCCGGTTTTTAGTCATGGTCAATTATATGTCGCAGCTTTAAGGAGTTACCAATCAAAAGGGTTTGAAAATATTAGTTTATGCAATGATGCTTCTAAAAACAAACAGGACATTAAATATTGTGTACAAAGAAGTATTTCAAAATGTGTAATTCAAGGAACGTTAATGTCGTTTGATTTTTTCACGCTTTATATTGTAACTTTTTATGTAAATTATCTTTTTATATGGATTCATTTTAACAAGCAACACCACACTATCATTTGTTGTTACACATCCCATGCATCGCGTGCGGTGAAATACTAGTTGGTATCTATATATGATTATATACATATAATATTTCTAATCATAATTCATATATTTGTATGCTTAAGTTAAAATAAACTTGAATCACGTCACCCAAATAGTAATGCATCATTAGAAAATATATTTAATTCTAGCTTAAATATATCAAGTTGATGCTAATGATAACACTATTCACTAAATAACAAAATAATTAAGAACCATTACTAACAAAACATCACGAAAATCATTTATTATACATAATATTTTTTTAATGTCACTTAAAGTGTTATCTAAAAATATGAGGTCTTACAGGAGTAGCTATCCACTTGGATGGAATAAATAAATTTGATGATTTTGTATGTTTTTTCTATTTTAAAAATAACAAAAATTATTTTTGCAATCTATATCATGCCATTTTGTGGATTTTGTACCTAATTTTGTTTTTTTTTGTTATATACCTAAACTTTGTAGGATTGCTAAACTTCAACTTTAGGCACTCCCAACGAACTTAAATATTCCAATGAGATGTCATCTTTTACGCAACACGTGACGGCAAAATAGTTAAATCATCTAAAATCATAAAATTTATTGCATTTTGTAACCCAAACATTTTGTTATTTATTAATTTGTCACCTAAACTTTTCACAATTTCAACTTTAATTGCCTCCTCTCTTTAAAATAAATAATAAATAATATATTAATATATATATATATATGCTTTTATCTATTTTTATTTAAAAATATATATTAATAGTAACAATGAATATATATACATACATATATATATAAATATTTTTAAGTCAATTTATCAAAATAAATAATGAATTTTTCAGATACTAGTTATACGATGATTTGTAGTTGCCTAAAGCTAAAAATATATAAAAATTAAATTCATAATTTTTGCATCTTAAAAAATACATCTTTCTTGTTGAAGTAAGAATTCTAGCTAATAACTTATCAAAATTATCAAAAATAAAGATAGATTTAGTCGGAGATATATGGATGTAGGCCCGATGAGAGAGATCAAGTTGAATACCGGTTGCAAAAATTGTAACCATAATATATAAGAGAGCTCAAGGCGAAGACAACGAAAGCCAAGAATGACATTGCAATTGATGCAGTGGCCATCAATGTGAACTCGTCTTTGCTCCATTTCGAAATCCAATCAGTAACCCTCATAGCATTAGAAGATAAGCCACAATCTGCAAGAGATGGAAAGGCTAGACAACTTTTTTTCTCACTAAATGCACATAAAATAAACCAGAAATAAAATAAACTAGAAATTACAATCTAATATAACAAAATATATTTGTTACACCATCAAATCAAAACACAATGTAAACTACAAATAATAACGTAAAAACAATCACAGTTCAACACGTAAAATACAATAATATGCAGCGTCTTAAGAATGAGTAGCACCACTAGGAGGATCACTAGGGGCAATTGATTGTGGCGTCGTAGCTCGTCCATCATCATGCGCACATGTGCCCGCATTTGCTCCATCTCCGTTCGCATCTCTTCCATCTCTGCATGTAACTCTATTCGCACCTCCTGCCTAATGGTGTCGCGATCTACGCGTGAACTGGTGGATGAGCTGGCACTAGCGTGTGTCGGTATAAATGTTGTCGCTTTGGCCCCAAGGCCATAAATTCGCTGCTTAACTCCGCCAACTGCATCCATGTACAAGCTGGGACATGTTCACATCTAGGGGCTCATTCGACTCCTCAGCTGCTTGCGTAGCAACAACTACACGTGTTTGTACATCCTCCTACAAGAAATCAATTAAAAAATATTTTCTTTAGAAAAAAACATCCGTTAAAAAAAATTGAAAAAATATATGAATTATACTATTAAAACAATATTTACTGATATCACTTACAACAACTTTTCTGGACCTCTCGTCCACCAATTGGCCATTTTTTTGTATGGGTATGCATAAAAAACTCAAACTCAGTTGGCGGGGGCCCATACTTCTTTTCCTACATCCACAAAATAAACAAATGAGTTATATATATTTTATTTTTTAAAATCTATAACTTACAGATTGAAATTTAACAGAAATAATTAAATCTAAAGTCATTACCAGATCATGATAGTTCTCATGGAGAAGCGAGATCCTCCAGTATGGCGAGAGCAACCACCACCGGTCCTCCCACCTCACGTATCCTAGACTGTTGTTGAGATTTAGCTTTAACTTCAGGTATATCCCAATACGCCAAGCTCGTTCAGACATATAATCTGGCCTTTGTAGGCGCTTCTGCTTCAAGTTATGCACCACATCTCTGTAGCGATCACGCTGTCACCAGCGTGATCCATGAAAGTGTCATGCACCTGTCTATCTATGGTTGGGTCCTACCTATAATACTTCTGCAAACATATAAAATAATTAATGAACATTTAATCGGCAACAATACTCTTAAAAATGCAACAGATTCGTTTCACAGAATACTCAATTTCAACCAAAAGTGCAAAGACACTATAGAATCACAAAATTAGACATTTTGAGGTTAAATTAAAACTAAACAGAACCAAATTGCTCTGTCAAAATTATATACTTATGTTGGATTTTATTGTAGAGAATGAGTAAGGGTGAATATATAAAGTTGGGTCATATGAAAATCAAGCATTAAAGGATTGTACCATTGAAAGGAAATAGTTTCAGAATAGCCCCATCATTTCTACAAATGTATTAAAATTTTAGTTTTAAGTTGTTTTGCATTATTTGCTAACTGGGGTTGAATTATGTTTGCATTTTCAAAACCAAATTTCACTTTTCAGTTTTTAACACCAAAACCGCAGACACAGTGTGATAGAAACAAACTAAAAGGCAGTGGACCATAGAAAATCATCTTTTTTTGGCTTTTTAACACTTTTTTATTTATATGAAAACTCAGCAAAAAATCTGAAACCCAAACTCAAATCTCTCTTTCCTTCTTTCTATTTTCTGAACCAAGAAAATCAAAACAAACACACACACACCCCATGAAAACCAAGTTAACATCATCATTATCATCATCCCACCACTCCATTAATTCACACTGCACGACTCCAATTTCTCATAAAGATCATAGCTTTTTCACTCCTCTGTTTCACTCTTTTCTTTCTATTCAAGCATTCATAAAGATTATAGTGTGGTCCAATTCAAACGGGCATACCAATCAAAAGCATTTCCCATTCAAACTAAACTAGAAAAGAAACTATTTGTCATGATTAACTAGTAGACATGATTCTGCTAACTCAACTTGGAAAAATGCCCGGAAGATCAAATGCAACAGAAAAACTATAGTATATATTTACCTTGAACTCCTCTAAGTAACCATCCTTATATTCGGTCGACACATTCTTCCAGGTGTATCCTTTAGGGTGGAGGCGTTGCCAAAAGATTAGTCTCATTGCATGCGAACACGGATGCTGCGGCTTCAACCTACACATATAAAACAATTAAATCAATTTAATGACACCAAAGAAACAAATAATGAATATGTAACGAATGAACATTTATTAAATAACTTTTACCTGTTATGCTCAACATGGGTAAAGGGCAAGTCCGTAACCGCGGATGGCACTGATGCATTAGATGTAGATGTCACAGGCCCATGGTATGATGACGGGCCGCCATGCTCAGCAATGGCAGGCGGAGCTGTGTGTGGCGTAGCAGCTGCCAAGTCAACAGTCTCATTGATGTGAGGCAGAGGAGGAACTGGAGTCTGTAGACTGTAATAGTGCAGATGTTTGTGTGGGTGCAGCCGAGGATGGCTGTGATGTCAAAGGACCATCCCCTCGTCTACGTCCTCCTCCTCGTCCACCTCTACTATAACCTCTACCTCTACTTCTAACCATCTGACATAAAAAAAGAACCAAATTTAGTTTATGGCAAATAATAGCACAACAGAAAAAGAACAGTTTAAAAGCAACGCGATACCAATTATTTAATGCACTGTGTTACTAATTATCACTATAATTGTCGCTCTCTCCTATATTTGCACCTTCAGTGTTGTCAGCCATTTCTTCTTCTAGCTCAACCTCATCTTCAGTGGTAAACTGTTCATCTAAAAGTTCTACAACCCCACCAACTGGGTCGTTTAAATGTATTGGGTCCAAATCTACTTGCATAGAATCATGAATCTCTATAGTTTCCTCTTAAAATGATGGGGATGTAGATGACCCAATAGCTTCTACATTAGATCTGGCTTTAATTTTACAAACAGCCCACCAATCAGTCTTATCGCGTTTCAACTCAGATACATACAATAGTAAACCTGGGTGGCTTGAATCGCTAGAATATATAAAAAATTTGGCATATAAACCGTACTAGCTTAGTTGCAAGATTGAAAGGTCATAAAAACAGTGGCAAAACCATCTTCAATCCATTTCACAACAAGTAAAAAAACGTGGCATAACAAATTAGGAAATTAATATTCTACTCAGATACTCAACTTCAATAACATCCACAAACAAGCAGAACACTCAAGTAAGACTTGTAACGAAGCATTAACTCACCGTGCACACATTCTTAAAGTCTATTCCTCTGACTACACCGAATTCTGCATCCAACTTTCGCTTGGAAAACGACTTTCCTTATCATTGTGCTCTTCTGCTGATTGACTGTCATCAGTTGCAATAAGGTGATCAAAAAGACGAGCATTGAATTCCTGACAGAAAAACAAAAGTTGAAAAACAAGCCAAACCATCATTTGTACGATGTCAACTAAACTAGCCAGAGAATTAAGTAAACCAAAAATAAGCACACCATAACACTTGAACAAGTACCTCAAGAATGTGCAGACGAGAATTACAGCATAGCCTTGTCCAAACCACATTGGTAAAGCTTATACTAAACAACACATAAAGGAACACAACCCCCTGCCAATGATTTATAGAATCAGGAATACATGTGCTCTGTTTCTGAAGAGAATCCAGCAGGTCCTACGAAAAATCAACTGTTCTATGTGCTCAGGGTGCTGCAAAGAGCATTGTAGGCTAATCAACAATGCGAAAGTAATCACGTCCATTGATAGATATTATTTATTACCAGCAATAGGTTGATGATACAATAAAACAATAAATACTCATCCAACTTGAGTGCATATTTAGCAGCCACATATCCTCCGAACGATTTTTCTTAATTTTTGTTGGTTTCTCTTTGGGCGAGAACGTCAGCCGACGATTTGGGAGGTGACAGTAAACCCCATCTCATAAACATAAGTAGCAGAGAAGACTACATCAAAATGAAAGCCAACAGAGCAATCAATGAGTAGAAGCAATGATGGCAAAAAGGTAACATATAAGGCCCATATTACAAAAACATGAGACCTTCAAACTCAAACAGTTCAAATCTATCAATAAGTGCAAAGTGATGGATATTTGGGTTAAAGTAGGCGATTAAAGCAAAACAAACATGCCTAGAAGACAAATCCAACACATATCTCATACATCTCACACAATAATATGAATATCCAAACATGAGCCGATAGGAAATATCAATTTTAATTTTATAAATAATCTTTCATCTTTTCTCTCCAGCTCTAAGGAGCTCCATCTACGGCATCCATAGAAAGAAATATTGGGAGCGTTTGCAAACACTAAGAAAAAAGTGATTATCAACTCTTAGCTGAAAATATAGAGAATGTTTCCGATTTTGCTTTCAATTAATCAGAATCTAAAAGTAGGAGTCAGGAGAGTGCTTTAGTTTCATATTTGCACACACAAAAGCACTTCTACAGCTATCCACCAAATACTCTTTTTACTTAATAAATTTTCAGTTCCTATTTGCTAATAGTACCAACTTCTGATTCTCAACAACATGTCGGTTCTGCGGCAATAAATCACTTTTTTCCTTTAAAAGCGAAGTGTTTCTAAACACTCTCATAATCATTTATAATTTCTGCCACACCAAATCCATACATAGAAGAAACTAAGATACAGCTATCCCAATATAACAGTCAAAAACAATGCAGTATAGTTTTCCGTATGTTGTGAGCACCAAATGCGAGCAATGAAAAAACATGACAATGAAACTCGCATCAATTACAGAAGGTACATGAAACAATTCCAGAACAAGCAGGATTCAGTAAAATCTAGGTGAACATTTTATTCCGATTTAAATCTTCCCTTGATAAGCGTAATTTAACCCTTCTTCATCAATCAATCTTATTTAAATAGTATAGCTTTCGTTCAAAAAATCGGAATCAAACTTAAGCAGAACCATAACCGAGCTCAAGCATATATTTCGTGTTTTTTAATATTTCCATTAAACATTAAAGCTTAAACTCTGCGTTGTCAACGTAAACAAAATTATTTCTAAAAGGGAGAGTGAAGCAAATAAAAGGTAAAGTAAGAATGCAGCGGAGGCGAGCTCCGCCGCATAAACCGCAACCTGAACCGCCACAATCGAGCTCCAACTTAGTCCCCGACTCCCCGACACGTCAGCAACTGCGTTTCCACTAATAATAATCTTCGTAACCCCAGGGTAGATCTCGATAGCATCGGCCCTAATGTCACCGCTGATATAATCGGTGGCGGCAGTGAATCGGTGAGAGTCGAGAGATACCGAGATCGAAACGTCGGCGTCTGAGTGACCTAAGGAAGACCTTGAAAGACCTTGAAAGAATCATAGCAGCTGCAGTAAGATACCCACAACAGCAGTAGCCAAACAGCCCCTAAGGAAGACCTTGAAAGAACATGCTTTAGAACATTGCATTTATCTGCTACGCCAATGGAGTCAATATGCATATTGTGTCCATTCACCCAACACTACAAAAAAAAGAGTAATTACAAAAAAAATGCAGTTATCTTTTAGAATTATGAATACGAATACTTGAGATAATCAAATAGCCCCTTGAGCTTTGTATTTGTTTTACAAATTATCCCCCTCAATAGGTGCAATTTGTGAAATAGAAACATATACCAATGGAGTAGTCGTAAACTATGAAAGATAACTGAGTTATTTTGTTAAATCTCAAGGAGATCATCAATTATATGAACATCATATTACATGAACAGGAACATCATATTTAATTTTTGCAAGAAAAGATAAAGCGTGCTACACCGTAACACCATCAATTATAGATGATCCCAGAAGTCCAAATCTTCTATACTCAAATATTTATGGGGTTTTTTGACATGTTGTTTGCTTATGAAGGGGGAAAACATTTTGGGTTATTTTGCAGTTCACATAAACCTTTTTGTTTATTGGTAATTAGCCCAAACCTTGGGGAGTTCTTTTGTTTATATTTCTAGATATTATGGGTTTTTTTGACATAGTAAAATTGCTGGTGTCAAAGGAATAGGAGGAGGTTCAGTTTCAATTTAAAAGTTCATATAAACAAATTATCTTCGCTACATCTGCCAAGCATCTTAGTTTGTAAAATATATCATGGCAAGTGGCAAGTACAGAGAATAATGCTCGACTTCATTTCAAAAACATTAAAACAAAACTGAAACAAAAACTAAAACTAATACTAGTCACAAATCACCATTTGGTGATATATATCAAGAATTTATTATAATTAGACATAACAAGCACAAAATACTGGTAAATCTCCCGTAATTAAAAAGGAACCATAGGGCAATAGCAAGCATACTAACATTTCATGAAAATAAATGCAACATAAAATTGGCATGAATAATCTATACATAGAACATGTAAGCATTTAATGATCTACACTTCATGAAAAAGACAGAAGAATTATACCTGTACTCCATGTATTGATCAAACGAATCGCCACTTCTCTGGATCAGCAGCCATAACAGAATATGAAATCAAACACACCATCACCAACAACAACAAAAACAACAAAGAAAAAGAAAAGAAAAAAATAGGGATGTTTGTCTAAACTTTCCTACAAGCTCGGAATTTTCTCACAGTAACTGAATAAAATTAAGAAAGAATTTACTTGTCAGTTAGCACTCCATATATGATAATTAGCGATCCCTCTCTGTCTCGATGAACTATGAAACTCTGTTCTGATGGACTTTTGAGTATCATCTAAAGATTCAAAGTGATTTCCTCACTAGACAAAAAAATGTCTTGACCAAAACCATGCCTTCATGGCATTTACATGAAATTTTAACCATTCATAATAAGTACTTTAATATTCAACTTAAACTTTGAAAATCGTAGGAACAAAAACAGCGGACTTCATTAGTCATATTAACATCAATAAGAAACCGTTCCCTATACTCCATGTATTGATCAAACGAATCGCCACTCCACCTCTGGAGTTATAACAGCAGCCATAACAGAATAAGAAATCGAACACACCATCACCACCACCACCAACAACAGAGAAAAAGAAAAGAAAATAAAAAGAGGGGAATTTGTCTAAATTATTCAACAAGCTTGGCATTTTCTCACATTAGCTTAATCAAATTAAGCAAGAATATAGTTGTCAGTTAGTGCTCCATATACGATAATTAGCGATCTCTCTCTCGCTCTCGAAGAACCAAGAAACTCTTTTCCCATGGACTTATGACTATCACCTAAAGATTCAAAGTAATTTCCACACTAGAGAAAAAAATGTATTGACGTAAACCATTCACAAACTTTGAAAATCATAGGAACAAAAACAGCAAACTTCGTTAGTCATATCAACATCAATAAGATGGGGATGAGATTAAAAAATAACGACGGCTTTAATGTCCGTCGTTAATGTGGAAATTAATTAGGGACGGATATTCCGTCATTATGTAACACAGACTCAAAATTTGTCGTTAAAATTAAATGAAACGACTTCATCTATAAATAAACATATCTACGGACATTTCCATAGCTAGTAGCGATGGCTAGAGCTCCATAGCTATCAGTCGTCGATCTTCAGTCTCTATTCGGTCGCAAAAAATTTGGCGCCTTATTTGCCTATGGTTTACAAACAGAAAGAAAGTCAGTCATAATTTCCGTAGCTAAGCCGCGGCAGATCCGTTGTTATTTTCTTTTAAGTTTAAAATGTCTATTTCCTTAGGAATTCCGTCGCTATTATGTCGCAAGTTAGCTACTGATCATTTCTGTCGCAAGTCAATGCACAATTTGAATGGTATGACAGATCATAGGTTTGAAAACCAGAACACACAAACACAATCACATTACAGCTAGACAAAAGAATGGTATGCATACATTATATGGAACATAAATTGGAATGAGTGATAATCTACACATAGAAACAAGCAAGCATTTAATGATCTACATAATGAAACATGCAAACACTTCGAACAACCATAACAGAATATGAATTCAAACAAACCATCAGCAGCAACAACAACAACAATGAAAAAAGAAAAAGAAAACATGGGAGTTTGTCTAGATTATTTGACATGCTTGGCATTTCTCACTAAATCAAATTAAGCAAGAATGTCATTGTCAGTTAGTGTTCCATATACGATGTGCTCCATATACGATAATAAGAGAGCTCTCTCTCTCACAAATTAAGCAAGAATGTAATTGTCAGCTAGTGCTCCAAATCTCAATGAATTATGAATTAAGAAACTCTTTTCTAAAGATTCAAAGTAATTTCCTCACTAGACAATAAAATGTCTTGACCGAAACCATGCATTCATGACATTTATTTGAAACTATAGCCATTCATAACAACTACTTTGATATTCAACTATAACCTTTGAACATCATCGAAACAAAAAAAATAGTAAATTTCGTTAGTCTACCCAACATCAATACGAAACAATTCCCAATAGCTTTTTATAGAAAAACATATAATGTCCTTAGCAGAAGTACCAAAAGTCCAAAAGTCCAAAAGTCAGCAAGGTCAGTACGACCCTTTTAGAATGCCAATAGATAACTAACAACAATTTCACAACCATGCAGTTGCAGATAAGACCTCAAAAATCCTCAAGTTCCTCTAGTGGCATCATCTACCATCTTCCTCTTCCTCCTCGCGTTCACTTGTCTCATTCCTTTCATGTATGACAAACTCTCAGCATATCTATTAATCCGAAAAGACTGAGGCCGTCGAGCGACATAGAACAAGAACTTAACACACCCGGTCTTAGGATCAAATACAAACAGTTTACCATCTGCGCGTTCCCCCAGAATTTTCCCATTTTTTGAACACCACAATAACCTATCCATATTCACCTCAATAGGCCCAAAAGTGTAATCCTTCCTCCAAATTTGTTCGCCATCATCAAACACCCACCCATCAATAGATTTAACCCTTTCATTGTCTATAGTACACACAAGACCACCAAGAGATCCATTCCAATCAACCAATCCTACCGCTTCCTCAACCTCCATATAAAGGGTTGACAGAGGCACAATCTTGAAAACCAATTTTGTCACATCAAAACACACCAACACCTCACTAAACTCACTCTTAGCACTGTCATTCCTATCAACCTTTGCAACCCAATACGGATTTCCATTCACAATCACGACATTTTTAGTCTGCAACACATTAAACTGAAAATCAACCTCAATCGTTCTCCAAGAATCTGAATTAACAGAGTACACCTCAACTCCAGTAATGCCCATTTTCAAATTAAAAATCCTTACCACCTTAAAGTCAGCCCTCTGAGCATCATACCCAAACCCAAGCGACACATTCTCATGAGCCCCAAAATCTACTTTTGAGGATGGAAGTTCCATGGACAACTTCATTGCAGGGTTCCACAAAACAATTATTTGCCCAAATGGTGGGATATATAAGCAAAACAAACCATTGCAACACCCCACAGTATCTATTTCGAGATGGATAGAAGAAAATGGGTGGTCAAGAATAGTGGGTTTCTTCACATTGGATTCGATGCTAAAGAGAGACATGGTGTTACTGGAGTTCTTATTAACTCTGTGCACAATAAAAGACTGATTTTTTGGGTCACTAGAAAACTGACCATGGTGCATTTTAATGAACTCTGGCGTCGAAAAAAGCTCGCACCAGGGCTTGCAAACAGACTTGAAACGGAGGATTGACTTCACCGGAAGGCGTGTGACGATGCAGAGCATTATATCTTCAGGGAAAACACAGTCTGCCATGGCGTCGATGGGTTCTTGGCTCATTTTCGGGCTTTCCGGAGGCATTCTTGGAGCCTGGAGGCGGTTTTGATTTCAAGTTTTTTGATGAGAAGGAAAAAAAATGAGGAAGGGCCGAAAGGGCGTGCAATGTAGAGAAGGAAGAGGCGTGACCGCGTGATAGCAGCGCCTATTTCATAACACGTTGATTAATTCATTAAAACAAAAACACCAATTTTTTTTTATATTTTTCTATTTTAATAATTTATTCTATATTAATTTGTTTTTTATTTTTATATAATTGTGTCAAAATTGTTTACTCTTTTAGAACAACTTATCGAGAATTTTCATACAAAAAATTCTATAGAATAATTAAGTATTTGTATTGATATATTTGTCTTAATTTTGTATTTTACAGACAAATTGTGTTGCATAACTGAGATTTTATCAGATTATTGTCAAATTATCGGAATATTACCTAGGTAGAGATGGCAGTGAGGCGAGAATCCCCGTTTCCTATGGGGATCTGCCCCGAGTGGGGCGGGGATTACCCCAAAAAAATCCCCCGTGGGACGTGGATGGGGAATTTTGTCTCGCCGTTGAGGAAACGGCGGAGGGGTGTTGGGATTATATCCCCACCCCTCGGGGAATCGGGTGTTAAATATATAATATAATATTTTAAATATATATAATATATTATAAATATACTAACATTAAATATAATAAAATGAGAATCTTTAATTTATTTTGTATTAATTATTTTTCTTTTTTGATATTATTTATATATTTTTAAGCATTTAAAAATGATTAAAAAAACTTAAAATATTATTTTTTGCAAAAAATAATAATAAAATGGGGGGCGGGGATTCCATGGGACGGATACTGACTTGTAAATGTAAATGTCAATATCGAACAACCAATAAAGAAGGTGAGGGATTCGGTGACAACCATTTCCGGCCCAAGCTAGGGCTGGGGAGGGGGTATATGAAGGATCTAGTAAATTTTTTACAGAGAAGGGGGATACTGCTTTTTTCAGGGCAAACTGAGTCCTTGAAAAGTATTAGAGTTGGACAATCTCACAATCTTTTTTTTTTTCCAAATTAAATTCAAAATTCAACGAAGATGAAGGACAATCACCCAACTTCACAAAATGTTAAACTTTAATATGTCGAGTCAAAATCTAATACACAATTCATTGGCAATTCAACAGTGTATCACACAATTCAATTTAATATTATGTGTGAATCAACAAGTTGTTTGTGAACTATTATGAAAATATATTAGCTACTTTTAACATTTTTCTTCCAGCAGGAGCAAAATTTTCTGGTAATCGTTGTAGACAAATTAAATTTATACCAATCAAATGGTGACACGCGTGAAATTCTATATTAAATATCAATTTTATAATTTCTATTTATATTTGGAAATTTAATTAAATTTAATTCCTAACTTAAATAGTTAATTTATTGATATTTTTAATATATATTTTGTTGGCCAATTAAAGATTGTCAAATGTCAAATTCTTATAAATCAAGATTTATCTTGATTTATTATTATTTCTTTTGATAATTATCACAATTTGTGATTAAAGAAATAATATTAAAACTTGAAGGACCAATCAAATTAGAGTCCTCACCATATGAGCTATCAAAAGATTCCTCTCCTACAAGTATAAATAGGGGTCACTCTCAAGGAATTAAATCACAATTCATAGAGAAGAAATCCAAGCAAGAAGGCGGTGGAAGAAATTCTCTCAAGTCAAGAAAAACAAATTCAAGGAGATCCACGATGTTGAAGGCAAAATTCAAGGCATTCATCGCGGAGTCCACTCAAATCGCGGCGTTTGATTCGGGAATAAGCTTTCAAGCCTCGAGTTAACGTTATAGAAGTCAAATCCATCTTGGAGGAAGATCGAAATCAAATCCACCAAGAAGTCCTCATATTCAAGTCAAATATCATATAATATATTACGTTTGATTCGAGATCAAGTTGTCAAGCCCTCGAATTAACGTTATTGAAGTTCAAGTTCAAGTTTGGAGAAGATCAAGCTGAAGAATTCATCTCCAAATTCTTAAATTTCAAATATTATATTCTTGAAGAAAAGAATCAGAGGATTTTATAGAGATTGTAACCTATTTTGATATTTTGATTTATATAAATTCAATTTGCTCTATTTTTCTTGTTTTTTATATGGCAGACAATAAAAATTTGTGTTACAAATTTTTGGCACGCCCAGTGGGACAATCTCTACCTCTCATCTCTTCTCTTCAAACCAAGTTCATATATCAACGAAGATGGCCAACCATTCCAATTCCACAAATGTTAACCATTCAATGTCGAATTATGAAGCCACTGCTCCAATATACAAGCATAAGGGGCAAGGGAAGATGGCGAGTCATCGAACCATGAAGTTACTCCTCCAACAGATGAAGAATTATTGGGCCCGCTCGACGTGCACGTACATTCTATAAGCTCAAATTTTGAAACTGTAGCAGCAATGGTGGTCCAAGCTACTTCACTCGAAGAGCAACTTGCAAATTTGACGATGGCCATTGGAGGACTTACAAAACATGTTCAAGAGCGAGACTCCCAAATCATGAAGTTGATAGACAAAGTTAACCAAGTTGATTCAAGTCGTCTGATGGGCAAAGAATTCGAAGCTCAAGATGATGTTGAAACATCCACAAGGCAACAACCAAACAAAAAAGAGGAGTCTCCCGCAAAGGAGTTGCAAGTCTCGTCTGATGGTCTGATTCCAGTTGACCAACTCAAGGAGTTCATCATGGGGACTATCAAAGATAAGATTGATGGAAGTTCCAAATTGTGTTTGACTTACGCCAAGCCGTACACACAGAGAATTGACAACTTGAAGATGCCTGAAGGTTATCAACCTCCAAAGTTCCAATAATTTGATGGCATTGGCAATCCAAAGCAGCATGTGGCTCACTTTATTGAAACGTGCAATGATGCTGGGACTTATGGTGATCACTTAGTGAAGCAATTTGTCCGATCCTTGAGAGAGAGTGCGTTTAATTGGTACACCAACTTGGGGGCAAATTCAATTGACACTTGGGAGCAGTTGGAACGAGAATTTCTTAACCATTTCTATAGCACACGAAGAACTATTAGTATGATTGAACTCTCAAATTCATGCCAGTGGAAGGGAGAGTCCGTCATTTACTATATCAATCGTTGGAGGGACTTAAGCCTCAACTGCAAAGATCAATTGTCAGAAGCCTTATCAATTGAAATGTGCATCTAAGGAATGTATTGGAGCCTATGCTACATACCTCAAGGAATAAAGCCGAAAACTTTTGAAGAGTTAGCAACTCGAGCACATACCATTGAGATAAGTTTGAACTTTGACCAACAAGAATGCCCAAGTGATGTCAGTGATGATGATGACGAAGTGGAGCCATCTTTAACTTCTCAATGCTCCTAGATGCGAGCATAAACCATCTAAAATTGTCAAAATAAAATATGCCCAAATGCTCCTTGATACGAGCATAAACTATTAATATATCTCAAATTCCAAATAAGGCTCCTTGACACAAGCATTAATTGTCAAATAACACTCTTTGGCATGAGTATAAAAGGTTCATATCTCAAGTTCAAATAATACTCCTTGATACGAGTATAAACTATCAATATGTCTCAATTCAAATGATTACTCCTTGATACGAGTATAAACTATCAAATATATCCCAAATCAAAATCAAGAATTCTTCTTTCTCAAAAAAAAAAAAATCAAGAATTCTTAATATGAGTATAAACTATCAATATATCACAAGTTCAAATGTCTACTCCTTGATACGAGTATAAACTATCAATATATCTCAAATTTAAATGAAGTTGTAGGTCCCAAGGGGTGTGAGTGTAAGGTTTAGAAGGGGTTGAATAAACCTTACCAACTTTTCACTTTTGGTCCTTTTTAAAATTCGAGTTGACACTTTACATACAATTTGTGTCCTTGTGGACAACCAATTTAGTTAATCAAGAGAGTTAGTCACTCAACAGACTCAACCGAAGCTGTTGATAGAATAACTCACCGTTAAGACTGAATTAGCTCAACTGTGGTTTGTTTTCACGAAGACTTAACACCCTTAAGTTTGGTTTAGTTATGATTTAATACTTGGTTTTAGTACTTAGAGATTATCGCTTGAATAGCAAATATGTCAACCGAATTAAACAAATAAGATGCAGGAATTAAAGTCTTTGAAATGTAAATGACACGATAAGTTTTTATAGAGGTTCAAGATGGGGTAATTCTTCTACTCCTCTCTTCTCCAACTCCTGGAGGAATCCACTAAGTATTGATCAGTATACAGAGTGGTAACAATCCAGATACAAGTCTTGATCACACAAAATGACTTGATCCTTTGGGACTCGATCCTGAGATGCCTTGGTCACTCAGCTGGCTTCTCGTCCGACTCAGCTTCTTCACAGGGCACTTGCTACTACAGCTCACTTGCTCAAGCTCTTAGGATTTGATCACGAAGCCCTCCAAAAACTCGAGACTGGTTCGACCTTGAACCTTCCTACAATCCTTCGTGGAATGTAGACCCTTTTCTTCTAAAGTTTCCTCTTCAACTGATTGAAGCTATCTTTCCTTCACAGAGTGTTGGATTGATTTTCCTCGTAGTGTAGGCTTGAGGATTAAACTTGAATGATTTTGAGAATATTTTGATTACAGATTGATATTAGCTTGAATGTTTTTGGTTCGTAATCAATAAAATCTTTTCATTTTTATTAAAAATCCTCGAGTCATCCTCGCCTTTTATAGTGATCTTTCAAAAATTTGCCCGTTGAAGAGATAGGCTTATTTTTGAAAGTCACTTGTGGTCGCTGGCTTGTCTTTGTTGCGATCATTGGAATTGCCACTTCCTCGTATGAATTATTCTTCACCTTTTCGAGCACCGACACGGTGTAGTGCTTCCCATTGGTTTATTTCCCTTGCACGCTTCTCGCGGATCGAGCACTCCGAGAAAGGTAGCATGGAGATATTACTTGTTTAAGTAATTCTCTTGATTTCTCGTGCAACGGATCTCTTTCAGCTTATCTCGACTTGATCGCATTTCCTTGCTTTCCCTAGGTGACTTAGAGTCACTTCCAATCATTAAATGACTCTTCTCACACTTCAACTAGAGACTTGACTATCTTGAGTTAACTTGACCGATGCTTTACTCACCGCATCTTCAATGAGTTCCCGCTTCTCTTCTTTTGCCAAACTCACTGCCTCGCGAGTCTTCCTACTAGTCTCCATTGTCTTCTTGCATGTTTGGGCATAGCCGACTTAACTCACTTGACCAACCCTATTTATTACAATGCGCTTTACAACAAAAATGGGGTGCCAACTTCTTATTCTAAGTTTTACATGGCATTCATCAAAATCTAGACAATAAATTTCCCAACAATTTCCCCCTTTTTGATGATGCCAAAACTTAAAACATTCAAAATGTAAATAGCAAAGATACATACAGATAGTGCATTCACAGAGAATGTATGCGTAGAATCAATCCTTTTATTGATCATAACATTCTTGTTCTTTCACACAACTGTTTACAAGGTGTATCAAAGCAAACATTTATGTCTACGCAAAAAAAAAAAATAGAGAATTTACAGATTTATTACAGAAGACTTACATAGTATGTATTTACTTAGTAAAATACATGAAGGGGTGGACAACAACACTTCATCTCCTTCACGCCTCCTTCTTTTTCATCTTCTTCTACTTCTGTCATCTTCTCGTCTTCTTCTCTTTTTCTCATCTTCACCGCTTCTTCTTTCTTTTTCATATGCCTTCCGGCAAAACCTTCATCTCTTCTTAATCTCTCTTGTCTCTCCTCCCATAGCTGAGTTTGTCTTTTATTTTTTCTTCGATTCTTTTCACATACTCAAAGATTGTTTTTAGCCACTTGCGATTGGCTACTTGGTTAAGACTTCACCCCCGAGATCCCTCCTTTTCTTGCCTGGATCTATGTACTCAATGTTTTTGGGCGCAGGCCTGGGTCCAAACCTCTTCCTCCACCATCTTCTTCTTCCTCTATCTCTTCCTCTCGGCGTGTATTGTCTTGGGGTCTTCTTCTTTCCACCGAGTGATCACGAGTGACCAAAGCAGAGCGATCGCCAGAGTCTGCTCGTCGCTCGCCTTCTTCACATAACGTGAGACCCTTTTCCCAAGATAAGTCCCGTGCTTGAGCCATGTACATGTTTGCGAAGTATCCTTCGATGCGAAGCGTTTTAAATTCATCAACCGATCTTGGCTCGATCCGACATCCGAGATGGCATAAGTGTCTCTCTCTTTGGAATGCCTCCATGTTGTTTCAAGATGTCCATAACTCGGGCATTCAACCTTCCTTCCACTTCCTCCATCCTCGCTTCAATCAATGTTTTCTCTTTTTCAAATGCCATAGATGCAGCAGAGTGTTGGAGTGGCGTAGTCATTTGAGTTTGTCACGATAATATCACCGTGACAAGACCTTGTTGGGGGCTTGTGCAATCATTAAGGTCACATCTCTCGATTCTTCCCCTCAACGACTTTCCTTTCTTTTCCTCAGAATTTCCTCACTGTCTTTCCTTCACAAATGCTCCCTCCTTTTTAGCTTCGATCTCTTTAGCGCTTTAAGGTATTCCTCTTCCCCTTTTTGGCATCATCAAAGGAGAGAGGAACCCCGAAACATACTAGCAAGCAGAAGTCGAGTCCACGATAGCCGAGTTCTCGCTTCGAGTCTCTCAGTGGTGTATGCCGCACGAAACTCGTAACGAGTAGCGTTGATTCAAACTTTTAAGCAACTTCATCTCAGCCATAAGAAGGCCGAATTTTTATCCATGTTTTCTTCCATACGCAGAGCTCATTCTTATTTTGCTCACGCAATGCCTTTATCTCAAAGTGTGAGATTCATGCATGTGCTCAATGTGTTCTCTCAATTTCGTCTTTGCATCGAGCGTTCTCGCTCTCCGCACCAGCAGCTTGTTGAACAATGTTTTGAAATATCTAGCTTGTTCCACGCGCATTGTTTGTTGCTTTGTTGCCACCACTCCCGGATTCTCGACTATTATGCCTCTCAAGTCGCAGCAGTAGGTTGGCATCTCTGTTATCCAGCTCATGTCCATCGAGGCCTGGTGCCTCTCCATCTGCTCAATTTCTACAAATAATGCTTTGAACACCTCCCGATCTTCACTGTTCCCTCTGTGCGATGGCCAAGCAAAGTCAAAATCATAGTCACCGAACGATGGTATCTGATGGAATGATAGGATCCTGGTTTGTGGAAGCGCGAGATCGTTTTCGACTCTTTAGGAGGTCGGGTACCCCGAGAGAGAAGGGAAATGTTTCTACAAAGGAATCATCACGGGCAACTCGGGATTTGTTCAATGATGAGTGGTGCGCGTGAAGTTCCCTGTGGAGCCGAACTCCAGCGGCTGGGAGCCCGCGCAGCTGGACTCTGTTGCACTGGGTTTGTTGTGAAGTTGACCCGCTTTGCCGAGCCTCATTGTCTCAACACCTCGTTGGTCTCAAATGGTTTCTTCAATTGAGTTGATCGTCCTCGGCCTTATCGGAAGCGTCATCGGACGATGATGAGACTTCCATGGATGGCTCATTATCGGTTGAAAGTTTGACGAGTAGTCTTGAGGTCGACTTGCTCGTGGTTGGAACATCCTCAATCGAGTCTTTTGATCGATCCACAGGGGATGACTCAGCTTTCATCGTCTTCTTCCGATCCCGAAAGGTTACTTCACGATTATCCGGGAGTCGTGAAGTGCGCTAATCTCCTTTTTCGATGGATCAATGATAGCAGGAGGGATGTTCTCTACTTCCTTCTTTACCCCGGGAAGTCTCAACCTCCCGTTGGCCTTCATTACCTCCTGCAGCCTCAATCTGCAATGAGGCACGACCTCCCTTTCGACAAAGGTGTCACTGTCTTAGGGTCTTCTGTGGTGGCATCCATTGAGTCTCAACCCCATGAATTGCACTTTCATCGCCCAAAGTGTTAACTCCCAGTACATTCCTTCCCCCGTGCCTCGATCAGACGCAGCCGTCATTAGCCTTCGAGCGCTTGGCACCTCACCGAGATCTCAATCGCCTGGAGCTTCGTTGATGGCAACTTGTGTGTATTTTGTGTTTGTACTTTCTCCACTTCGCCTCCTAGATTCGTTGTGGAGTCATCTGCAGATCCTCCGACCTTGCCGCAGCTGGAGGAGTTTCTCACCGGCGCACCACCGAGTGACTTGAAACGGGTTCACTCGTCTCCAAACTCCCTACTGCTTTCCGAGTGTTCACCGTGGGGCAGTGGGTAAGACACCTTCATTAGGGGTTGGCTCGATCGGGGTCCCCACTAACCCGCCATCGCCAATTCCTTAATTCCTTCTTCCGAGTGAGTGGGAAGTGGTGGCAAAAATAATCGTGGCAATATGCTCGCACCACTCCCATTGGGTCCAACTCCAGCTTGTGTTTTGGAGGACTCTCCTGGTCCCTCCATCATTCTTTTCTCATGAAGAATTCTGATTCGTGCATTGCTTGCTGCATTTACAACTCTTCTTCGGGGCAAGAAGCAGGTCCTGATCCTCATCACTATCCGATAAGACGCCAAGGAGATGATGTGTGTGTTCTCGGGTGCCGTGATAGGGCGATGTTGGCCTTCTCACGTGCCTCGCCTTCCTCTCGCCTGTCTCTCCTTCTCCTTGTCCTTGAAGATCCGCAAGATATCTCGTGCGCTTTCTTCATCCAATGCTTGACCACAGTGGTCACTCCAAGAAAGTTCATCGCTTCTTCTTCTTCGATAAACTCAGCCGTTGGAACTGCTCCTGGATCGACTCAATTTCCACTTCCTCCACTCTGAGACGATTTTGGATGTCCGGATAAAGTGGGGATAGGATCATCACATCATCATCTCTTTCAGCTTCTTCTTCCCTGTCCCTCATTCTCGTGGATAGAAGGTAGCAAGCTTTGGTGCTCCATTCTCACACCAAGCGTCATAGGAGGAGGATACGATTCTCATTAACAAAGTAGTTAGATTTCTCGCCTACTTTTGTGTCTCACTGCTCAAACTACAAATGGGTCTTCAATTTGCCTCTGTTGACGCTTCAAATAGACTTGGTCTTTATCAATAATATCCGAGACTCTACTTCTCCAAAGCCTCCTGTATTTGGTTCACCGAGTGATCGATCAAATCGGTTTTTCAAGTTCGGATTGCTTGATGATTCTTCTTCGTCTCTTTAGTTCGCATCGAGGGATTTCTGTTCGGAGAGAGTGTCTTCGAGTCCTCGGGGCGGGGCCGTCTGGTGTGTTTTTCCGAGGAGCAGCCGCCTTCGCTTATCGCTTCTCTCCTCTTTGGACGACCGAGAAGGTATTTGAGATTCTTTTTCTCGGCACGCTCACTTGGCAGAGAGACACAGACACTGCAGGGCAAAGCGACTTACTGGGGCAGGGGCAGGAGCAGATTTGTTTTTCTTAGCTGCAGGGGCAAGCAGCTTTCTTAGCAAAAGTAGGGCGCCTTTCTTCTTTGTGGAGAGGAAACAACAGATCTTCGTGGTCACCGATTCCCCCTCACTTGTATCGCCTCTCTTGGCGTGGGCTCTCTTCAGCGCTGAGAGGTTTGATCTCAACATCCTCTTGTTTACATGGAACGCCTTTCCATGTCGAAGAGGGACTCCTTTCACCTCCATCACCGCCAATCACTGTGCCATATCCCAGGATCCTCCAAATGCACCATTCTCCTTGAAGGATTTGTTCTCACATTCTCGCAGTAGTCTCGTTGAGACAAACTCAACCCGCCATTTGCTTTTTTCTTCAATGATCGCACCATTACGATCGGTTTTGCTTTAGATAGTTGATCAAAGCCGCCAAATTTGATGTCTATGCATTTGGCAACTATGTCCAACAGCTTTGTGGTAGTCCTCCTTCAAAGCCCCTTTTTGGTCAGGTGTAGACTATCTTTTTCAAAGATAGTGGTCTTGGCTACTTCATTCCAAGCAAAGAAATAAGTCTACGCTCGCCTTCATTGATTTCTCGTGCTCCTTCCGCGGTAGTGAGCAAGTGTTCGCTGATCTTGGCGAGATGATGAACTCCTTCCCCGTGAACAGAGGATTTGATCCCTTCATCGTGAATCTCGCTCACGTAGAACGCATACCTCTTCCACATAGGTCATCGAAACTCCATCGCCGAAATGGTTTCACCGACGCTTTCGAGCTTTTCAACGATTTTCTTTATGAGGGCATCATCGGACCCCTGTTTGACCATTCCCTCAAATCCACAAGAGACCCAGTGTGGATTTGCTTCCCTAGATCGACGAAATCATAAGTTGATGCCATTTTTCAAGATTTCACGAAAAACTTAGAAGTTGATTTGAATATTGATAGGGTTTTGAGAGAGTTTTGCCTTTGCTTCGAGATAGAAATGAAACGCTTTTGGTAATATGTGAGAGAAAACAGACGAAAATGGTTTAAGTATGGTTTCGAAAGGACGTGCGGGTGGTTTTTGAAATGTAATCGAAATCAACAAATTTAGATTTTGCACGCCGATTAGCATTTAATGTCTTGAATTTAATGCGGCAAAGATTTATATCCAATCACAAGCTTGGTATGCAACTTTTTGCCCAGACACATCATCATTATCTCGACGCCATTTAAAAACATTCCCGCTTAGTAAAAACGATCGCGCGTTTTTGTCATATCGCTCATAAATGACTCAAACATCCCTTAGCCGATTTAACTCTTCTCGTCACGCTTCTCTCGGTGACTCACCGTCACTAATTCGGATAGTTGTCTTTCCGACATGGCCGATTTATTTAGCCGATTTTGAGAATTCAAATTTTTCTCTTTTTGTGTTACATTTCTTTTCTTTGAGTCTTCCGAGTGTCACCACCAATTAACCCTAACTCATGCTTGAGTTCTTCAAATCTTGACTCAAATAATGGTTTTGTGAATATGTCACCAACCGTTTATCGCTTGAAATATATTCCAGGATGATGTCCTTCTTTTCAACATGATCTCTTATGAAGTGATATCCGACATCGATATGCTTTGTTCTTGAGTGCAACACAGATTCTCGAGTGATTGCACTGCACTTGTGTTATCACACATGATTGGAATTTTTTCTTCAACTTCATAGTCTCTCATCTTTGCCTCATCCATAGGATTTGGGCACAACAAATGACGCAACTATGTATTATGCTTCAGTGTAGAGGTGGCTATTGAATTTTGCTTTTTGCTAAACCAGAAATTAGCCTATTTCCAAGCATTTGACATGTGCCTCAAGTGCTTTTTCCTGTCAACTCGCATCCAAAGATAGTCGTAGTCTCAATAGCCAATTAGCTTGAATCCACCTTCCTTTGGATACCATAAGCCAACTTCTTGGCTTCCTTTCAAATATCTCAAAATCCTCTTAGTCAATATGGCTCTCTTTTTGGAGCAGATTGAAATCTCGCACATACACCTACAACAAAGGTGATGTCCGCCTCGCTTTCCGAGATAAAGCAATGATCCAATAAGTGCTCAGATCTTGTTTGATCTACTGTGCTTGCCATCCGCATCCATGTCCATTTTGATCGATGTATTCATTGGTATTTTCACGTAAGACTTCTCCTCCATACCAAATTTCTTCATTAAATCTCTCGTGTGTTTTTGTTTGACTTATGAAGGTTCCATCCTTCACTGCTTTTACTTGGAGTCCAAGGAAGAATGTCACCTCTCCCATCATGCTTATTTCAAATTTGCTTTGCATGAGGTTTGAAATTTTTTCACATAGCTTTTTGTTTGTGGATCCAAAAATGATGTCATCCATATATATTTGAACAAGCAAAGATGCTTTTCTTGTCTTGAATTCTCAAAAGTGTTCTATCTACTTTTCCTTTTGTGAATCCATTCTCGCTTAGGAATTGTGACAAAGTATCATACCATGCTCTGGGTGCCTGTTTCAATCCATACGAGCTTTCTTGAGTTTGTATACCTTATCTCCAAGAGTCTTCTCGCTCAAATCCTGGAGGTTGTTCAACATACACTTCTTCTTCCAATAAACCATTTAGGAATGCACTTTTACATCCATCTCGATATACAATAAAATTCTTGTGAGTCGCATAGGCAAGAAACATCCTTATAGCTTCCAATCTTGCTACAGAGCAAATGTTTCATCAAAATCTATTCCTTCTTCTTGGCAATATCCTTTGGCTACTAGTCTTGCTTTGTTTCTTACCACGTAACCCCATCGCTCATTTTGTTTCAACACCCATTTAGTACCAATAACATTTTGATGGGTGGGTCTTTGAACTAACTCCCATACTTTATTTCTTTCAAACCGATTCAGCTCTTCTTCTTGCATAGCTTGAATCCAATGTGTGTCATCCAATGCTTGTAACACATCTTTAGGCTCTATTTGTGAAATAAAGCATGTGAACATAGCTTCTTGTTGAGTTCTCGATCTTGTTTTGACACCTTCTCTTATATTTCCAATGACAAGTTCTCGTGGATGGTCTTTCACCATCTTACATCAAAGTTGAAGTAAGTTAGCCGATTCAATCGCTAGCAACACGTGTTGCTTTGATCGCCTCTCTCGCAATCACTTAGCCGCAAATTTTCCAAAGATTTTATGAGACTCAACTATCTCATCTTCATCTCGAGTTTATAATTCCAAATTTGACTTGAAAAGATAGGACTTTTCTCAGATGGTTGGATGATTCACTTTAGCAAACTGACTCTTCAATGTCTTCTCCATTTACATTTGGCTCATTGAATACCACATGAATGGATTCCTCCGCAACCATAGTCCTTTTGTTGAGTACTCAGAAGCTTTGCTTTCACCGAGTATCCCAAGAAGATACCTTCATCACTTTAGCATCGAAAGCCTTTAGATTGTCTTTGCCATTGTTATGGATGAAGCATTTACATCCAAATATTCTAAAATATGCAACATTTGGTTTTCTCCCTGGCCCGCATCTCATTGGGAGTCTTTGTCACCGCTCATTTATCATACATCTGTTTTGAGTGTAGCAAGTCGTGTTGATTGCTTCAGCCAAAATCTCTTTGGTAACCCCGCTCACCTAACATGGTCCTTGCCGCTTCTTTGAGTGTTCTATTCCTTCTTTCTCGCAACTCCATTCTCATTGCGGGAGTCCTTGCCGCAGATAATTCATGACCAATGCCATTTTCAATAAAATATTGAGTTATTATACCATTGACAAACTCAGCTCCTCGACCGATCTTATTTTGATAATGGTTTGCTCTTCTCATTTTGAATCCTCTTCATCACCGTAGTAGTTTCAGAGAGTTTCTTTGTTCTTACACATGAATATTGTCCATGTATATCTTGAGTAGTCATCTACTACCACCAAGGTATATTTCTTCCCACATATGCTAGTCGTGTTCAATCGACCAAATAGATCCATATGTAGCAGTGCAATATCCTTGTTGAAGATGGGCATGTCTTTTCTTTGAATGATGATTTGATCTGCTTTCCCTTCCGCATGCGTCACATATACTCTCCTTCTTGTATACTCGAGTCCGGAAGACCTTCCACAAGATTACTTCGGCAAGCTTGTTAAGTTTTTGAAATTCGTGTGACTCACTTTTTTGTGCCACACCAACTTGATTCATTGTGCTCTTTGCTAATAGACAGTCTTTGGGTGTTGCGGTTGACCAATTTACTACATACATGTTCTTTTGTCTCGCATCCTTGCAACACAACTTCATTTGATTCAATATCCTTGATTTGACATATACCCATGTTAAATCCAACATTAAAACCCTTGTCACGCAGTTGGTCGATGCTTAGCAAGTTGAAGTTGAGTCATTCAACATATGCAACATCCGTGATTTCTAATCCGCTCTTCTTGATGGATCCAATGCCTCTTATTTCTCCCCGAGCTTCATTTCCTCCAAATATGACTTTTGCTCCTTAACTTCCTTGAATTTTGACAGATTTTTCTTGTTTCCTCGTCATATGTCCGGGAATGTGCCACTATCCATGTACCAGGTTCCTTGGCACTCACTTCTCAACCCGCAATCAAGGAAATTAAGTTTTAGGTACCCATACTTGTCCGGGTCCCGAGGGGTTAGTATTGTAAGATGATCCAACCACCTATAGCTAAATGATCTCGCTCTCTAAGGGGTTGCCATCTATCGCCCATAATCATAATTAATTTTGGCAAATTGCTTGGGATTCTAGGTTCATACAACCTCTCTTTTGTCAGACAGATGCAGTATATGTGTTTTAGCAATTGCCTTATTTGGGTAATTGTGGTGTCTCCGAGTGTAGTGCCTAGGTGCATATGTGTGCTGATGAAAGCTCTTATACTTTTGGAATGACCTTTGCTGAGTTCTAGGCCTTTGCCATTTGGGCTTATATTCCATAAGTCTATGCTGATAGTTCACATCGTTCCAATAAGCTTGGCTTGGATATTTTCTACCATTCCCATCATATGTGTTTCTTTGATAGAACTTTTGGGGTTTTTGGTAGCTCTATTTCTTCTTTACAGAGTAATTCCTGTTTGGAGTTTGCTGACGAACTTGGCTGAATTTCTTCTCAGCTGTCCTCTCAATGCACCCAACTGGCTGTTTTCCTTTTCCTTTATAACCAAGGCCAATTTGCTTGTAATTGTGCTTTGGAGTGAATGTGTGTGCACCATTTGGAGTTTTGGATTTTTGAGACACTTCATTGCTTGAAGATCCTTTTTCCAAAATTACTTTTGGAGTTTGACATAGCACAGAGGAATTAAATCCTAAGCCTGTCTTGTCTCCACATTCTCTTTGACTCATAATAAGATCATCCAATGATTTAGATGCCTTAGTGAATGAGGCAATCACATTTTTGAGGTCATTCTCCCTCTTTTCTCTATGGCAAATTTATTTCTCGCTATTAGCTTGGCATTTTCAAATTTTTTAAACTTTTATTCTCATCACTATTTGACTTAGAGTACTCGGATCCTTAGTCACCGTGAGTTTTGGCTCTTGAGTAGGCTATTTTCCTCATTTAGTAGTGTGTGTGAGGATTTAATATGTTCAAAATCTTTCATCATTTTGCCTAATGAATCATAAAGATCAGTGGGTGATGAAGTGTGTGTGTCACAATCACTATCACTAGAATCTGAGTTTGATGAGTTAGAGTGTACCTCATCTTCTTGGTCAGGTTGATCTTGTTCCTTGGCCATCAAACAGATCGGGCTTCTTCTTGAGTCACTTGAGTAGTCACTTCACTGCTCTCTGAATCACTGTCTCTCTTGACTTGGCTGCTCAAATATCTCTGCGGCCAACATTGCTTTTTCTTTTCTTGTCTTCTTTCTCTCAAGACCTTTCTTTCTTTTTCATTCTGTATTTGTTGACTACAGGATATGGACAATCAATGGCATAGTGACCTGGTTTGCCCTCCAAAGATAGATATTCAACCTTTTGATCGCTCTTTCCATTCTTGGATTGTCACCCTTTGATATTCACTTTTTGATGATCTGTTCTCTTGGTTGGCCTATCTTCCTTGACTTGGAGGAGCCGAGTGTCTTCGAAGATTCGCCCTTGCCTCTCTTGTAGTTCTTATTGAAGAACTTGTTGAACCTTTTAACCATCGTGGCTATTTCTTCTAGATCAATGACTTTTTTGACCTCGGCTCTCTTTTCCATCCTTAACAATTAGAGTAGCCGTTTTGATACAAATGCCTCTTCTTCCTCGATCTTTTCTTCTCGGCAAATTCGTAGGCTTTGAGATCCGAGAATAGTTCATGGTTGGAGGTCTTCGATAGGTCCATGGAATGTCTCAAAGGTGCCATGACCTTCATTTCCCATTCAACTGGGAGACTTTTTAGATCTTCATACACATTTCTTCTCGTGTATATTCCTTTCCAAGTGCAGATAGCTCGTTGGTGATTTCGTGAACCGAGCATCCAGCTTGATCCGCATTTTCTCCTCGCGATTATTTTGAAATTCTCAAATTTTTGTAAATGACCACTTGATAATTTATTTTCCTTGATTTGCTCCGAGCCTTCACAAATTAATGTTAGCTTGTCCTGCATTTCTTTAGCCGTTTTTGCATGATTTGACTTTATTGAACATGGCTTTGTCCAAGGTTTTGTAAAGGATGTCCTTGGCTACATTGTCCAGGTTGTATCTTTTTCTGTCATCATTTGTCCATTCAGTTCTTGGTTTTTCAACCATAGCTGGTCTAGGGGCAACATCCTCTTCACCTTCAGCTGTAGCTCTTCTTACAATCAGTTCACTTTTAAGATTTGCAGTGGCCCATCCTCTATCACTATCCACATCTCATCATGTAATGCTTTGATAGATGAGCCTCGCATACGAATTTTTCAATCATCAAATTCTTCAATTGTGAACATAGGGATGCGTGTCAAATTTGCTTCCTTGATAATAACTTTTAATGATAAAAGGAGTTTTGAAAGCTTAAGTACTAAAACAGACTTTGAAAAGTTTGGAGATCTAGTTCAAGAACTGCCATGCGGAAGGCTCAATGAACCAACCGCTCACGATACCACTTGTAGGTCCCAAGGGGTGTGAGTGTAAGGTTTAGAAGGGGGGGGTGAATAAACCTTACCAACTTTTCACTTTTGGTCCTTTTTAAAATTCAGAGTTGACACTATACGCTTGTGTCCTTGTGGACAGCCAATTTAGTTAATCAAGAGAGTTAGTCACTCAACAGACTAACTAAGTCATTGATAGAATAACTCACTTTGTTAAGACCGAATTAGCTCAACTCAATTAGTGGTTTGTTTTTATTTCCAGGAAGACTTAACACCCTTAAGTTTGGTTTAGTTATGATTTAATACTTGGTTTTAGTACTTAGAGATTATCGCTTGGATAGCAAATATGTCACTGAATTAAACAAATAAGATGCAGAAATAAAGTGCTTTGAAATGTAAATGACACGATAAGTTTTTATAGAGGTTCAAGATGGGGTAATTCTTCTACTCCTCTCTTCTCCAACTCCCGGAGGAATCCACTAAGTATTGATCAAGATATCGAGTGGTAATGTAGTCCAGATACAAGTCTTGATCACACAAATGACTTGATCCTTTGGGACTCAGATCTGAGATGCCTTGGTCACTCACCGGCTTCTCGTCCGACTCAGCCTTCTTCACAGGCAAGAACCTTGCTACTACAGCTCACTTGCTCAAGCTCTTAGGATTTGATCACGAAGCCCTCCAAAACTCGAGACTCGGTTCGACTTGAACCTTCCTACAATCCTTCGTGGAATGTAGACCCCTTTTCTTCTAAAGTTTCCTCTTCAACTCGATTGAAGCTATCTTTCCTTCACAGTGAGTGTTGGATTGATTTTCCTCGTAGTGTAGGCTTGAGGATTAAACTTGAATGATTTTGAGAATATTTTGATTACAGTTCAGATATTAGCTTGAATGTTTTTGGTTCAGGTAATCAATAAAATCTTTTCATTTTTATTAAAAATCCTCGCAGTCATCCTCGCCCCTTTTATAGTGATCTTTCAAAAATTTGCCCGTTGAAGAGATAGGCTTATTTTTGAAAGTCACTTGTGGTCGTTGGCTTGTCTTGTTGCGATCCTTGGAATTGCCACTTCCTCGTATGAATTATTCTTCACTTTTTCGAGCACGACACGGTGTAGTGCCTCCCATTGGTTTATTTCCCTTGCACGCTTCGTGGATCGAGCACTCCAGAAAGGTAGCATGGAGATATTACTTGTTTAAGTAATTCTCTTGATTTCTGCAACGAATCTCTTTCAGTTATCTCGACTTGACCGCATTTTCTTGCTTTCCCCAGGTGACTTAGAGTCACTTCCAATCATTAAATGACTCTTCTCATCACTTCAACTAGAGACTTGACTATCTTGAGTTGACTTGACGATTTTACTCACCGCATCTCACCACCTTGACCGAGTTCCCGTCTTCTCTCCTTTCTCGCAAACTCAATGTCTCGCAATGAGTCTTCCTACTAGTCTCCAGTTGTCTTCTTGCATGTTTGGGCATAGTGACTTAACTCAGCTTGACCAGACCTATTTATTACAATGCAGTTTACAACAAAAAATGGGGTGCCAACTTCCTATTCTAAGTTTTACATGGCATTCATCAAAATCTAGACAATAAATTTCCCAACAAGCCTCCTTGATACGAGTATAAACTATCATCATATCTCAAGTTTAAATGAATGCTCTATAACGCACGAGCCTAAACTGCATGTTACTCCTGGCCCACATGAGTATAAACTGTTTATGGCACTAAAAAAAATGTTTTATGGACTACGTTTTGACTTGATCTCTTTGTTAAGGTACGTAGGCAGCTTAGATTTTCTGAGTTCACTCATACGATTGGGATAAATTATGTTCATTGTAGAAAAGAAAAGGGAGTTATGAAACAACCTCTTCAAAAATGTTCTCTGTCTGTTGTGGTATGCAACATCATCTACATGAGCTTCGAAGACTTGGGACTCTTTTCAATCTCTTTTAATGACGCTTCACTGGGGCTATCGTCTTCCCGCCTGGCAAGCATATTGTTGGTGACGAGTTGCTTGCTAAATCTACGCCCTTGATGGCATCTCTTCGTTGGACGAGCCTATTGTTGATGTCGAATTGCTTGATAAATCCACACCCTTGATGATGCGTCCCCCTTTGCAAGCATATTATTGGTGACGAGTTGCTAGCTAAATCCACGCCCTTGATGGCATCTCTCTATTGGACGAGCCTATTGTTGATGTCAAACTGCTTGATAAATCCACACCCTTGATGGCGTCCCCCCGCCTGGCGATTCTATTGTTGGCAACGAGTTTCACACCCTTGACAATGCCTTCCCGCTTGGCGAGCGGATTATTGATGGCCAGTTGCCTGATGATGTTTCCCCTCTTGGCAAATTTGTCATTGGCAACGAGTTGCTTGTTATAGCTCCATGGCGTCTCTCCATTTAGATTGATCTTGAATGATGTTTGCTTAATAAATCCACATCCTCGATGGTTGCAAAATCCTCGTCCTAGATGGCTTTCACCCACCTGGCGAGTCTGTAGGTGGCGACGAGTTATTTGCAAATCCACATCCTTGATGGCATTTCTGCACTTGGCAAGTTTGTTGATGGCGGCGAAGATGTTTCTCCATTTGGCAAGACTATTGGTGGCGGTGAGTCATTTGCAAAATCCATATCCTTCATGTTGTTTCTCCATGTGGCAAATCCGTTGATGGCGGCGATGGTGTTTCTCCATTTGGCGAGTCCGTCAGTGGCGGCAAGTTGCAAAATCCACATCATTGATTGCATTTCTCCACTTGGCGAACCGGCGGTGGCAATGGCAACGGCGAGTCGCTTGCAATATCCACACCTTGATGACATCTTCCTACATTGCTTTGCCTTTGATGATCCGAAGCTTGATAGTATGCAAGAAAGTTGACTCTCCCGATTGTCGATAATGAGTTGCTTGTAAAGCCCACTGCTTGGATTTCTCGTCTAATGGAATTTCACGAGATCATTCCCTTTAACTAAAGCCGATTCGTCAGCTTTGGCCATGGCTTTGTATATCGACCGACAAGTATATAATGTGTGCTTCACCACGGGTTGATTTTAATCATAAATGACCACCAGGGTTGCACCACAGAAGGATAAGAAACATCCTTGAAATATGGAGTTGCTGCAAAAAAAAATTAAAAAAAAGTTCCTGATGATAATTCTGTGAGATAATTTATCAAACCTGTGGTATATATATTGGATGGTTAGTAACTCTAGCGCAGAGACAGGATACGAGCCGCATAATCCGTCGCAATTCGCAAACAAAGACGCCAGAGTGAAGACACCCATGGAAAGAAGCCAAAGCAGCATTGCAAATATTTTTGCTCCGTTGAGATGTAGAAAAAAGAATCAACCACCAATAAAACAAAGAACATAAAAAGTTGCCGAAACAGAAGAACAACGCTGCAAGTACTTCCTCTCGTTTGGGGTGAGAAAAATTAAAGCACCAAACACTCTTTTCATAGCCTGTGAACAAGACCAAGAGTAGAAGTCTTCTACTATTAAAATACTTGAGGATAAGTGGTAATCCGATAATCTCCAGCTTTGAAGTTGAGTTGATAAAGGACTGTGGGATTTTTGCTCCAGTAGAAACATACGAAATTAGTGGCGGGATATTGGACTTTGGCTACAAATCACTTGCGTTCAAGTGGGTTTAGTCTCAACCAGGGACGAACGCAGAAATTTATTCTTGGGGGGGCAAAATCCAGGGACGGCGCAGATGGTGCCGCCGCACAGGATGCCTCCGGCGAGAGCCCTCGAATTGTTTTTTATATATGTATATATACAATCAATGGCAGAGATAGGGGACCAACCCTGGTCCCGACCCTCCCCTTTTAAAAATAAAAACTTTACTAGGTAAAATTTTTCAAAAAAATTTTTAGGTAATATTTATTTGTATTTTTTTAGTTTTTATCGGTCACCCCATTTCTTGTATCGGCTCACTTCTTAATAATTCCTAGCTATGCTATTGTACAATGGCGTAACTAAGAATTATTACGGTAGGCCGATACACGAAATTGATGGGCCGGATAAAAACTAAAAAAAATACACATAAAAATTAACTATTTTTTTTAAAAAAAATTACCTTAATTTTTTTTTTTTTAAAAAGAGGGTGCCCGAGCACAGGTTGGCCTTCCCTTATCTCCGCGATTGTATATATATTATTTTTGCTCTAGGCCCTCAAAACCTTGGATCGACTACGCAAAATCGGATCTAATATAAATAAACACAAAACATACAAGTTTTTATAACTAAATTACATGGAAATTGGGGGAGGCAAGATATTTTGGTTTATATTTATATATACTATATTAATTTATTAAATAATATATTATAGGGGTTCAATCGCAAGATGAGGGGGGGCGGTTGCCGCCACCAGCCCCCCTTGTGTCCGTCCCTAGTCTCAACATGTCTATTTTGATAGAAACGTGGGCTTCCCATTTTCCAAGTCCAAAACTAAATACTTGTGGGCCATACCTCAAATTTTGATATAAAAATCAATAGAGTTCGATCCATAAAAAAAAAAACAAAAACGAGGAGATGATGGTGAATCAATTATCGCGACTTATTCACTCCAAGACATGCCGTCCGTGAACAAGTCTCGATGGGGCATTTGTAGACAAATTAAATTTATGCAAATCAAATGGTGATACATGTGAAATTCTATATTAAATTTTAATTTTATAATTTCTATTTATATTTGAGAATTTAATTAAATTTAATTCCTAACTTAAATAGTTAATTTATTGATATTTTTAATATATATTTTGTTGGCTAATTAAAGATTGTCAAATGTCAAATTCTTATAAATCAAGATTTATCTTGATTTATTATTATCTCTTTTGATAATTATCACAATTTGTGATTAAAGAAATAATATTAAAACTTGAAGGACCAATCAAATTAGAGTCCTCACCATATGAGCTATCCAAAGACCCTTCTCCTACAAGTATAAATAGGGTCACTCACTCACTCTCAAGAATTAAATCACAATTCATAGAGAAGAAATCCAAGCAAGAAGGCGGTGGAAAAAATTCTCTCAAGTCAAGAAGAACAAATTCAAGGAGATCCACAAAGTTGAAGGCAAAATTCAAGGCGTTCATCGCGGAGTCCACTCAAATCACGGTGTTTGATTCGGAATAAGCTTTCAAGCCTCGAGTTAACGTTATAGAAATCAAATCCATCTTGTAGGAAGCTCGAAGAGTCAAATCCACCAAGAAGTTCTCATATTCAAGTTAAATATCATCACATATATTACATTTGATTCGAGATCAAGCTGTCAAGCCCTCGAATTAACGTTATTGAAGTTCAAGTTCAAGTTTGGAGAAGATCAAGCTGAAGAATTCATCTCCAAATTCTTAAATTCCAAATATTATATTCTTGAAGAAAAGAATCAGAGGATTTTATAGAGATTGTAACCTATTTAGATAATTTGATTTATATAAATTCAATTTGTTCTATTTTTCTTGTTTGTTATATCGCAGACAGTAAAAATTTGTGTTAGAATCGTGTTTAAGTAGGGTACTACAACATATCAACTTAACTAATCAAACATTACAATGGAATTATTTATTTTATCAAAGAAATAATAATTTTAACAAAATTAGCCCAAACATTAAACATGAAAAACTTCATTATTTTTAGAAAATAATGAAGATCGTTGTATAAAAAGTGATATGAATGTTTATATTTTTATAATCATTAAGTTTCGCATATTCTGAATCATAATTTAATACTTAACAATTTAATTTTTTTCATTAACAAAAGCAATATTTATTTTATTTAGTTTCTTACAAAAAAGATTGCAGGAAAATTATATATTCTATCTTATTTTCTCTTGTAAAAAATATGAAAAATACAAAATATCCGATCATATTTTTAAAAAACTCTAAATAATATATTGGTAAATTAATTAATATTTTGAAAAGCTGAACATGGAGTGCAAATCTGGACAACAACATTGAAAATAAAAAACTTTCTTGTAAAAAACGTGAATAAATATATAAGTTATATATATAATTGTATGTATATATGCGTTATATTTGAGAAACATAATCCATCATAAATATTAAATAAAATACCTTAAATATGAAAATTCTATACATGTATAATTCTTCGTATCTATATTTTATATCTAATAAAATATTTCAATGTAAAAATATTGTATGAAATGCCTGAAAAATCAAAATATTATATATATAATTGTAAAAAGATTCAAGTTATATATATATATATATATACAATTTAAATATTATATGGTAAATACTTTTTGAATATATAATACAATGATTAAATACTTATTACATAAAAGAAATTATATTTATTTGTTCTATTATGTACTTGTGTTATAATTATTTGTTATTATCAAACAATAATCATTTTTGTTATAAGATAGTTTCTCAAATAATCATGATTTGAGTAGAATGATATTGTTATCGAAAAATCAAATGATACTTTGATTTTATTTATTAAAGTAATGTATATAGTACTTTGTTGGTATAAAATTCAACTATGTCTCAGTTGATCTAATTTAATTTAGTTGTCCATAATTATTAAGAAAAAATATAATTTTTAAAGTGACAACTCAACAAGTGTTTTTTAATAGGTGCATAAATGTTCGACTGCTAAACACCTAAAATAAATCTAGTAATCCTCGCAAGAGAACGAGATCAATCGTAGGGTAGCAAGTTGACCATAAGCCGTCTCTCAAGGAAGACTTAGCCGGTAAATAATTATTATATTTCACAGTAAAAAAAAAGTAAGTCCTAAACACTCTAATCAGATTTGTGATTTTAATAAACTAAAGGAAAACAATTAAGAGGACAATAGTCAAACTAAACACGAGTAAACTTTGAGAAAAAGATATGGATGAAAGTCTAGGATTTCAGATTCATCTCATCAAACTTACAAGCAGAATATGAATTAATCGATTATGCGTTTAATAAATATAACAAACATGTAAAAATAAGCTAGATTTGATAACTCACATATTCACAGTTAGAATTATCTCAACATAATTTGCTATTTTCATTAATTCAAAGTTAGATAATACATCTCTGATTCATATCTAACCCCCTGAATAAATTTAGTCAATGAATAATATCTTCTCTCGATCTCAACTATTCCCTCAAAATAATCAAGAGTTGGCCAAACAATTAATCAACAAGTAAAATAATTTATTCAGGAAAGCAAATCACCTAGTTAATACTCATGCTTATTTGTTTGAATCAAATCATCATAATCCTAGAACAAGGAAATTATATGTAGCCCGAACAGACACACATGTTCAACCAAAATCGGCATTCTAGACTGCACAAAGATGAGCATTATCAAATAGTTGTAGAGACCATAATTACAAAACAGAATTCCTAACATTATCAAATTATCGGAAATATTACGAACTTTTGTTATTGTCAAATTATTGGCAAGATATCTCATTCTAATGAGTTAAATACACTGAATAATGACAGTCAAATTGTCCGAAATATTCTGGAGGAGTCAAACTATTGTCAAATATAAAGCTAAAACCTATTATAGCACGTATGATCACGAATAAACTTCGCAACATAATGCATGATGTAATTAATGAACCTCAAAGTGCATTTATCTCGGGTCAGCGAATTACGAATAACATCATTTTGGGCTATGAGTACTTGCATTGTATGAGAAACCTTAGAGATAGCAGCACGGGTTACGCCGCGCTTACATTGGACATAAGCAAGGCGTATTTATTGAGTGGAATGGTGTTTCCTTGAAGCAATATTGCTAAGACTGGGTTTCTCACAAACTCGGGTGGAGTTAATTATGCGATGTGTGTCCTATATGGAGTATTCTTTTTCTACATATAGCCAGTTAATTGGTAGAGTGGTACCGGGCCGTGGACTTTGCCAAGTTTCGCCGTATCTCTTTGTGACTTGTGCGCAAGGGCTGTCTCTATGATTCTAAATCTTGAGGTAGAGGAACAATTACATGGAATGCGAATCGCCAATGGAGCCCAGCCAATCTCCTGTTTATTCTTTGTCGATGACACTTTGGTGTTTTTTAGAGCTTCCGAAAGTGAATACTACACGATAAGGGATTGCTAACAAAATATGGAAAAGCGTCGGGACAACTGATTAATTTCGACAAGTCGACATTTTCATTTAGCCCAAATACTTGTACAAAACATATTGAAACCATGAAGCAAATCCTCACAATCCCTGCGATCAGTGGTCATGAGCTACATTTGGGTCTCCCTACATTTGCTTATTTGAAAGAGAGAATTATTAAAAGAGTCCAAGGATGGAGTAATAAGGTATTTTCGGTGGGTGGAAAGGAGGTCTTTATAAAATTAGCGCTCCAAGCTATTCCAACTTATGCGATGTCATACTTCCGTATTCCACAAGTCGTGTATGCCGACATAGAAAATGAACTTGTTAACTTTTGGTGGGGTGTCGGAAAATAGGAGAAAATTGATGCATTGGAAGAGATGGGATTTTCTCTACAAGCCCAAGAGACTTGGAGTATGGGCTTTCGTAAAATGGAATTATTCAACAAAGCTCTTCTTGCAAAACATGTGTGGAGAATCATTAGATATCCGTGTAGGTCCCAAGGGGTGTGAGTGTAAGGTTTAGAAGGGGAGGGGGGTTGAATAAACCTTACCAACTTTTCGATTTAGTCCTTTTTAAAACGTTCGAGTTAATACTTCACACCGAGTCCTGATGGACAGCTAAGTTAGTTAATCGTGAGTTAGCCACTCAGCCAGACTCGATCGAGCTATTGATAGAATAACTCAAGCTGTTTTGACTAAAACTAAACTTGACTGTGATATGATTTCAGCGGAAGACTTAACATCCTTGAATTTGGTTTAAGTTTGTTTTAATACTTGTTTTTAGACTTTGTTGATTATCAATTGGATAGCAAATTTATCAAATATTGAGATAATGTGCGAGAAATTAAAGTGATGAAATGTAAATGACACAATAAATTTTTATAGAGGTTCAAGATGGGGTAATTCTTCTACTTCTCTCTTCTCCAACTCTGGAGGAATCCACTAAGTATTGATCAATATACAAAGTGGTTATCATCCGATGCAAGTCTTGATCACACAAATGACTTGATCCTTTGGGACTCGATCGAGATGCCTTGGTCACACAACACGAGGTGGCTTTTAAATGCGACTCGAAACTTCTTCTTCACAGGCGGTTGCCTTTGCTACTACAACCCACTTGCTCAAGCTTCTTGGATTTGATCACGAAGCCCTCCAAAAACTTGAGACTGGTTTGACCTTGAACCTTTCTACAATCCTTTGTGGAATGTAGACCCTTGATTCTTCAAATGTTTCCTCTTCAACCGATTGAAGTCGTCTTTCCTTCACATGTGAGTGTTGGATTGATTTCCTTCGTAATGTAGGCTTGAGGATTGAACTTGTATGACTCGAGTAGGTTATAGTTTGAATAATAGCTTGAAAGTTCTAGGTCACGAGTTAACCATTTCTCAAATAGATTCCTCGGCTTTTATAGTGTTCTTTTGAAAATTTGCCCGTTGAAGAGATAGGTTAATTTTCAAAAGACACTTGTGGTCGCTGGCTTGTCTTGTTGCGATTCTTGGAATTGACATTTCCTCGTATGAATGAGTCTTGACTTTTCAGAGTTCGACATAGTGCGAGCTTCCCATTCGTTCATTCCTCTTGCACGCTTAAGGGATGAGAACTTTAAGAAAGGCGATGGAAGTATTACTTGTTTAAGTAATTCTCTTGACTTCTGTGCAACGGATCTCTTTCATTATCTCGACTTGACTGCATTTTCTTGACATCCACAGGTGACTTGAGTCAACTTCAATCATTTGATGACTCATCCGTCACTTCAACTTGAGACTTGCTATCTTGAGTTGACTTGACCGACACTTCACTCACCGCACCTTCATCGAGTTCCCCGTCTTCTCTTCTTTGCCACACTCACCGCCTCACAAATGAGTCTTCCTTTAGTCTCCATTGGCTTCTTGCATGTTCAGCATAGTTGACTTAACTCACCACTCGACCCATCCCTATCTATTACAATGAAATTTACAACAAAAATGGGGTGTCAACTTTCTATTCTAAGTTTTACATGGCATTCATCAAAATCTAAAAATTTATTTCCCAACAATTTCCCCCTTTTTGATGATGCCAAAACTTAAAACATTCATACAATAATTAAACAAAGAAAGATACATACAGGACAATGTAGAATCACGGAATGTATGCGTAGAATCAATCTTTTATTGATCATAACATTCTTGTTCTTTACACAGCTGTTTACAGAGTGTATCAGAGCTTAAGCAGAACTTAATGTTGTAAGTCCAAGTGGCTACAATAATCTAGAGGGGGGGAGTGAATAGATTATCCCGGTTTTTCAGATTTTGCCCTCTTTTTCGAAAGACTTAAGCAAGGATGAAATGCAAAGTGCGGAAAGTAAATAGCACACGTTGATTTAAAGAGGTTCAACCCACCTTAGGCCTAATCCTCTACCACCCCAAGATATCCGAGATGGATTTCAAAAAGAAAAAGATTTTATTAATTTACCAAAATTAATACAATACCTTGAGGATTACCACAACCCTCTTTCACCACCTTGAGGATTACCACAACCCTCTTACAACACCTTGAGGATCACCACAACCCTCAAACACCTATCACCTAGATCACCCAAGTGTATTCTTACCACAAGAATACTCACAAGGATGTCTTGTGTTGAATGATGACCAAAATCAAGTTTACAACTCAATAATGATTGATACAATATGAGTACAAGTGTAATCAAGAATTGAAAGCCTAGACCTCAAATAAGTGCAAGTGAAAGAACTTAGGCTAATACAACAAGATATATGAAAGTGTTTGCTCAATTGCTCTTTGCTTGTGTAGAGTGTTGTGTCTTGTTGCTTGAATGAAGCCTCTATTTATAGGAGAGGACTTGACTTTCATTTCCAGACATTGGCTCCTTCTTGGGGAGTGATTTGCTGCAAAAGAAACCATTTAAAATGATCAATATAGTCATTGTTAAAATCAATCCCACAAAATAGGGAAAAGGCATGCAAAACGCAACGGATAGTTTGTCACGAAAAGAGGGGTTCGACCGGTCGTGCAGAGATAAGTTGAAATTGAATTCTCTGCCGCAAATTTTACACAGGGGGACCGGTCGAGGTGGGTTCGACCGGTCACCCTATGTGTGACCGGTTGGAGGAACAAAAATGAGAAACAAAATGTGTTTGTTCTCGGGGTACGTTATCGGGTATCGCCCCCGTCGACCGGTCGCCTACGGTCGCCCCCAGGGCTGACCGGTCGCCCTCCCCATTTCCCTTCATCCGTTTTGTTCCAAAACTCAACACAGTACGGGTTGCCTATAGGCGGCCAGGTCGAGCACGAAACAAATGTGTTGTCCAATTTTTTTATCAAAATAAACTCCAAAAAATACTCCGAAAAATAGTAAAAACATTTTAAGACGATCGGAATTATTTAGACAACATTTAGGGACATTGTTTTAGTTTAAAAACTTATTTGAACAAAATCGAACATAATCATCAAAATCATGATAAAACATTTATCTAACAAATGTAACCAAGCTATTCTATATCTACGCAAGTATAGAAATTATATAATTTTATTCGATGTGCAGAAGACTTACATAAAGATGTATTTACATGGTAAAATACATGAAGGGGTGGACAACAACACTTCATCTCCTTCGCTGCCTCCTTCTTTCCTCATCAGCTCTGTCTTCTTCTAATCTATTTCTCTTCTCTTCTTCAACTGCTTTCTTTTTCTCATATGCTTTTCTGGCAGCTTCATCCCTTCTTTTTCTTTCTTGCCTTTCTTCCCACAGCTGAGTTTGTCTTCTATTTTCTTCTTCGATTATCTTCACATACTCAGCATTGTTCTTGGCCACTTGCAGATTGGCTACTTCGTTGAATCCCGGCCAATAGATCCCTCCTTTCTTGCCTGGATCTATATATTCAATGTTTTTGGGCGAGGTCTAGGTCCAAACCTCTTCCTCCTCCATCGCTTCTTCCTTCGCCACTCTTGGGTGTATTGTCTTGGGGCCTTTTTTTCCTCCAGTGACCAAAGAAGAGTGATCCGCGATGTCTGCTGCACGCCGTCGCCTTCTTTACATAGCTTGAGGCCTTTTTCCCAATACAAATCCCAGGCTTGAGCCATGAACATATTTGCAAAGTAACCCTGGATGCGGCGTCTTGAATTCATCAATAGATCTTGGCTCCGGTTCCGACGATGTCCAAATGGCATAGGTGTCTCTGTCATTGGAATGCCTCCATGTTGTTTCAAGATATCCATAACTCGGACATCCATCTTTCCTTCCTCCTCCTTCATCCTTGCTTCAATTATTTTTCTCTTTTCAAAATGCCATGGGTCTTAGGATGTTGGAGCGGCGAGTCACGGGAAGTTTGGCTTGATGATATCACCGTGACAAGACCTTGTTGGGGGTTTTAGCAATCATCAAGGTCATATCTTTCGAACCTTCCCCCTCAACAGATTTTCCCTTCTTCTCTCTTCTTAGTTCTTCAACTCAAGCTCCTTCACAAATGTGCGTCCTTCTTCTCGGCCTTCTTAACCTTTCAACGCTTTTAGGTATTCCTTCCCCTTTTTGGCATCATAAAAGGAGAGAGGAACTCCCGAAACAAGCTAGCAATGATGAAGTCTACGCGGTGATAGCCGAGTTATGCTTCAATCTGCACAGTATGCCGCATGGAATTCGAGCGAGTGGCATTGGATTCTACTGTCACCCGGCCATTTCAGCATGAGAGGCTGAATTTCTTCTCCATGTTCTCCTCTACGCGACTCTTTCTTATGAAATTCACGCAGTGATTGCATCTCGTGTTGTGAGATTCATGCATTCGATCGATGTTTTCTTGCATTCGTGCTTCATATCAAAGATTCTCACCCGCCAGACTAACAATTTATTTAACAAGGTCCTCGAAGTACCGAACTTGTTCCACGCGCATTGTCTCTTTGTTGTTGCCACCATTCCCGGATCCCGACAATTATTCCACGAGATCGGCAAAGAAGATTTGCGTCTCGGTTATCCACTCATGTCCAGCTGAGGCCTGGTGCCTCTCCATCTTCTCTATCTCTCGCAAATATGGCCTTGAAAACTTCTCGAACCTCGCTTGTCACTTGTCTCCGGTGGCGAGCAGCTTTGTTAAAGTCTCATGATGGTGTCTGTTGGAATAACGGGATCGGTTTATGGAAACGTTCTTGGTCTCTAGTTGATTCTTCAAGAAGGAGTAGCTCCAAAGAGAAAGGAAACGATTCTTCAAATGGATCATCACGGCAACGGGAATTTGCTCAACGGTAACTTGTGCCCGTGATGTGCCCGGTGGAGTCGATTCTCTGCGCTTTGGGTAGCTCGCATTGATCGTGTGTCACCGTGGTCCGGAGGTTTTGACCCAATCGGCCGAGCCTCACTGTCTCAACAGCGTCGTCGCCTCGGTAGTTCTTCCATGTGAGTTGATTGGTCTCGACCCGTATCGATGGCGTCATCGATGATGATGATATTTGCATGGGTGGCTCATCATCAAAATTAAAGGTTTGGCGAGTAGCCTTAAGGTCGGTCTTACTCGTGCTTGGGGAACATCCTCACCGAGTCTTTTGGATCGGCGAGGGGATGACTCGGCCGTCTTCACCTTCGGATCCCGAAAGGTTACATCGAGGATTGTCTTAGGAATCGTGAAGAGCACTTATCTCCTTTTCGGATGGATCAATGATAGGAGGGGGATGTTCTCGTGGCGTCCCTCTCTTTACCCCGGAAGTCTCAACCTCCCGTTGGCCTTCATTACCTCCTGCAGCTCAATCTGCAATGAGGCTCGGCCCCGACGGTGTTAGGCCGATCCCTTCGAGGTGGCATCCACCGGAGTCTCAACCCCATGGATTGCACTTTCATTGCCAGTGTTAACTCCCCGGAGCGCTTCCTTCCCGTGCCTCGACGCACCAAAGAACGCTCATTAGCCTCACAGAAGCGATTGGCACTTCACCGAGACAGTCTCAATCGTGCTCGAGCCTCGTCGATGACAACTTCTTTGTGTAACCATTTGTTGTTCCTTCTCCACTTCGCCTCCAAGATTCATTGTGGAGTCACCCGCACATCCTCCGACCTTGCCGCGCGGTGGAGGGAGTTTCCCCTCACGGTGGCACACCGCTTGAGTGAGTTGGAATGGGGTCACTCATCTTCGGACTCCCGGCTGTTCCCTTTGAGTATTCAGTCGTTGGGGCAGGTGGTAAGACACCTTCATTAGGGGTTGGCTCGACTAGGGTCCCCACATTCCCAGTTTCATCGCCAGTTCCCTTAACACCTTCTTTTTCTCGAGTGAGCGGGGAAGTGGTGGCGGAACAATCGCGGCAATATGCGCACCACTCCCATCGGATCAATCTCCAGCTGTGATGTGGAAGACTCCCCCGGTCCTTCCAATAACCGTTGCTCATATAGGACCCTAGATTCCCGCATGGCTTGCTGCATCTCCAATTCTTCAGAGCGGCAAGCAGGTCCGTGATCCTCATCACTCCCAGAGAGAATGTCAAGATAAGGATGTGTATGATCGGTGGTGCCGGTAAAGGGACAAATACTAGCCTTTTCACGAGCTTTAGCTTCCTCTGCCAGCCTCTGCTTCTCCTTGTCTTTGAAGATCTGCAAGATATCTGTGCAGTTTTCTTCATCCAGTGCTTGGACCACAGTGGTCAATCCAAGAAAGTTCAACAATTCATCTTCTTCTTCAATAAATTCCGGTCTTTGGAACTGTTCCCTGGATCGACTCAGCTTCCACTTCCTCCATTCTCGCAAACGATTTTAAATGCCTAGATATGGTGGGGATAGGATCATCACATCATCATCATCTTTATCATCTTCTCCCCGCTTGTCCCTCGTTCTCGGGGATTGAAGGTAGCAAACTTTGATGCTCCACACCCCGGCGTCATTGCAGGAGAAATAACCTGTCAACAGGAGAGTTTGCTTTCTCGGGCTACTTCTTGTGTCTCGGCTATTCGACTACTCGTTGTGTCTTCAATTTGCCTCTGGACGGCGGCTTGGCAGACTTGGTATTTCATCTATAATTTCTGGAGACACTACTTCTCCCGGTTATGCCACCCGATCTGTTCGGTGAGTGGCGACTAATCGTTTTCTCAAGCTCGAGCGCTTGAAGATTCTTCTTCTTCTTTTGGTTTTCACCCGGAATATCCGGTTCCACTTCTCCTGGTTCGTCGAAGGTAAATGCCTTCAGCTTGTCTTAGAGGCACCGCCTTCATTGTGACAATCCTCTTCTTTTTAATCACCGGAGAAGGGATTAACGGTTTCTTCTCCATTGCGGCTGCAGGGCGGTGACTCCATCGTCAAAAGACTCAAAAATGGTTTAAGTCCGACTTTTCCAGGCTTCTCTCGCTATCTTCTTCACAAGGGTGTCGTCGGACCTGTTTGATCATCTTTGTCGAAATCCACATTAGACCCAGTGTGGATTTGCTTTCCCAACTTGACAAAATCATGAGTAGATGCCATTTCTCGATGTTTTACCTAACGAAACTTTGAAAATGAACTTTGAGGATTTGTAGGGTTTTGAGAGCAAATTTCTTTCTTTGCTTTCGGAGAGAGATGAACAGATTTTGGTAAAGTGAGAGAAAATTGGACAAAAGCGGTATATGTATGGGTTATGAAAGGGCGTGCGGTGGTTTTGAAATTTGATCAAGATCAACGGCTCGATTTTGCACGCCCGATTAACATTTAATTTCTCGCATTTAATGCGACATCATTTATATCCAATCATAAGCTTGGTGTGCGACTTTTTTGACACGTCATAATTATCTTGGACGTTATTCTTAAAAACATTCCCGCTTAGTAAAAACAATTTGCGTTTTTGTCACTTTGCTCATAAATAACTCGCTTATTCCTTAGCTTATTTAACTCTTCTCTCTTTGCACATAAACACTTTCACCGTCCTAACTCGATGTAGTGATTCTCCGATCTGGTGATTTACTTAGATTCAAGAGTTCATTCTTTTTCATCTTTTCGTGTTTCATCTCTTTTCTTTGAGTCTTCCGAGTGTCAACTCAGCTCAATTAACCCTAATTCATGCTTGAGTTCTTCAAATCTTGATTCACACAATGGTTTTGTGAATATATCAAATGCCTAACTTTATCGGTTGAGATATATTCCAAGGTTATGTCCTTCTTTTCAACATGATCTCTTATGAAGTGATATCGACATCAATGTGCTTTGTTCTTGAGTGCAACACATGATTTTGTGTGATTGCAATTGCACTTGTGTTATCACACATAATTGGAATTTCCTTTTCCTCACATTCATGGTCTCTCAATTTCTTTGTCTCATCCATAAGACTTGGGCTGCAACAGCCTCGCCAGCTATGTATTCTGCCTACTTGGTTGTGGAGGTGGCTATTGAATTTTCCTTCTTGCTAAACCAGAAATTAGCCTATTTCCAAGCATTTGACATGTACACGAGGTACTCTTCCCACAACTCTACATCCAAGATAGTCAGTCCGAGTAACCAATTAGCTTGAATCCACCTTCCTTAGGATACCATAAGCCAACTTCTTGGCTTCCTTTAAATTTCTCAAGATTCTCTTGGCTGGTCATGTGGCTTTGTTTTGGAGCGATTAAAATCTTGCTCATACACCCACAAAGAAAGGTGATGTCGGCTGCTTCTTTGTGAGATAGAGCAATGATCCATAAGTGCTCAGTATCTTGTTTGATCCCTAGGCTTGCCATCCGCATCCATATCCATTTTTGTGATGTATTCATTGGTATTTTCACGAGAAGACTTCTCTTCCATGCCAAATTTCTTCATTAAATCTCTGGTGTATTTTGTCGACTTATGAAGGTTCCATCCTTCAATTGTTTCACTTGAAGTCCTAGGAAGAATGTCGACTCTCCCATCATGCTCATTTCAAATTTGCTTTGCATAAGATTTGAGAATTTATCACACATTCTTTGTTTGTGGATCCAAAAATGATGTCATCCACATATATTTGAACAAGCGGTATACTCTTCCCATCCCGAATTACAAGAGTGTTCTATCCACTTTACCTTTTGTGAATCCGTTCTCGATCGGGAATTGTGATAATGTATTATACCATGCTCTAGGGTGCTGTTTCAATCCATATAAAGCTTTCTTGAGTTTGTATGCTTTATCTCCAAGAGTCTTACTGCTCAAATCCTGGAGGTTGTTCAACATACACTTCTTCTTCCAATAAGCCGTTGAGAAATGCGCTCTTCACATCCATTTGATATACGGTGAAGTTCTTGTGAGCAGCGATAGGCAAGAAACATCCTTATGGCTTCAATCTTGCCACGGGAGCAAAAGTTTCATCAAAATCTATTCCTTCTTCTTGGCAATACCCTTTGGCTACCAATCTTGCTTTGTTTCTTACCCACGTAACCTTCCTCATTCATCTTATTTACGAACACCCATTTAGTGCCAATAACATTTTGATGGGTAGGTCTTTGAACCAATACCCACACTTTGTTCCTTTCAAACGATTGACTCTTCTTGCATGGCTTGAATCGATGTGTGTCATCAAAGCTTGTGACACATCTTTTGGCTCTATTTGTGAGATGTAGCAAGTGAACATTGCTTCTTGTTGAGTTCTGGATCTAGTTTTCACACCTTCTCTTACATCTCCAATGATTAGTTAAGGTGGATGGTCTCTCGGCCACCTTACATCGAGTTGGAGTAAGTTAGCTGGATTGATCGTCTTGCAATTTGTGTTATTTTGATCGGCTCTCTCATCATCACTTAGTGCATATTTTCCAACCCATGTCTTTGAGACTCAACTATCTCATCTTCATACGGGTTTACAATTCCGGCTTGGCTTCGACATAGGGACTCTTATCGCATGGTAGGTGATTGACTTATCGGTGACTCTTCAATGTCTTCTCCATTTACGTTGGGTTAATCAAACACCACATGGATGGACTCTTACGTAACCATTGTCCTCTTGTTGAGCACTCGTAGGCTTTGCTTTCGGTGAGTATCCTAAGAAGATACCTTCATCGACTTTAGCATCAAAAGCCTTTAAATTATGTTTGCCATTGTTGTGGATGAAGCATTTGCATCCAAATATTCTAAAATATTCAACATTTGCCTTTCTCCTGTCCAAATCTCATAGGAGTCTTTGTCATCTGTCTGTTTATAATGCATCTATTTTGAGTATAGCATCTTTGTGTTTATTCTTGACCCCAAAATCTTTTAGCGCCTGCTTGGCTAACATGGTCCTTGCTGCTTCTTTGAGAGTTCTGTTCCTTCTTTTGCTTTGTGGAGTCCTTTGCTGCGATAATAATACCATTTTCAACAATGAGTTATTATACCATTGACAAACTCGGTTCCTCTGTCGGATCTTATTTTGATAATGGTTTGACTCTTCTCATTTTGGATTCTCTTCATCGGTTTGTGGCGGTTTACTGCGGGGTTTTTTTCTTCTTACACATGAAAATTTTCCATGTGTATCTTGAGTAGTCATCTACTACCACCAAGGTGTATTTATTTCCACTTATGCTAGCTGGTTCAACTTGACCAAATAGGTCCATATGTAGTAGGTGTAATATTCTTGTTGAAGATGGACATGTCTTTTCTTTGAATGATGATTTGATTTGTTTTCCCATCTGGCACGCATCACATACACTTTCCTTCTTGTATACTGAGTCTGGAAGTCCTTCCACAAGATTGCTCCATGCAAGCTTGTTAATTGTTTTGAAGTTCAGGTGACTCGGCTTCTTGTGCCACAACTTGA
>CM071934.1:89169955-89327092 GCA_016081115.2 Rehmannia glutinosa
AAATGATTTATTCTGGCGCTCTCTCAAAATTAGCGTTACGATGAATTCTGCACGCACTGGTATGGCCCTCCATACAACTATATCTGGATGTGCGGGCATGCTTTTGACTATTCCAAATGCCTTTGCCAAATAGCCAGCACGGCCGAGCAAATCAATATAACAACCATAGTGCTCAATCTTGGCACGATTCCCATAAATTCTCCATGTTATAGAAAATTGAAGAGCCCTGCTGTACAAGGCCAGAATGGCTACATCCATTTAGAACCCCAAAATAGTTATGTCATTAGGGTTCAATTTTTAGAAGCTAACATTTGGTGAAATACACGTATGGCTTCCTCACCAAGCCCGTGAATTGATAGCCCTGTTATCATACTAGTAAAATTTTGGACATCCCATCTTGGAATTTTGTCAAAAACTCGATATGCACGATCTATCCTCCCACACTTGGCATACATATCAATGAGCGAAGTCTTAATATTAGAAGTTTCTGAAATACAGTTCTTATCTATATAACCGTGAATCCAGTTCCGTGATCCAAAGATCCGAGATTAGCACAGGCAGAGAGAGCACAAACAAGAACTGCCTCGTTAGGCTTCACTTCAGATAACATATTGTGAAAATATTTAAGGGCCTCAGTGTAACTCCACAGCTAACAAAACCTGAAATCATTACAGCCCAAGACACGTCATTTCTCACTGGCATTTCCCGAAAAATATCACCTGCTCTCCGCATATTCCCATTCTTAGCATAAGCACACAGTAAACTAGTCCATGAAAACACATCTCGCACAGGCATTTCATCAAACAGTTCGTGCGCATCATTGACCATAGCGAAAACAGCATACAAATTAATTAAAGAATTAGCCACGTATAAATTCAACAAAGTTCCATTTTTATCAACATCCCATGAACAATATTCCCATATACAATTGAATTTTGATGAGCACAGGAAGTGATCACAAACGTGAAGGTATACTTATCCGGTACCGCTTGAGTAGTGAGCATTCGGTGAAAAAGACTGATGGACTCTGAAGAATGTTGGAGTTTCGAATAAGCTCGAATGATGAGATTCCATAACAGAGTCGGTGGTGAAGGCAAATGATAGTCATCGAATAGGGTTCTAGCAGAGTTGAGGTTCTTGGAGTGAAGGTAGCAGTGGATGAGTGAATCAGTCAAAGAAAGACGTGATAATGCGAGAGATTTAGTGATGATCTGGGCGTGAATTTGCTTGATTTGAGATATCGGAGGGCGTTTGCTTAGGAGTTGAAGAGTGATCTTCCGGAGACTTGCGCGAAAGCATGGAGTTGCATTTGGATGGTTCGGGAATGGCGGGAAAAGGTTGGCTGAAGCCACGACTGTTGGTCTGAGAAGGGGCTTGAAATGCATTTAAATTTCTTGGCAGGGGCAATTATGAGATTTAATAAAATATTTTCTTTTCGAAATATTTACCTAATCTGTAACAATTCAGGGGTGCACATTCGGTTCGACCAAACCGAATCAAATCGGAATCGAATCGTGGCGACACAAGACTTGGAATTGGCAGTGATAGTATTGGCGTTAAAGAAATAGAGACATTGTCTATACATGGCAACATTCATAGTTTTATCGATCATAAGAGCACAAGTATCTATTCTCTCGAGAAAGATCTTAACCTAAGGTAGATGATATGTATGGAGTTGATTGAGGATTATCAATTTGATATACAATATCATCCCATAAATGCAAGCGTAGTAGCCGACACCTTGGTGAAAGGCGAATTTAAAGCTAATGATCCGAGAAGTTGAAGTCATTAGAAGAACTCGGCATTTGGAATCCAACTAAGACCGACACCAAACTTACATGCAATAACATTTCGGTTAAACCCGATCTGTTGAGAGAGATCAAAGTCACTTGAAGAAAAAGATATGCATCTCCAAAAGTTGAAAAGAAAATATACTTAAAGAAAGAGAGGCCATAATTCTCGATTCGGACGATGGATCATAAGATTTAAGAATCGAGTCGAATATTGAATGACAAGAAGATAAGCGAGATCTTGGCAGAAGCACACCGTTTGAGATATACAATACATCCTGGAGGAAACAAGATGTATAAGGACTTGAACCGAATTTTTGGTGGGTGAACTGAAGAACCAGGTAGCGAGAGTTTCTTTGCGAGATGTTTGACTTTGCCAGCGAGTGAAAGCGACACCAATGACCATCGGATTACTACGGTAGTTGAGAATTCCCAGAATGAAAATGGGAGTACATAACGATGGATTTCGTAATGGACTACAAAAAACGAAAGGAGGCCATGGCGCTATATGGGTGGTTGTAGACCGACTCACGAAATCCGCACACTTCTTGCCCATTAAGAAGACATATAGTTTACAAAGGCTCGCGTAGATTTATATCGAGAGATCATTCGGTTACATGGAGTGCCGAGTTGACATAGTTTCGGACGAGGGACCCAGATTTGTCTCGAGATATTTGAAGTGCTTACACATTACGAGGAATTATGAACCTTCACGAGTTTTAGTACGACAACACACCCGGATCTGACGGACAATGCGAGTGGATAATCAAACTCATGAAGACATGTTACGAGCTTGTCTAATTGGATTTCAAGAATTTGGGACTCTCACTTACCATTGGCCCAAAATTGCCTACAACAACAACAACTATCGGGCCATAATAGGAATGGCGCCATATAAAGGCAGCTATATGGGCGAAAGTGTAGATCTCCACTACTTTGGGAGATCGATGATCAATGGATTTAAAAAGGAAAACAAAAGTCACCGCAATCCGAAAGCGGACTTGGTTTAGGAGGCCATAGAGAAAGTCGGGATGATCAAGGAGAGGATTCGATGCGACTTAGAGTCGTCGAGAAAGAGTTATGCGGACAAGATAAGAAAGAATTTGAATTGGAAGTTGGAGACGAAGTATTTCTTAGATTCTCACCACGAAAGGGGTTGATCAATTAGAAGAAAGGAGGTAAACGGAGCCGAGATATGTTGAACCCTACAAGAGACTATAGGGGATTAGAAAGTTAATCTACCGACTCGAACTACCATCACGATTGATGGGAATTGGCGATGTATTTCACGCGTCTCGAGATTAAAGAAGTATCGACCATATCGAGCATATCATCACACATGACACTCATCCATTGATAGAGAACTTATCATGCGAGAATCCCATTCGGATTATTGGCCGACAAATGTGGCAACTGCTGAGAAAAAGAGATTCCGTTGATCAAAGTGGTGTGGCAAAATCATAACCAAGATGAAGATGCGGCGTGGAAAATGGAGGAAGACTGGAAATAATATCTGAGTTATTAAGAGAAATTTAGGGACCAAATTCTTTTAAGGAGTGGAGGATGTGAAGCTTTTAATTTTTAATCTTGTCACAGTATGTAATCGGCGTCATTAGGCGACTATGTATCTTGGTGACTACTTTTAACGCGTCATTTTGACGGATCACTATTAATAATATGTTCACGCCATATCGTCATTTTACTTATATGATCAACTACTTATTTAATTAATCATTTTATTTTTGTTTTGAATTCTATTTATTAATCACTTAATTGATCATTATTGCTACTACATGAGTAGTTATTAGACACCTTAGAATTTAGGAGACCTATTTCATTAGGTGATTTATATCTATAGAAATAAGATTTTGATTTAGAATAAGTGATTATGAGACTCATAAGTGATTGTGGGAATTACTATTAATTTTGGGGATTGATATTTTACACCAATTATCATCATTTTTGGGACAAAAAATAAAAAATAAAAACCATATACTAGACCTCATGTTGGGCGACCAAGGTGGATTTTTGAGTATAGAAATTCATCTTCATTCTTATACACCTACACTACATTACACAAAACCAATACCAAATATCCTACACATTATTTTTAATCCTTCTTACAAACCCCACAATTTTCACAAACCTCCACTCAACCAAACATTCCCCTCAAATTCTCCTCATTCTTCCACTCTCTAATCACACTCATATCTTTCACCAACCCTATGTCTCCCATGCAACCAACATTATACAAGACTTCGAAAAATCCTCCTCCCCCTCTCTCATTTTCACTCATTAGGTGCTAAAAGGGTACTAGTTCATTCATTTTTCATCTACACAACTCTCCCAACTCTCTATGCTTTCAACACTTTCTTATTCTAACACTTAGACAAAAAACACAAGAATTCCCTCATTTTCCCCCTAAAAGTCGAACAACATTAAGCAAGGTAAATTTTTTCTTTCATCTTCAATCCATTCCTTAAAACCCAAAGCCTATCTCCTTCATTTACTAACTTGGTGAATTTTTCTCTATTGAGGTACACTTAGAAGCTCACATCTTTAAGAACTTAAAGAAAACAAGATTTGGCCATTAGCTTGAAGAGGACCTTGAAGCCATTTCTAGAAACAAGACAACAAGGTAAAGATTGTGGTTTAGTACTACCTTTACTTTTCTCTTTTGATTTCAAATTTTAACACCAAAATATGGTTTAGTTTGGAAATAGGGGCTGACCTTGGAAGCTATAACTAAAAGGTGTTAAGGTGCTAAGAAAATACTCAATTTTAGGCTCAACTTGCAAAACTACACAAGGTAAGTGTATATTTCTTGACCTTTACTCTAATCTCTTTTTCTTACCTCAAATCCTTCAAATCCTAACTCCAAATTCTTGACGTTTGACATTTAGTGGCCGTCTTGAGGTGTTGTGGTTGAAATTTCCAGAGGTAGAAAAGAAAGTGTCATTTCTAGATTCACCAACAAGACTACAAAGGTGGGTGGAAAAATTCTTTAGAAAACTCAAATATTCTTGTAAAAAATTGCATGTAGTAATTTAAAATTTGCATGATATGTATAAATATGTATTGCATGTGTATTTCAAGTATATATGTCCAACAATTTCATAAAAAGTATGCTTGATGGTTTCAATTTTGCAAAAATAGGTGCATGCATGTATAATTCTATAAATCTCTTGATGAAGTGTTGATTGATATGTTAATGCATTCTCTTTGTAAAACTTGAAAATATATGAAAATTTTCACTATTGGACCTCACATGCAATGTTAGGAAATTTATTTTGTAGATTTTGATGATACCATGTAAAACTTAAACTAGAAAGTTGGCACCCCATTTTCCTTGTAATTTGCATTATAATAGATAGGAAATTTTTTTGGAAAAGGTAGTCATGTATCACTATGCTAGAAATACAAGAAGTCAAGCAAGAAGTGAAGACTTCTTTGAAGACGGTGAGCATGGCTAAGAAGGACAGGTCAAGAACTCGTGAAGATGTCGGTCATTTGTGAATCATTTGTCGGTCAAATCAACTCAAGAAGCCAAATCTCAAGTTGAAGTGACGGATGAGTCATCCAAGGATTGAAGCTAACTTTCAAGTCACCAGGGAATAAAAAAGACGATCAGTCAAGTCAAGACAATCGAACGAGATCCGTTGATGAAAGTCAAGAATGTTACTCGAGAATGGTAACATGTTAAAGTTTGTCGAGATAAAGTGTTAGTTCATTTGTGTGCAAAAGGAACAAACAATGGGAAGCATTAGTTCATTTGTGTGCAAAAGGAACAAACCGATGGGAAGCACTTGCACCAAGTGTCGAGAACGCTGCAATGTTGCAAGACATTAAATACGAGGAAATGTCAACATCAAGGATTTGCAACAAGACAAGCTAACGAACACAAGTGACTTTTGAAATCATTTATCTCTTGGCGAGGCGAAATTTCAAAAGTTCACTATAAAAATTTGAGAAATTTGAGAAAAGGTTACCTTGCACACGAGAAATCAAACATTATTCAAGCTATTAACTTTGAAATATTCTCAAATATATTTAAGCAAATCCTCAAGCATGAAACTCGAAGGAAATCGATCAACACAAGTTGTGTGAAGGAAAGACAACTTCAAATCACATTGAAGAGGAAACTTTTGAAGAATCAAAGGGGTCTACTTTCCAAGGAGGATTGTAGGAAGGTTCAATGGCGAACCAGTATCAAGTTATTGGAGGGCTTAGTAATCAAATCCAAGAGCTTGAGAAAGTGAGTGAAGTAGCAAAAGCGACTTCCATGTGAAGAAAAGTAGTCGTAAAGAAAGCATTTGTGTGACCAAATTTGTCTTTGGGATGCATTCACCACTTTGTAAAGCGATCTGTTACATAGTGGATTCCTCCGGGAGTTGGAGAAGAGAGGATTAGAAGAATTACCCCATCTTGAACTTCTATAAAAATTAATGTCATTTATTTTTCATCACATTTACATTTGCATACTCACATCATATCTGTTTGATAAACTCATATTTGCTATCCAGTGATTAATAACCAAGTGCTAAAATCAAGTGTTAAAACAAGCTTAAAACAATTCAAAGGTGTTAAGTCTTTTGATAAAACAATACATCAAGTTAAAACGGGTTAAGCAGTGAGTTATTCTATCAATAGCTCTATCCAGTGTTGAGTGGCTAACTCAAATTTGAATAACAACTTAAATTTGTCCTCAAGGACACAGCTGTTTGAGTTAACTCTGTAATAGTATTAAAAGGACTAAAATCAAAAAGTTGGTAAGGTTTATTCAACCCCACTTCTAAACCTTACTCACACCTCTTGGGACCTACATGCAAAATTGGCAAAGTTGGAGGACTAAATTGCACAAATTTAAAAACTATTTGAATACCTCCATAAATTTTGAAAATGGAACTGTACTACATTAAAAATATGACATTTTAAGATAATAACAAAAGTTTAAAAATTTTGAGATGATAAAAACCAACCTTTGAAAGCCTAAGGATTTAATTGAGGAATTTTGGAAGTTTAAGGACTAAAAAGAGAATTTTCAAACTGTACAAGGAGTTTTCTGTAAAATTCAAAAATTTTAACTTGTGTTAACTGAAAAACTCATATTTGAGTAAATTCCAAAAATGAAAGTATTTTGAGTAAAGAAAACCAATTTTTAAAATTGTGAAGACTAAAGTGTAAAATACCAAACTCAAGGGCCAAAAACAAAATTTTCAGGATTAATACAACCCATGTGCCTGGTAAAATTACTAAAATTTAATTTTATAATACTTTGAACCCATAGTTCAAATTTCAAAATAAATAGACCCCAAATAAGCCTTAAGGGCAAAAACTCAAAAATTGGACTAGAAATAGAATTTTCAAAGGTAAAGGGACTTAAACTAAGACTTTTTTAAAACTGCTTTTTCCCAATAACCCCCTGTTACAAGTGATATTTTAAAATTAGAATCACATCAAAATTCCTTCCAGGTTTGTGAGATCAAATATTTGAATTTCGAGCCCAAAAATAATAATTTTGATAAAAAGGGGACCAAATCGAATTTCTCAAAAACTCATCCCCAAACTCTTTGAAAATCAATTCTCTGGACAATTTGGAGGCGAGGAACTTACCTTATATTTTTCGAGGTCGAGACCAAAACGTATTCGATTTCAACTCGATAAATACTAGTTTTTTCAAAACGGGGCTACTTATGGAAATTTCCTTTTATCAAGGACCTCAAATTAGTTATTTACCATGTTACAACACTGAAATTTATTTAATTATATAATTTTTTATTATTCTTAAAAATTTCCATTCCTTAACGAACTCTTACCGAAACTTACGCGTTATGTGTGGCTCTTTCTCGCTTTATAACCATTTGTACTTTTCGGAGGTGAAATCTCGCATAATATACCGAATCCACCAAATCAATCAAAACATGGTTATCCTCCCGATAATCAACTTCATTCAATATGTTTACACCATAAATACTACTAAACACTCGCGTGTATAAACTTAACGTCTTACACCATGTCTTTGTCATGATTTGTATATTGTATTCATTTGCTTGTTGGTATATTATAACTCCATGAACCTACTTACTTGAGTCAACTTGGTGTGTCGAGCTTACGGTCGGAGTGGACTAGTCGCGTAATAGAACCAAAGGGTAGCTCGGTTCTATTCCATTTATCAGCCCCACCGTCTAATTCACCTGAAGGAAGGAGCGTCCAACGGGAGAAGTGGGTCGCGTAGAATTGAGGTATAATCATGCTTATGATAATCTGGGCCTAATTAGCCCTAATGTGGATTTGTCGTGCCTAGGAGCGATAAGGTGGACCGGGCCTTGTGCCATATAGCTTGGAGAGTTACAAGGAAGAGCAGAAGGAATCATTTGTCTAATCCACATGATTCTAGAGTTACTCGGACCCGAATTGTTTGTTTAGGTTGGCGTTATATTCCGCATGCAACCTTTACTTGACTCGCTCAAATACCATTCATGGTGCTTGAATTTTTCTGTAGAATGTTTTCAACAAGTTATATACTACTATATTATTTTGAGATATCACTGCTTGTTTGTGAATCGTGCGTTTATGCATCATGAACCCTTTTTCTTCATATAATTGTTTTCATGCACCGATATAAGCCACACTTACACACGAAATACCCATCCACCGAGAATTTTTGTCTCACCCCGCTTTTCAAATGACTAGATGGTGATAGTCCACACGTTGAAGACGTGGTCGAGGAAGATCGGACCAGGTAATTCATATCCGTGCCCCATCTCGACAGAAGATTTCCTTTATTTGTAGCTTGTTGTTGGAATCTTTTATTTCTAGTATATAATCGAAGGCGTAGGACCTTTGAAAAAATGTTAAGTTTTTATTTGGGTTATAATTTAGGAACCATTTTGTTATGTTGTCGGATTGTAACTTAAGATTTTGCTACGGTATAAAACTCTCTTTGGGTTGCTTTAATGAATGATTAACTATTTAGGTATTAATGTGATATAAATCCTGTATTGGCTTGATTTATTTGGCTTATCATCTGGTTTAAGTTATTGATCACGTATGCAGGGGCGGAACCAGAACTTTTCATAAGGGGGGGCAATGGTAAAAAAATTTGTAACCATATGATATATATATACAAGATAATAAAAATTTAAATATATTATATATGGATAAAAAATACATTAATTTCCATAAAAATACATTAATACTCATTAGTAAATACAACAACCACAAATTAAGTCTTATCCGCCATCGTTTATGGTCAAAAGCCATATTTTTATTTATTTCTATATATAACATGTCTTTTTTAATAGTTTTTTCCAAGCCTTAATCAATTAAAACTTAACATTTCTCTTTTGCATATCATAAAAATCATCTGATTGAATCTATACTAATTTTGTTTTGTAGTTTACTTTTCAATATACATTAGCAAATAATAATTTTTTTTGAGCACTATCAAACAATAATTAAAAATTCATTTTCTATTTTCATTTTTGTCTTATGATGAATCGAAAGAGAAAATTTTATATTTATTATAATAAAAAAATACATAAGGTCTACAAGGTCTCTAATTTAACTTATTTAAATTAATGGGTCAAGTTGTGGCCTTTAATAAAATTTACCAACAAATTGTATATAAACACAAGGGATTAAAAGACTAAAATCATAACACATACATATATACATATAATCATGATATATACGGTAAAAAAACCTTCCACATAGGTCCGCCTGCACGTATGGTCCCGTTTGGGGCATGACAATTATTATGTACACTAATTTTTTATATTGTTCAATTTGTGTTGATCCCAAATGTTATTGGATTTTTATTAGTTTTACTATAGATCATCATTTATATGGTCTATCAAAACTCCAAGAAAAGAGTATAGTATATAGTTGTGCGTATTTAAATATATACTCTTGGATTTTTATAAAATGTAGCACATGCAATTATTCCTATGCATAATCTTTTCGATCCAACAACGGAAGTTGTTGGAAGTTATATCGAAATATTATTCGATGTTTTAATAATATTTTAACATGCATGTTTTTCGAATACATGCATGATATTTTTTATAGCCTCTTTGAAACAATGAAACTTATATTAGTTTGAAGTTGATCACACTTAATTTTAGAATGCTTGAGTATTTATAAAAATAATATATACTTTTCATTTAATGTAAAAAACAATTACAAAATATTATAACAACACATGGATTTGCATTTATCTTAGCCAAAGTAAGAAAGGAAGAAAGAATCCGATCATATGAGGGAATTTCATCCCTAAAATTATTCTTGAAGTTTTTCGTTTTGTTCGCTCTATATTTTATTTGTAAATTGGGTGAAATTTGTATTGATAACAACGTGTATTTTATGAAAACTAGTAATGTATACGTGCATTGCGCGTGAACCATATAATTTTACTAAAATACTTATATGTTGCACACAATGTATATAATTTAGTATAAAACATAGGATTATACGTGATTTATATAACTTTAGGAAAAATACATGTGTGGATCATGATTTAGATCATTTTAGAAAAACCCATGTACTTTGCACGTGATTTATTAACTTTTTACTCATTTATAAATTTATTAAAATATGTATGCATCAGATATTTGTTTAATTAATTTTTATATAGTTTACTTCTTATTTGGAGCTAGGTAGCTAGGTACTGCTAGATAATATTACTGATTCAAAAAATGGGGAAAAAGAACATTGTCTAAACCCCAACCACTACTCTAAAGTTTTTATTAAAAACGTAATCCCAATAATGAAAAAAATAGAGATATAAATTTAAAGACAGAAAATGAGTAGAAACCTATAAAAAATTGTAAGTCTTACCTAAAATGCAGAATCTGGCGGTTAGTCATAGCACGTTAGGAGCATAGGAATTTCAACAACTGCAATGTATAAGAAAAAAGTTAAAATCGGATAACAAAATAAATTTCTTCACAGACAGGAAATCAATGAAAATAAGTTGACATTGTCAAAATAATTTGAGAAAATTTTGTCAATGTCAACTTCTTTTCATTGATTTTCGTCTATGATGAACTTTATTTTGTTATCGATTTTTAAATTATTCGATACATTCAGTTGTTGAATTCTCTACTCCTACCGCACTATGACTAACCACTTAATTTTTCGTCTTCGACATCTTAGTATGAATTATAATTTTTATATGTTTTCTACTCCTTTTTCTGTCTTTAATTTTATATCTCTATTTTTTTTTCATTAATGGGATTAATTTTTTAATAAGTGGGAGTAATTGGGGGTTTAGACAATATTCCCTTTCCTTTTTTTTGGAATCAGCAACATTCGGCAAGCCTGGTAGGTACCACAGCTCCAAGCAAGTAAACTATATAAAATTAATTAAGCGATTATAGATGAATATGTATTTTAATATATTTATTAAATGAGTAAAAATGTTAAAAAAATCACGTATAAAGTACACGGGCTTTTCTAAAATGATCTAAATCATGTGCAATACATGTATTTTCCTAAAGTTATATAAATCACGTATAATACCTATGTTTTATGCTAAATTATATACATTGCGTGGAACATACAAATGTTTTAGCAAAATTATATGGTTCACGTGCAATGCCCGTATACATTACTAGTTTCTATAAAATACATATTGTTATCAATACAAATTTCACCCAATTTACAAATAAAATATAGAAGCGAGAAAAAGGAAAATTTTCGGTGAACAATTTCGAGGATGAAATTACCTCATATGATGGGATTCTTTCTTCCTTTCTTACTTTGGCCAAGATAAATGCAAATCCATGTGTTGCCATAATATTTTGTAATTATTTTAGATGAAATAAAAGTATATATCACATTATAAATACTCAAACATTCTAAAATTAAATGTGACCAACTTCCAAACTAGTATAAGTTTTAATTATTTCAATGGACCGTAAAAGATATCAATGCATGTATTTAAACCTGCAAGGTTAAAATATTATAAACCTTGCAAGTTAAAATGTTATTAAGACATCCGAATAATACTTCTGATATTAACTTCCAACAATTTCCCTTTTTTAGATCAGAAAGATTATGCATATGAGTAATTGTATGCACTACACTTGATCAAAATCAAGAGTATATATTAAGATTGACACAACTATATACTATGATCTTGGCTTGGAGTTTCGATAGACACACATTGAACAATATAAAATAAATTAGTGTACATAATAATATTGCTATATTCTATATCTTAATTCTAAAACATTAGTTATTTTCATTTATCGCCACAAGAAAATCAGCTGTAAACAATCCATATATAAACCACATACAACTGCTTATTGTCAAGACATGACAGTGCAACTGACATGTGCTTAACATTACGCCTTCGAAAAATGAGAAGAAAAATAACAATTTAGATGTAACTAAAGTGTGTCTAAAGTAACATAATGTATTTATGGTACATAAAAATAGTTTGTACTCGCCATAATGGTTATAGGTGCTGCGAAGGTGAGTTTTGTAAATATTATACAAATCCATCCAACAACCACTAATTTCATTGGGCCTTATTGCAAGGAATATAACGGCAAAAATAACAGTAAACAACCCTACACTAAGGCCCAAGAGTTCTGCTGCTAGAATCTGAAAAGATCTTTGTAAAACTTAAAAATATTGAATTAACAAAATTGTTCTTATAAATATATTATTGTGTACTTATGTTACTTACCCGATGATGCACCAGCGAGTAGTGGATATACGTGGCAATGTACACCATCTCAATTATACATCCAATGGTGTTAATGGATATTATAATAGGATTTAGTTCTCAAAAATCCATAATATAGCCACATCGTGGAGCGGAAAAAGCTGCTATGCTGTGTATAGATTGATATTGCTCAGTAGACCTTGCCCTACGGACCCTTATAAAATTTAGCCTAGAAAAAATGAATTTGATTATTACTATACATACATAATATCCTTTTTGTTTAGTTAGTTGAATATTTTATATAATATTTATTCATTAAAAACTTTAACTATTTTAATAAATTTATTAAATGAGTGAAAAATTAATAAATCACGTGCAAAGTATGTGGGGTTTTCTAGGATTATCTGAATCATATGAAACACGTGTGTTTTTTTCCTAAAGTTATATAAATCACGTATAATATATATGTTTTATACTAAATTATATACATTGCATGCAACATACACATATTTTATTAAATTATATGGTTCACATGCAACACACGTATACATTACTAGTTTCCATAAATACGTATTGTTATCTATTAACAAGTGGCTTGCCATTTTTTACATTATGACCCATATGTATTTGTTGACATGCATTATTATTGTGTTGCAAGACAATTATTGTTGTATTCATGCTTATCTACCCTGCTAATTAAGCAAAGGATTATTTTCAGAAGCCTAATGGATGTTCATATAATAACACCACTGTTTGGAGACACGACAACAATCAGAAGTGATGCAAAGACAAGTATGGTAGATATAATGCAAATCCACCCTACAACAACTATTATCATTCATCCTTTAATTATAAGGAATATCATTGTAAAAATAACCGTAGACAAGCCAATATTAAGACCCAAAAGTTTTACAGTCAGGAATTAATCTCTTCAACTATATATATATACATATATCTGAGTTATCACCCGAGTACTCGTCCTCCACCTGTTTCTCTATAAAATTACATTTTAGGTCCAACGTGTGTGATTCTCGACATTTCGTTCCACTCTTTTTTTTACTTTTAGTGAAAATAGTGTGAAAAAATTATTTTAGAAAAATGAGAATAAATTTTGAGAGTGTGATTGGATATAATATGAAAATGTGATGATGATAGTCAATGTGATAGTTTTTTAAGTATAATAATGATTAGATGTGATTGGTAATTTTAAAAATAATAGAGTGTGAATAGTGTATTTGTTACATAATTTATAATAATGATAGTTGATGTGATACTTATTTGTTTAAACTATAAATGGATGTGATTGATGATTTGAAAAATGAGAAAAGCGAATAGTGTATATTTGAAAATTTTCACAAGCAATCACATATTTTTGCAAATCTTTCGTCCAAAAAATGAAAGGGGTGAAAATATTTTCACAAGCAAGCACTCCATAATTTTTCGTTCTAATTACTTTGTCATGTCCCAAAATTATATATAAAAGAATAAGACATATATACTACACATTCACATCATCGTTCATGGATCTAGTACTTTCTTGAGTACAAGTTAAATGCGTTTTGCGCCAATTAAGCTGATGAATTATAATATATATCTTTCTCAATTTAATTTGTTTGTTCTCCACGTTGTAGCTCTTGCCATCGCCCCGCCCCCATGGTGATCACCACTCTTGCAAGTATTTAGATAATTAAGAATATATTATCTATTTTCCGGCTTATAAATTGCAATTTTGAGACTATTATAAACTATATGGCTCAACCGCAATGGCCCTTTTATTTACAATTTTTTCGCACACTGAGGACAACTAAATTGGTCGGAAATTAAATTTTTGGCTTGAAAATGTCACATGAAAAGACGGATAAAGTGAAAGAAAATGGTGAAGTAAAAGGGTTTCAACTTCAACTTCCCATGATTTTTCTTATGCAAAAGCCTGTGGATCTTTTGCAAATGCCTACTCTTGGTGTCCTTTTCTTTTGGATCTTTCTTTGCTTAGTTATTTTAATGGGACAAGGAGGAGACAGAAAATGAAAATACAATTTTTTATTGTCTTTTTTTAATTAATTGAAATTAATAATTTTCAAAAATGAATTAAATAGCTAAATCTTAGCTTATTATATTACTATTATTTTTTCTTTAAAATGAAAAACTAAATTTTAACTTATTGATTGTGTTTGTATATAAAGTATAATATTTGTTATTTTTTATTTTGTTTGTAAAGTAATTATTAGGAATTATAAAATCTTAGTTTGTAATTTACTTTAGTAAGATAATTGATATATAAATTTCGCACTTAGTTAATTATTAATTATTAATTATTATAAATGTAAACAAATTTTAAATGATTAATAATTTGACAAAGTTTTCCCCTAAGATTTGAATTTTTATTTATGTGGATATTCCTCCCTCCAAATCATGAAGACCAGCTGAAAATTTTCAAAAATTTGAATTGAGGGGCCATGTTCATGGCATGTGACATTTTCAACTAAAAGCTCAATTCCGACCAATTTGTCCTTAATGTGCAAGATATTCTAAATTAGTGTACCCATTGGCAACGTCCACAAATAAAAGACCATTTTTTCTTGGGACTTATAATTACAGGACCCAAAATTGCAATTTTCACGCCCCAATTTCATATCCCAATAGAATAACATCTAATGAAGTACAACTCCGATAATTACATGTTTAGTGTCTACAAAAGCTCTTATAAAAACCAAAAATACAACGGAAGTCTACAAATATATAAAATTGCATTTAACCTATCTTTATTAAATAAAATAATTACATTGTTCAAATATTGACAAATAAGTCTATAAATGATATACTAGGTTGGGTCAATACTGATTTGGAAGCCTCATGACAGTCTCGTCGATCTCATAATGTCCGGTCTCTAAAATATTTTACGAAAAATTATGGGGTGAGCAAAACGAGCTCAGTGGGTTGGGGTAGGGGAATGAAATAGTTGTTTAATTAAAAGAAAAAAATTATTTATGTGCTTGAGCAAGGGTTTTAGGGTGTCAAAAATATATTTATGATAATGGTACACAGAATATTCATTTACCAAAATGATCAATCAGTTTTAGTGCTAGAAATGACGAAAAGAACATTACACCACAGTTAATCGGGTACCATAAATATTTTTCTTTCAAAAGGATAAGGGATATCTCTATATGAAAGTAAAGGTTTTGCTTTTCAAATAGAGATATCTCAATTTTTAAAACATACCAATCAATCATCGGCCGGTCTAAACATAGAAATGTAGTGGTCGGTGTTGATCGAAAAGAACATGTTCGTTCTCCTTATAACTTAAATGAGATTTAGCCAAAGCCGAGTCACCTTATCCTTCCGGATTGGCTCGACGTCTGTTTAGCTATTGGTCTTTACCCGAGAGATCGTCATATTAGGAATATACCATTCTACTGAGCCAAATTCCACCATCTTCTTTGCTTGACCGGAAAGTGGGAATATGCACATGGGTAGTTAAATTGGGACCACATGCAACATGTTCGATCCAATGTCTAACCTATTCACACCACAATAGACTCAAAAAGTCAATATTTTGTAAAAAGATATTTATTTGCCCAAAGGCAAAGTCAGAAAGTTACAAGAGTTATAATGCAAACGGAAATGTAAACTAAACTGGAAATGATACTATTTATGTTTTCCTTAATAAAAGAAAAACAACCATAGAACAATATTTTATTGTGAGATTAACGTGTACCGTGAAATTACTAAACAACTTAAGGTCATGAAGCTTATGAAATAGCTAATACCATGAAATTTATGAAATTATAAGTAAACCTAATTTCTTTAAGAAAATGACTTTTTTACCCACTTTTGGTTCGGATCTTTGTTTAAGAAGGGCAATCAAGACACCAATCATTTGCTAGGTTCGACTCCAACAAGGACTCCTAGTGATGACTCATGACCGCAATTTACTACGAGGTCGTGATGGTGTTGAGAGTAAATTGGAGATGGAAATAGAGAGTATATAAGAAATATGGAAGAAGACTGAAATTTTATTGATTTCTGAATGAGTTGAAAAACAACGGTAGCATTCTATTTATAATTTTCAAAAAGATTATGGTTACTGTTACCGACGCAATAGAAGTAGCTGCAAATTTTATTGTTATAGCAAAGGTTCTTTGCATAGCCATTTGCTACAATTTCAGCCGCAAAATAAAAGTTGCTAAAGCAAAGCCAAGTAGTTTTGTTACAAGCTGCTACATAATTTAATAAGCGAGGTTCTTTGCACAAACTTCTACAAAGTCATTTGCAAATCAAAAGTTGCTAGAAGCGGGCGCCGACTCTGCATAAATTAATAAGCGGTGCTACACATCTACTACAAATTAATAAGTAAATTTGGTGAACAAAAATACTATTTTTAATATGTGGCTAAGTGTCACTCAATAAATTTGAGCTTCTTATGAAATAAAGACCACTTAACCTAAAATTAATGTAACAAGTTCTTAATTAGTAGACAATACCATAATTAATACTTGAGAATTGCAAATTTCTAAAATACCAAATATTCCATAATTTCCATTGTGACAATATTTCATAGCTATTCGCAAGTGGGGTGTCACACTGTCCCTCCTTAAAAACATTTGGTCCCCAAATTCCTTCCTAAGATAGTTGTGGAGACTTTCTCATCAATACTTTTGTTTTCCAATGATATAGATGATCCAGTCTTCTTCTTATCAATGTTTTTAAAAGCGGTCCGGTCAGTTTAATTGGGAACCGGTCAGATGACCGGTTCGGTTATTAATATAATCCGGGTGATAAACAACCCGTTCTCAACCGGAAAAACTCGGTCTAAAATCAGAAACCGACACTGTATAAACAACCGTTCACATTTTTGCTACAAAGTCACAATTGTTGCAAATCAAAAGTTGCTAGAGCGGTTCACGACACGCCCTCGCATAAATTAATAAGCGGTCGCTACACATCTACTACTGAAATTAATAAGTAGGCTGGTGAACAAAAATACTATTTTTAATATGTGGCTAAGTGTCTATTCAATAAATTTGAGCTTCTTATGAAATAAAGACCACTTAACCTAAAATTAATGTAACAAGTTCTTAATTAGTAGACAATACCATAATTAATACTTGAGAATTGCAAATTTCTAAAATACCAAATATTCCATAATTTCCATTGTGACAATATTTCATAGCTATTCGCAAGTGGGGTGTCACACTGTCCCCTCCTTAAAAACATTTGGTCCCCAAATTCCTTCCTAAGATAGTTGTGGAGACTTTCCTCATCAATACTTTTGTTTTCCAATGATATAGATGATCCAGTCTTCTTCTTATCAATGTTTTTAAAAGCGGTCCGGTCAGTTTAATTGGGAACCGGTCAGATGACCGGTTCGGTTATTAATATAATCCGGGTGATAAACAACCCGTTCTCAACCGGAAAAACTCGGTCTAAAATCAGAAACCGACACTGCACACCTGCTACAAAGCTGTTGCAAATCAAAAGTTGCTAAAGAAGTCAAGCTGCACACCTCTTTGCATAAATTAATAAGCAGGCTGCTACACATCTACTACTGAAATTAATAAGTAGGCTGGTGAACAAAAATACTATTTTTAATATGTGGCTAAGTGTCTACTCAATAAATTTGAGCTTCTTATGAAATAAAGACCACTTAACCTAAAATTAATGTAACAAGTTCTTAATTAGTAGACAATACCATAATTAATACTTGAGAATTGCAAATTTCTAAAATACCAAATATTCCATAATTTCCATTGTGACAATATTTCATAGCTATTCGCAAGTGGGGTGTCACACTGTCCCCTCCTTAAAAACATTTGGTCCCCAAATTCCTTCCTAAGATAGTTGTGGAGACTTTCTCATCAATACTTTTGTTTTCCAATGATATAGATGATCCGTCTTCTTCTTATCAATGTTTTTAAAAGCGGTCCGGTCGGTTTGATTGGGAGCGGTCGGATGACCGGTTCGGTTATTAATATAATCGGGTGATAAACAACCCGTTCTCAACCAGGAAAAACTTCGGTCTAAAATCAGAACCATGGCGACACTTGACCCGGATTACTTGATTTTTTCTTTATTCAAAATTTTTAAAGGAAACTAAGATAAAGAAAAGGTAATTAACGTAAATGTAGGAGTCTGAAAATAAAGGTACCAAAATTCAATCTCCTTCCTTTTCATGGTTTTATTTTTTCTTTCAAATTTTTTACTTTTTTATCGTTAATTGCTAAACGTTTCTCTTTTAAGTTTCAAATTTAAGTTTCTTCTCCGTATGCTTAATTAGGTTCCAATTTTTCTTTTCGCTTCATATGTTTCTTCATCTTGAATCGAGGCTTTTGTTTTTTAATCGTCTGGTAGTAAAAAAAAGGAAAAAAAGATTAAGTTATTAATGTGTGTGTATGATCTTTCTAGTATATTTTTCTATATAGAAATATGATGCATGTCTCTTATATTTTTCTAAAACTTGTTTTCATTTTGCTTAATTTCAAATTATCATTGTCTCTTGTTATTTTTATTCTCTCGATTTACGAGCTTGTGAATGAACTCGAAGAAATTGTGGTTTATTTTTATTCTGGTTTCATTACCTTTGTACTTATATTAATTTTTTACATGAAAATATGTATATGTAAGTGCATACGGATCAACCGGATTTTTAAGAACGGTTCAACCGATCGGCAAGTGACCCAATAATTAGCCCGGTTCGATGTCCAGTTCGGTTATAAAAACATTGCTTCTTATAGACATAATTGAAGACAAGATTCATAATTTTCTTTGTCTTAGTTAACAAAGAAAGTCTATTTCTAAGTCATCACAACTAATCATTCTTTTCATGCCTACGACGCCCAAGTAGTCAGAATAATTTTTTCTAAAATACATCGTAACCTTGTATGTTCCAATTAATCATAACTTAAGTATTCGCTCTAATAAGAATTGTTGATTCAAGGTTACCTAATCCTAAAACAACTTCATTATCTTATTGAATCATTTCAAATGATGCACATTTGTCTAGCTTCACTAATGAAACTAGGGAGAAACACTTACATCAATATTATGTATCTCCACTTAAGGTTAGAACCATACAAAAGAGACTTCCCGAATATTTCATATAATCGTTTCAAAAATAAGAAGACAATGTTGAAGTCTTTTTCCAAGACTATATCATTCTTTTATCGAATTAATCATTCTTAAGTGTCAAATTTCGATAGGTCCAAGTTTATGTTAATACACCCCGTTAACTAATCAATAGATAATCCAAATGTTGTACGTGCTAAAGAAACCAAATTAGAAACCTTCAAGACTTAATGACTTAATTATAATCGCATATCTTGATCCAAAAATTCGATTGAGTCCTCCTTGAATCTACATAAAAATTGCTATTTGACGCGTATGACATCATATGTCTTATCATGGTTAACTTCCATTCTAGTCCATTCACCTTTGTAGTTTCACATAGACTTTAAGCAATAACTATTTTATAAATATCAATTCCATTTGTAAGGTAAAGCCTCAGTCTACATCATTAGAGATACCAAAACTAATAAACTAGTCACCGGTTGGAAATCATTATGAAATTGCCAAAAGATTAAAACCTAATTGTCAGACACTTATTTCTAGTAGTGTTTTTGTTTCTACCTTAAGAATAAGTTCCTTATCAATTTTTTTCCTTAAGTTCGGATGAGTAATTCTTCATGAGTCTTATGACAAAATTTAAAATTCATAGCTTAGTCTTCAGAAAGTACAAGGATTTAAAATCTAACAATGACTTTCAACGACTGGTCACCCAAGTATGCATGATTTCATTATTATCTTGTTTCAATCTATGTAAACATAGAATCAAGGTCACACGTCCATCTTCTCAGTAAAAACCAAATTTCTTAAAGTAGGCATAATAGAACCTAATTAGTAATTATCCAAAAGATAGCTTCATGCACCTTTTGATTATACTATATCCCAAGGTATTTTTCAAATATCAGCTCTTAGGCCCAAAAGAATTATCGCCTATCTAAGTCAACAGTTATCCATATATGATAGTCAGACTATATGGTCACAATACATTTATGAGTCATACACATGTATTGTCCACAAAAGATTTTTGCCATGTTCCACCAAAAACTTAGCCATTTGTCGCGCCGCTATGCAATTCTTTGCTATGATTAGTGTAAAATCCAGAGTTCTTAGCAAATTACTACATTTCTAAGGCAATTCTTGAGCATGAAGGATACCGCCATTAGTATATGAATACTATTTCCAAATCAACATTCCATCTAAAATAATCAGGATCAAAACTTAAACATGTTACTATTCTAATAGTAACTAACCAATAAACCAAGTCGAAAATTATATTATTCCTATGAAATTCAACCTATAATAATCAATCGTATAAATAAAACGTAAACACAATCGCGATTTTTGTCACTAATCAAACTATTACCGATTAATCTTTTTAAGGAAAATGACAATATGACAACTAATAGTCAGTACTTATTTTTCTCATTTTCTCTGTTGATAAATAATACTGGAGTTTCTCAATAAAATGTACAGAATCGATTGAAACTTATGTCCACTCAATAGTTTGTAATTGAGACTTTAACAATAAAACAATAAATTACACTCAAAATCTTAAATAAGGGAGTTTAAAGCCTCAATAATACTCTTAATTTTTGTTTTCCTATTTTTAAGTAAGGACTTATTCACACACCACTCATATACTCATGATCTTATACTATTAGTCACTTTGTCTTTTGCTTATACACTAACAAAAATATGTATTAGATTCATTTTCTAGTATTTCAAAATATATCATATTAACATAGTCTCATAATACTAGTTGATCATCACTTAAAATCATTTTATGGTGATGGTTCACCAAATGGTTATATAGTGACTCAGTTACATAACCTATACCCACAGATATAGACATTTTTTGTATGTCTCTTCCAATCCTTCACCATCAGAATCATCATCTTGTTCAAGACAATCAGGTACGGAAGTAGAGTTGAAATAGCAAATGTCAGTCGTAGCTAAAATATCATGTTCTTCAGATGTGTCCTCATATGTGACCAAGAAAGGTATGATCACACCTTGGGTTACACTTGAAGGATTTATCGCATGGATTTTTTCTTTCACAAGAGTGGTTAAACAGTGTGATCAATATCCTGGTCATTGTTTTCATTGTCGATTCATTGTCACTCAAGATGACACTCAAACTCATTCCCTTTTTCATAAAAGTGTAAGCACATTGGACAGCATAATGACCATACCCAGTGCATGCCCTACATCTAATAGAAACAATAGTTTTGGTATCAAACTTGTTTGGTTTTTCTCCGGAAAAATGATCTTGATTTTTATCAGAAGTGTTCTTTTGGGGGAATTTATTAGACTCAGGCTTAAAGGGTTTTTTGAAACTAGGAAACTTCTTCTGACTTTTGTTTTTAAGAATTTTATCAAATCATTTTGAAAACATAGCCATAGAGTCATAGCTTAACTCAGATTCTTCGATCTCATTAGTGAGTTCAACAAAGTCATCAGTAACTATGGACTCCACTTGAAAAGCTACTTTCTTACTCAAGCTCATCATTTGTTGTGCAAGATTCATTTCATAGGTTTGTAGGATACCTACAAGTTTCTCAAGACCTAAAGTGGTGGTAATATAAGCTTATTCTACAAATGATATTTTGATGTTATATCGTCCGGGAAGAGATCTCATCGTTTTGTTGACCAGATTGGCATTTGAAATTGGATCACCAAGAGGTTGTGCTCAATAGCAATGTGGCACAGTTTTGCGTTGTACGTGGTGATGTTTTCATCATCATGCATTCTCAAGTTCTCAAACCTATTGGTTAGCAACCTAAGTTTAGTTTGTCGCACACTAGAAGATCCCTCATAGTGCTTTTGGCGGGCATCCCATGCATCATTGGCACAAGTATGGTTGGCTATGATTTTGAACATGTTTAGATCCACTATGCCAAAGATGCCATTCAGTGCTTTAGAGTTGTGATTTCCTAAAGATATTTCATTATTAGTCTAATCAATTTCACCTTTTGCACGATAGTCACCACCCGTATTAATGAGTCTCAGAGGTGTCCATCCTGAAAGGATTGCACGCCAGGCCCTTTCATCAATAGATGTGATGTAGGCCCATATTTTGACTTTCCAAATAGAATAATTGGAGCCATCAAGAATAGGGGATAAAAAGTGGGGTTATTGGGAATATCCATGCTAACAAACACATAGGATCAACACTTAGTGTCGTCAAGTGTTGGCTCTATATTCCAATTGAACGAATTGTTGCATGTAGATATTCTAGTTTTTTGACAGAGTGTAGATGTAATCGCAGATGTAATCACATTCGCAATAAACGGTATAATTTTCATAACAATATCATGCTATGAGATTGAAGGCCTAGAATCTCAACATGTGAAAGCAATCAACGGGGGAAAGTATTACAAAGGTTCATCATGATATATAATTATGATTAACAAGTAAATACCTATTAAATGGTCCAAGAAGAGCATGCAAAATATAGAATTTTTCATTGAGATATTTTTTCAAACACTTGGTATGCATAGATAGAAAACAAAGATGTGTATCCTATTTGTATATAGGATCAAGACAAAAAAATTCAATACCAATCCAAAGTAGGGATGGCAATGGGGGCGGGTTTGGGACAGGTTTGGCAAAACCCGGGCACCGCACTGGACCCACAACCGGGTGGGTTCAACCCGCCAGACCCGCTAAAATGAAATTAGTTGTCTGGTTAAAATAGATTCAGAGCCCCCTCTGTTCTTTTAATTCAAAAAGTTCTACTTTGTAATGTTAAAATCTAAATTATAGACAATTATTCAAGAATCAAGTTTTAGATGGCGCCGCCATTTTATTCAATTCTCTGATTATTTGCAAACATAAATTTATTAGTTTTAAGACTCACAACACAAAAAAGCCACCCAACACTTCAGATTTCAGAATATAATAAAACACAGTGGTGCCGGCGGAGGGATGTGAGTGATAACGGGGCATTCAGTATGAGTGATGGCGGAAATTTCTGATTTCCCAAAAGGCCAAACCCCAACGACGAAATTTTATAAACAATTATTTGTTGCAAAGAATTGAACTCGTGTACAGTAGTCCTCTTTTTGACTTAAAAATTAAACTTAAATTTAACTAAGTTAATTATATACGAAGTAGGTCCGGGGATGGTTCATAAGGACCCATTACCCGGTTTTTTAAAACGAGTCCACGACTCGCCTGGACCCTTTTGACTGGGTCTGGACCGCCCCGAAATGCGGAGCAGGGTTCTGACCCGCCCCATTGCGCTCCCTAATCCAAAGTCTATAGCCATAATCAAGATAGGATGAATAGATTTTCCCGATTTTCCAATTAATGCCCTCTTTTTCGAATATGAAGATGGTGAAGAAGTAAAAGTGCAGAAGATAAATCAAACCACAATGATTTAAAGTGGTTCAACTTACCTAGAGCCTAATCCACTACTACCCGATATGTCCGAATGAATTTTGAAAAGGAAAACATTTTATTGATACCACACAATTACAACCTTTGCCTTGAAAAGCACCACACTCTTCTTACAACACCAACATAGAAGTGAACCACACTCTTCTCACCTCTATGAAGAGCACCACACTCTTCTCACCTCTATGAAGAGCACCACACTCTTCAACACCTATGAATCAACCAAGTTTGTTCTTACCATAAGAACACTTAACAAGTAGATCTTGTTTTTGATGATTTTACAAAAAAACAATCAAGATTACACTTTGAAAAAAATATTACAACTCAAAAGTACAAGTGTAATCCAGAAGGAAAGCGCAATAAGCAAGATGTGAAAGTGATAAGCTTAATCTAATAGAACAAGTATGTTGAAAGTTAAGACAAAGAATTTGTTGAATTTTTGCTTGTTGTATTGTATGCTTGTGTTATGTATTTGATCCTTCAAGCCTTGATGTATTTATAGGAGAACTCCAAGATGTAATCCCCAACACAGGCTCCTCCTAATTTGAATTTATCTGAAAAAAAGAGGATAAAAAGACTCCAAAAAATGATTAAAAAATAATAAAGCCTTAAAATCATGAGAAGTGTCTGGACAACATATAATTTTTGTTGTCAAAACAATAGGGCAACCAGTCGCCATCTTAGAATTTCGAATTTTAAAGTCGTTGAAAAGTGTTTTTGATACGAGGATCTTTGTATAGGCAAGGCAACCGCCATTTCAGTATGCATCAAGTTGCTCTAGATTGTGACTGTTCACTCTTGAAACAGAGAAGAAACAACAAAAATCAATTATCTTCAGGCATAGGTCGCCCTAGGGGGTCAACTAGTCGCCTCCCAAAAATCAGCATACAGATTGTTCTCTGTTTTGTAAACTTTTCAGGTACGGATCTCTCTATAGGGCGATCGGTCGACCTCTTCACAGAGAAGTTGTCCGATTTTTATCGAAAATAAAGTTCAATAAGTACTTCAAAATTTAGTAAAAATCAGTGAAAATATTTTGAAGTATTTGGACAACATTTGGGGACATTGTTTTAGTATAAAACTCATTTTTGAAATCATCAAAGTCAAAACAAAAACATTGATCCAACAAACTCCCCATTTTTGATGATTAAAACCAAAGCAATTTTAAGAGGGCTAATTTAAAACGAAAAAAGTTTTTTCGGTCAAAATAAACTATCCATTTTAAGAAACACTTCTCAAGATGAAAAACATAAGGATATGAGCAATGGTTTTTCAAAACAAGTTGTAAAAGCTCTCCCGGTCAACATGTTAAGCAATAAAGCTAACAACTTAAAGGCTAGAAGCTTAGCTTTTCCAAAAATAACTTAAAAGCTCAAGAGCTTAAAAGCTCAAGAGTTTAAAAGCTCCCCCTGTCAAAAATAAGTCATTAGTCATAAGGCTCAATAAAACAACAACAATCCACAACTTATAGCTTTATATCACTGAGCTTTTTTCTGTGAGGTTTTTCTAGTTCATTTGATCTTACCATTAGCTTATTAGCTCCTTTCATTTTCTCCCCCTTTGGAATCATCAAAAAGGCTATTAGCACAATAAATCATCATAGATAAATATCAAAGTGCACATCAAACGGTGTAATTTTCATAACAATATCAGGCTATGAGATTGAAAGCCTAGAATCTCAATATGTGAAAACAATCAACGGGGGAAAGTATTGCAAAGGTTCATCATGATATATAATTATGATTAACAAGTAAATACCAATTAAATGGTCAAGGAAGAGCATGCAAAATATAGAATTTTTCATTGAGATATTTTTTCAAACACTTGGTATGCATAGATAGAAAACAAAGATGTATTTCCTATTTGTATATAGGATCAAGCCAAAAAATTCAATACCAATCCAAAATAGGGATGGCAATGGGGGCGGGTCTTGGAACAGGTTTGGCCAAATGGCCCACACTGGACCCACGACCTGGTGGGTTCGACCCGTCAGACCCGCTTAAATGAAATTTATTTGTCTGTTTAAAACAGATTCAGAGCCCCCTATGTTCTTTTAATTCAAAAAATTCTACTTTGTAATGTTAAAATCTAAATTATAGACAATCATTCAAGAATCAAGTTGTAGATGGCGCCCCCATTTTATTCAATTCTCTGATTATTTGCAAACATAAATTTATTAGTTTTAAGACGCACAACACAAAAAAGCCACCCAACACTTCATATTTCAGAATATAATAAAATACAGTAGTGCCAGCGGAGGGGGGTATGTGGGCAGTCCGGGGGGCATTCACCATATGAGTGATGGCGGCAATTTCTGATTTCCCAAAAGGCCAAACCCCAGAGACGAAATTTTAAACAATTATTTGTTGCAAAGAATTGAACTCGTGTACACTAGTCCTCTTCTTGACTTAAAAATTAAACTTAAATTTGACTAAGTTAATTGCATATGGGGTGGGTTCGGGGCTGGTTCATAAGGACCCGTTACCGCCTCGAACCCAATGGATTTTTTAAAATGAGTCCACGACTCGCGCGGACCCTTTTGACCGGTCTGGACCGCCCCTAACGGAGCGGGTTTAATGCGGAGCAGGGTTTTGACCAGCCCCATTGTGCTCCCTAATCCAAAGTCTATAGCCATAATCTAGATAGGGTGAATAGATTTTCTCGATTTTCCAATTAATGCCCTCTTTTTCGAATATGAAGATGGTGATGAAGTAAAAGTGCAGAAGATAAATCAACACAAAATGATTTAAAGTGGTTCAACTTACCTTGAGCCTATTCCACTACCATCCGGTATGTCTGAATGGATTTTGGAAAGGAAAACATTTTATTGATACCAAACAATTACAACATTTTCCTTGAAAAGCACCACACTCTTCTTACAACACCAACATAGAAGTGAACCACACTCTTCTCACCTCTATGAAGAGCACCACACTCTTCAACACCTATGAATCAACCAAGTTTGTTCTTACCACAAAAACACTTAACAAGTAGATCTTGTTTTTGATGATTTTACAAAAAAACAATCAAGATTACACTTTGAAAAAAAATATTACAACTCAAAAGTACAAGTGTAATCAAGAAGGAAAGCGTAATAAGCAAGATGTGAAAGTGATAAGCTTGAGCTAATAAAACAAGTATGTTGAAAGTGAAGAACTAAGAATTTGTTGAGTTTTTGCTTGTTGTGTTGTATGCTTGTGTTGTGTATTTGATCATTCAAGCCTTCATGTATTTATAGGAGAGCTCCAAGATGTAATCCCCAACATAGGCTCCTCAATTTGAATTTGTCTGAAAAAGAGAGGATAAAACAACTCCAAAAAATGGTTACAAAATAATAAAACCTTAAAATCATGAGAATCTTGTTGGACAACATATAGTTTTTGTTGTCAAATCAATAGGCAACCGTCGCCATCTTAGAATTTGAATTTTAAAGTCGTTGAAAAGTGTTTTTTGGCACAGGATGCTGTAAAGGGCAACCGATAGCTGTCTAAGGTGACTAGTTGCTCTAGGATTGTGACCGTTCGCTCTTGAAACGGAGAAAAAACAAGAAAAATCAATTGTCTTCAGGCACAGGTCGCCCTAGGGGGTCAACTGGTCACCTCCTCAATATCAGCATACATATTGTTCTCCGTTTTGTAAACTTTTTAGGTACGGGTCTCCCTATAGGGCGACCGGTCGGCCTCTTCACGGAGAAGTTGTCCGATTTTTTTCTAAAATAAAGTTCAATAAGTACTTCAAAAATTTAGTAAGAATCATTGTAAATGTTTTGAAGTATTTGGACAATATTTGGAGACATTGTTTTGGTATAAAACATATTTTTGAAATCATCAAAGTCAAAACAAAAACATTAATCCAACAAACTCCCCCTTTTTGATGATTAAAAACCAAAACAATTTTAAAAGATCGAATTTAAAATGAAACAAGTTTTTTCGGTCAAAATAAACTATCCATTTTAAGCAACACTTCTCAAGATGAAAAACATAAGGATATGAGCAATGGTTTTTCAAAACAAGTTGTAAAAGCTTCTCCGATCAACATGCTAAGCAATAAAGCTAACAACTTAAAGGCTAGAAGCTTAGCTTTTGCAAAAATGACTTAAAAGCTCAATATTGTAAAAGCTCCCCCAGTAAAAAATAAGTCAATAGTCATATGGCTCAATAAAACAACAACAACAATCCACAACTCATAGCATTTTATTACTGAGCTTTTTCTGTGAGCTTTTTCTAGTTCATGTGATCTTACCATTAGCTTATGAGCTCCTTTCATTTCTCCCCCTTTGGAATCATCAAAAAGGCTATTAGCACAATAAAAACATCGTAGATAGATATTAAAGTGCACATCAAACGGTGTAATTTCATAACAATATCATGCTATGATATTGAAGGCCTAGAATCTCAACATGTGAAAGCAATCAACGGGGGAAAGTATTACAAAGGTTCATCATGATATATAATTATGATTAACAAGTAAATACCAATTAATGGTCCAAGAAGAGCTTGCAAAAGATATAATTTTTCATTGAGACATTTTTTCAAACACTTGGTATGAATAGATAGAAAACAAAGATGTATTTCCTATTTGTATATAGGATCAAGCCAAAAATTCAATACCAATCCAAAATAGGGATGGCAATGGGGGCGGGTCTGGGACAGGTTTGGCCAAATGGCCCACACTGGACCCACGACCCGGTGGGTTCGACCCGTCAGACCCGCTAAAATGAAAATTATTTGTCTAGTTAAAACAGATTCAGAGCCCCCTATGTTCTTTTAATTCAAAAAATTCTACTTTGTAATGTTAAAATCTAAATTATAGACAATCATTGAAGAATCAAGTTGTAGATGGAGCCCCCATTTTATTCAATTCTCTGATTATTTGCAAACATAAATTTATTAGTTTTAAGACTCACAACACAAAAAAGCCACCCAACACTTCAGATTTCAGAATAAAATAAAACGCAGTGGTGCCGGCGGAGGGAGGTGAGTGGGCAGTCCGAAGGGGCATTCACCATATGAGTGGGGAAATTTCTAATTTCCCCAAAAGCCAAACCCCAGAGACGAAATTTTAAACAATTATTTGTTGCAAAGAATTGAACTCATGTACAATAGTCCTCTTCTTGACTTAAAAATTACACTTAAATTTTACTAAGTTAATTGTATACGGGATGGGTACGGGGCTGGTTCATAAGGACCCGTTACCTGCCCCAAACCCGGCGGGTTTTTTAAAACTGATCCACGACCCGCCCGGGACCCGTTTGACTAGGTCTGGACCGCCCCGAACGAGATGATTTTAATGCAAAACAGGGTTTTGACCTGCCCCATTGCAATCCATAATCCAAAGTCTATAGCCATAATCCATCAATATAAGTAATTCTCATCAATAATATACAACATACATCAATATTACAAGTTCCAAAAATAGCCAAGGGTACAACCCAACATAGATGAGAAAAGTGAAGCAAAAACTTACCAATGATTGTGGAAGATGAATAAGATGTAAATTATAATCATTGTAGAATTCCAATATAGTAGAAATTGCAAGAAAAAATCATTTTGAGTGATAAGTGTGTGAATCGGGCGAAGGGGTGTGAAAGTTGGAAAATAAAACACAAGCGAGGACAAAAAGTATTTTAAGGATTCTGTCAAGAGAGCCGACCGGTCGCTCATGGGGCGGCATGGGTGCATGGATGGACAGGTGACCGATCACACCCCTATGTCGACTTGTCCCTCTGCAGTCCAATCTTTATGTTTGAATTTAAATTTGAAAATGTGATTTTTCACCCCTAATTTTTTAAAATGCACAAAATACAAACATAGACTTTATTCGATATGTATTATGTCTAAACGAGCCCGAATTGAAGTAAAAGACTCAGCAGTTAACGATTTTGTAAAGATATCCGCTAGTTGATCTTGAGAGGGAGCAAAACACAACTCAATTTTTTGTTTTGAAACACAATCCCTTAGAAAATAATGTCGAACCTCAATATGTTTGGTTCGATTGTGAGAACCGGATTTTGAGAAATATTTATAGAAGAAGTATTATCACAAAAATAAGAATATTCGAAAGAATATTTATAATCCGCTAAGGATTGTTTCATTCAAAGTAATTGTATTCAACAAAAAGCCATGGAAATGTATTTGGCTTCGGCCGCTGATAAAGATACACAATTTTATTTCTTTAAAAATTGACACGAGCCGGAAGTACTTTTATGATCATTAATATTGCTGGTATATTCCGAGTCACTATAACCTTTTAAAAATTTTCATTCGTTGGATAAAACAAGCCATAAGAAATAGTGCCTTTTAAATATAAAAAAATACGTTTGACGACACTTAAATGAGATTCTTTGGGATTATTTTGAAATCGAGCACATAGGTATACATCGTGAACAATGTCGAGTCTAATTGCGATTAAGTAAAGTAAACTATCAATCATACCTCAATACTTTGATGTATGAACCGGCTTGCCTTTTTCATCCTTGTCAAGCTTGATATTTGTTTTCATAGGAGTTGCAACGATTCTTCCTTCTTCAATCCCGAACTTCTTTAGGAGTTCTTTGGTATATTTTAATTGAGATATGTAAATACCTTCTTGTCATTGTTCTTCAATCCCATTGAATTTGACGTGAATAAACTCTTCGACCACCATGATAGTCTTATTATAAACCTGATATGCCTTGCTCTTAGTCGAGTATCCCGCAATCTCTTCTTCGGCCTTAGGATCAACTATCAAGTTTGTCCAATTGATCATTTGTGTTCAAAATAAAACACTGGCAACCAAATAATTTCAAATAACTAGTATTTGGTGTTCTTCCTTCCAAAGCTCATATGGAGTTTTCTTTAACTTGAGACGAAGATATATCCGATTTATGACGTAGCAAGCGGTGTTTACAGATTAGCCCAAAAATATTTTGGAAGTGAAAAGTCATTGAGCATAGACCGACACATTTCTGGTAAGGTTTGATTTTTCCTTTCGGCAACACCATTTTGTTGAGGAGTTCTCGGAGCCAAAAAATTATTAGCATATCCCTTGGTTTCACATAAGATTCTAAAATCACCATCAAATTCACCTCCTCAATCACTTCTTATAGAATTAATAGTATCTTCATTTTAATTCTGTATAAGTCTACACAACTTAGCAAACTCATTAGCGGCGACATCACTTTTATTAGCAAGAAAAATAGTCCAAGTATATCTAGAAAAATCATCGACTATAACAAACGTGTAGTATCTTCATTTTAATTCTGTATAAGTCTACACAACTTAGCAAACTCATTAGCGGCATCACTTTTATTAGCAAGAAAAATAGTCCAAATATATCTAGAAACATCATCGACTATAACAAGCGTGTACTATTTTCCACTTAGAATATCCCCGTACAAATCTAGATGAAGAATTTGTAGAGGTTTCATTGTGAAAATTTCATTTTTGGGCTTAAAACTACTCTTAACTAATTTATTCTTTTGACAAGTGTCACATAAGCCAAGTGTTCGCCTTATTTTTAGCTTCACCGCAAGTGTACGGTGTAGTTTATAGAATAGGGTAAGCAAGGTCGTATCCACGGAGACTAATAAATTAATGTGCTAAGTATTGAACTAAAATAGACTTATTTTTATTTAGACGATCGATATTGGATGATTGTTTGTGGAAGTAAAGACAAGAATAACCACAAAAACACAAGATGAAAATAATAGTGGAATTATCAAGGGAAATGAAATGGATTCGGGTTATGGTTTCAATTAATATTCCTCTTGTTTTACGATTTAATCAAAGCCAAAGTTATTATCAATACACCTATAAGACGATCACAATGTATTTTATCCTCCATCTCGAGATGTATATAAAGTGTAGATTGAAATATCTATGCTAAAGCATCTCTACTCAACATAAGATACACAACTCCCAAATGCACAAAAAGATCATATATCCTCACAAATATTTGCAAACCTCTCGATTATGCAAATATTCATGTCAATACTCAAGATCTAATATTGAAACTCATCTCTCGAATTATGAATCAATATATCAAACATGTTAAATCATTGGCCAAATGATAAAACAAGAATAAGAACAAAGTACTCAAATAGACTTCAAGACAATAACTTCAATTAAGATTAAAACATTCAACAAGAGTTCAATTAATCTACTCCCAAAACCCGGAAATCACAAGAAGTTTAGCTACTCATTACAAATAAATAAACAACTCATAGACAAATTGTTCATCTTCATAAGAAGCTAAAATGAAAGATTAAAGCACAAAGAATGAGAAAACTTAGGAAATGGATAATCTCTCGATTAATCTTCAATCCTCAAGCTCCGATTCGACCCGATTCTTCTCTTGATTCTTCCTTGATGAAATTGATGTGTTTCTTGTGTTCTTGGGTGTATTCACCTTTCCTCCATACCCTAGATCAAGCCTCCCATTTATCTATTTATAGCCCTCAAAAAGCCAAGAAAAAGGTGGAAGAACTTAGGAATTTCCGTCCAGGGGCCGCGGCTCCGGGACGAGCGGCGGCGCCCGGGACGTGAATTTTGGAGTGAATTTGCTGTCGGGGCGCTGCAGCGCTCGTGGACGGCGCTGCGGCGCCCGCCTGAGTTTTTCACCCACCAAATGTTGGAATTTGCTTTTGAGCCCTTCTTCAAAGTTGTAGCCCTATCTCTTAGCTTTCCATAGCCACTTGAATCATCTCAATATCAATTTTGTAGAGAGTTATGGCCAAAATACGAAACACTGCCAGTGATGGAAATTTCAGACGCGTTTAGACGTTTCTTCAAATCAATCTCTCTTTGTTTGCTCGTTTGTACTTCTTTTGATACACGATTCATTACTATGACTATAAACTCAATATAATTGGCTCTCAACATGGCTTGGCTACTCAAATGACTCAAAATACTCAAAAACAACACAAAACTCAAGTCTTGAAGCCCAAATTAATGGTATAAAACCAAGTGAACAAATACCCCCAAACTTAAACTGTTGGCCGTCAGTCCGGTCAACACTTTTAAAAACAAGACAAAACATGATGGGAGTAATGAAAAGTTGAACGCACAACAACTCCATAAAATTTTGTATTGTTCATTGTAGGTATCAAGCAACGAATTAACCAATCCTCAAACATCTAACATAGAGCACATATTAAAGAAACCATGGTAAATGCTAAGAATTACACCTCACAAAGATCAATGTATACTCTCATCTCGAATGAATATAGGACGTGTTTACGCTCAATTCAATTCAATATTGCGAATTACCATAGGCTTGCAAATCGTCTCATATCTCCGCCACTAGGATGTATGCAAAATTGTGAATCAAAAGGACTTTTCCTTTGGTTGTAATGAAGGCTCTTTGGTTGGGGTAGGAAAATATGGATAGAGTGACTCAAACTCGAGCATATAGACGGTGAGCATATAATTCATCTACATTAAAGCTCAATATTCTACTCAAATCACCTCTCATTTTCACCAACTCTTCTTATCTCCATCCCCTTTATTTTGTAAACTCAACCATTCACATTACAATTCTTAACCTCCAAGTTCATTCAAAGAAAACTCATTCATCGATCTATTTTTTTTTTTTTTTTTTTTTTACTCTTATATGAGTTTTCAACATTTCATATCTCCTTTTTCTTTCTCTTTTGTTCTCATCAACCAACTATAACATCACCTTCTAACATTTTGATTTCACCCATTCACCCTTATTCAATTCCTTTACTCAATGCTATACGCTCAAGTGTTGGGTAAAAGATTTATCAAGTTAAGGCTTGAATTGTGGCTATTAAAAATTAGGCAATAGGCTCAAGTTGGCTAACTAGGGATTTCAATATCATCATTAGGTAAGCAAAAGGCTTGAAGGGCTAATAAAATGGCCTTTGATCATTTTCACATTTCGCATACAAGATGTGACCTTGACAGAGATACCGGAGCAAGTTCTAGAATTCTAACAACATGAATGATACACTCAAATTAACAACAAGATCGCATATGATGAAAGCAGTAAAGGCCTCAAAAGCTAACAGCTTGCAAATACGTAATTCAAAGCATCAAACCATGTTCTCAATATCCACATGCTCAATATCATCTATTCATGGCTCAATCAACTCATACTCAATACCCAATCAAAACAATACAAATTTTTTTCAAAAATATAAGCATCAAGTCTCCGCACATGGTCAACTCACTCCTTAAAATCTATGAAAATAATAAACGTGCTAAAAATCAGAACGTGTTTCTAATGCAAATGCAACCTAAAATGCTCTACATGCAACTATATGAAAACACACAAAAATGCAATTTTTTTTTAATCCACACATTTCATATCAAAATAACTATCTCTCCCCCCAAACTTAAATGAAATTATATCGCACGTAAGAGAAGATAGAATTTCAATATAAAATTGTGTGGATTTACCTGATTCATTGTGCGGGTGGTGGCCCTCCTTGGCATCTCCTCATATCGCTAGGACTTCTTCCTTCAACCATCACTTCAAATTTTGTACCTTAATATTATCTCAGCTGAAGGACGCACGGGTCATGCGCCTTGCACACGGGCTGCCCGTGCGTGGTGCCGTAGCAACATCTCCATTCTAAATCACGCACGGGTGGGTCGCGTTCATGCATACGCCCAGGTGCGTGGCGTGGGTAAAGTAAAATCGGTAATTTCTCTCCTTCTTTTTTTTTTTTTTTTTTTTTAAAGAAGAAAACAAACAAAAATAAAAATCACACCACAAACCGTTGGGTTGCCTCCCAACAAGCGCTAAATTTAAAGTCTTTAGCCGGACTTTTGTTTTACTCAACCGGGATCCAAAAACAAGTGTCGATCATGCCACGCCTTCGTATTTTCCAAAAGTATAGGTGATCCTTCAGTGTATTTAAGATGTGGATGATTCAGGATCACAATGTTGATGGTCTTTTGGAAATCAAGAAATGTGCTCCTAATGATGAAAAATGGTTTATCAATCATAGTAAAGATATTTCTATCTTTACTCACATTATATATCATGAAGTCTCGTAGAACATGTGAATTGATCACCATTTTCAAACATTGTTCCTTCAAGTGTATGCTTCTTAAAATTTGATACATCCGTAGTGAAGCTTACATCTAGAGTGCACATATTTTTATCAAGATGAGGATCTTCAATTGAGTGAGAGATAGAAATACTCCCCGATTTAACTGGACGTGGCTCTCGTATTCGCACCACTCCTTTGATGAATGGCACTATATTGTTCCTTCGAGTTGGCTTCAGTGGTGCTTAAAAATTGGCTCTTTTGATGTTGCCCACTAACAATTTTAGCTAATTGGCCCATTTGAGTCTCAAGATTTTTCAATCGTGAATCCATAGTATTGGCCAATTGTGTCAATTGCAATCGCATCTTGTCCATCTTTGCTTCGTTTTTATTAAGGCTATTTCCCATTTCCTCATGAATAAATTTATTTGACTCATAATCAAGTCATTTGATTCATGAGTGAAATGAGGACGTCTTCCAAAGATGGTTTTGCATCTTCCATCTGAACGGGTGCACCTATACCAATCCAAAAAAACAAATCAAATATTGTAGAAGTAGAATTTACAAAAGAAAAATGAAATAAAATAAAAAATGTCTAAATTAAAAATAATTCTATCTATCGCAATATTAGCACCAAAAATTGTATTAGTCTCCGGCAACGGCGCCAAAAACTTGTTCGCCTTATTTTTAGCTTCACCGCAAGTGTACGGTGTAGTTTATAGAATAGGGTAAGCAAGGTCGTATCCACGGAGACTAATAAATTAATGTGCTAAGTATTGAACTAAAATAGACTTATTTTTATTTAGACGATCGATATTGGATGATTGTTTGTGGAAGTAAAGACAAGAATAACCACAAAAACACAAGATGAAAATAATAGTGGAATTATCAAGGGAAATGAAATGGATTCCCGGGTTATGGTTTCAATTAATATTCCTCTTGTTTTACGATTTAATCAAAGCCAAAGTTATTATCAATACACCTATAAGACGATCACAGCGGTATTTTATCCTCCATCTCGAGATGTATATAAAGTGTAGATTGAAATATCTATGCTAGCATCTCTACTCAACATAAGATACACAACTCCCAAATGCACAAAAGATCATATATCCTCACAAATATTTGCAAACCTCTCGATTATGCAAATATTCATGTCAAGTACTCAAGATCTAATATTGAAACTCATCTCTCGAATTATGAATCAATATATCAAACATGTTAAATCATTGGCCAAATGATAAAACAAGAATAAGAACAAAGTACTCAAATAGACTTCAAGACAATAACTTCAATTAAGATTAAAACATTCAACAAGAGTTCAATTAATCTACTCCCAAAACCCGGAAATCACAAGAAGTTTAGCTACTCATTACAAATAAACAACTCATAGACAAATTGTTCATCTTCATAAGAAGCTAAAATGAAAGATTAAAGCACAAAGAATGAGAAAACTTAGGGAAATGGATAATCTCTCGATTAATCTTCAATCCTCAAGCTCCGATTCGACCCGATTCTTCTCTTGATTCTTCCTTGATGAAATTGATGTGTTTCTTGTGTTCTTGGGTGTATTCCCAGCCTTTCCTCCATACCCTAGATCAAGCCTCCCATTTATCTATTTATAGCCCCTCAAAAAGCCAAGAAAAAGGTGGAAGAACTTAGGAATTTCCGTCCAGGGGCCGCGGCTGGCTGGGACAGGGCGGCGCCCGGGACGTGAATTTTGGAGTGAATTTGCTGTCCGGGCGCTGCAGCGCCGTGGACGGCGCTGCGGCGCCCGCCTGAGTTTTTCACCCACCAAATGTTGGAATTTGCTTTTGAGCCCTTCTTCAAAGTTGTAGCCCTATCTCTTAGCTTTCCATAGCCACTTGAATCATCTCAATATCAATTTTGTAGAGAGAGTTATGGCCAAAATACGAAACACTGCCAGTGATGGAAATTTCAGACGCGTTTAGACGTTTCTTCAAATCAATCTCTCTTTGTTTGCTCGTTTGTACTTCTTTTGATACACGATTCATTACTATGACTATAAACTCAATATAATTGGCTCTCAACATGGCTTGGCTACTCAAATGACTCAAAATACTCAAAAACAACACAAAACTCAAGTCTTGGAAGCCCAAATTAATGGTATAAAACCAAGTGAACACCAAGGTTTTCAAAATTCAATTTGGGTAGTCCTTTGACATGTTAGTTTTTGTAAATAGTTTGTAAATATTTGTATCCAACATGTCCAAGTCGCCATGCCATAAATTAGTTAAATTATTGCTAGCGACAAGACAAGAAATATTTTGACTAATCAAATCACTTGTACAAATTTTATAAAGATTGGCTTTTCTACTAGCTTCACAAAACAATTTACCATTTTTTGAGAATAAGGCATTTTTCTTTAATAAAAAGAACATCATAATTTAAATCACAAAGTTGGTTTACACTTATCAAGTTGAAATTAAGTCCATCTACTAATAATACATCATGTAAAGAGAAGAAGAGTTACCAACGTCTCTATTACCAAGGATTTCGCTTTTGCCATTCTCGAACATGACCATTCCTTCTTCTTGGAGGTCGATATTGGTAAAACGTTGTTCTCTTCCGGTCATATGGCGTGAACAACCGCTGTCTACGAGCCATTTGGAATCCTCCATGATAGTTATTGTCCCTAGTACCTCATTGTCTTCATCATTTATGGCCATGAGACCATGTTCTGTTTCTTCTTCATCGTCGAATGTTGCAAGAAAATCATCCCATGTTTTTATGTCCGCATTGAGAGCCTTATTTTTTGGAAAAGCCTTTTTCTCATTTGCTTTTCATCTGCCATTTTAGGACAATCGGTTATTAAGTGCCCAGATTCCCCGCATTTAAAGCATGAGTTGTCTCTAGCCTTTATCGCCTTATTTTTGTTGACAAATTTGGCAAATATTCAAACAAGGACAACAGTTTCCTCATCATCCTCATCACTAGAATAATATGAATTATTTGAATTTGAAGCAAGGCCTTTAGGTGTAGATTGCATACCCGAATGAGAGGTGGATGGTTTGGAATTCTTCCTTTCTTTAAGATAGACTTCATATATGAGAAGGTTCCCAATTAGCTCATCAAACTTGAGAGTCTCAAGATTTTGAGCTTCCGTTATAGCTGCCACGTTTTTGGACCATGAACCGGAGAGAGCATTCAAAATTTTGGTTATCTTATCTTCTTATGAGATTATTTTTTCGAGCTCCAATAAAGGATTGATGATATTGTGGAGCCTTTCCACCATTTTTGAAATCCCTTCACCCTCGAATATTATGAAGTTTCAAAATCTTTAACAAACATGATTTTTCTAGCTTGTTTAACTTTCTTAGTACCTTCATAGATGGTTTCTAATTTTTTCCATACTTCATGTGCCGACCTTATTCCTCGAATCCAATTATACTCGGTAGTAGTAAGAGAGCAATATAAAATATTTAAAGCCTTACCGTTGAAAAAGAAATGCTTCTTGTCATTTTCATCGAATGCTTTGAAACTTTTGGGAGCTAAAGTTCCATCCTCCAATTTCTTTGTTGGTTGAGCAACTCCTTCGATGACCGCGTTCCAAATATCAAATCCGCAATATTGTAACAACTATTCCATTCGGTCCTTCAAAAAGGCGTTGTTGTTGGAATCAAATAGTGGTGGCTTATTGGTTGAGGCATTGGTGGTGAGATAGCTTTCGTTCATAGCCATGGATCTTTTCTCTTTACTCACAATGAGAAACGAACTTGCCAAGAAGTTTGGCTCTGATACCATTTGTTAAACCAAGTGGCTACAAAAATCTAGGGGTGAATATATTTTCCCGATTTTCCGATTAATGCCCTCTTTTTCAAATATGAAGATGGTGAAGAAGTAAAAGTGCAGAAAATAAATTAACACATAATAATTTAAAGTGGTTCAACTCACCTAGATCATAATCCCTACCACTTGGTATGTCTGAATGGATTTTAAAAGGAAAATATTTTATTGATACCAAACAATTACAATCTTTACCTTGAAAGCACCACACTATACTTACAACACCAACTTAGAAGAGCACCACACTCTTCTCACCTCTATGAAGAGCACCACACTCTTCAACACCTATGATCAACTAAGTGTGTTCTTACCACGAGAACACTTAACAAGTAGATCTTGTTTTAGATGATTTTACAAATACAATCAAGATTACACTTTGAAAGATATTACAACTCAAGAGTGCAAGTGTAATCAAGAAGGAAAGCCTAACAAGCAAGATGTGGAAGTGTTAAGATTAGGCTAAGGCAACAAGTATGTTGAAAGTGAAGAACAAAGAATTTGTTGAGTTTTGCTTGTTGTGTTGTATGCTTGTGTTATGTATTTGATCCTTCTAGCCTTCATGTATTTATAGGAGAGCTCCAAGATGTAATCCCCAACATAGGTTCCTCCTAATTTGAAATTTTCTAAAAAAGAAAGGTTCAAACAACTCCAAAAAAGGGTTAAGATATGATAAAACCTTAAAATCATAAGAAGTGTCTGCATAATGAATAGTTTATGTTGTAAAAACAATAGGTCGACCGGTCGCCATCTTAGAATTTCGAATGTTAAAGTCGTTGAAAAGTGTTTTTGACACAGAATACTGTAGAGGGCGACCGATATTTCATAGGATAATGGCAAACAAGGTCGTATTCCTCAGAGATTGAATATAAAACACTTAAGATATAATAATATCGTATTCCAATTTTATTGAAGCGATTGAAAATCAAGAATTTTTATAAACAAATAAAGATAAAAGATGTAAATTTCTAAAACCCGAAGTCCACAAGTCTTTTCAACAAATACGAAAGCAACTTTAGGCACATAATATTAATATGCTTCTTCAATATTAAATCCAATCAATGTTTATCAAAACCAATTCATGCGTTTCTATTGGTTCAATTCCTATACTTGGTTATTCCCCCTCCCGAAGTAAATAAACAGTAGATTAATACCAATTGCTAGCATCCCTACTCAATAATTTTACTAATTCTCAGTAGATCTGTGAATTGAATGACTCCCCACAAACAATTATAAGTCTCATGACTCTATACCCATTTATGTCTCAATTCGATTTCCGTCTTTGTTAGAACTCATCTCCCGAATTATGGACTAACAAATATGACATGCAAATTATTGATCAGATAATCAGCAATTAAAATAAGCATTCGAACTCATAAACTACAACACATAAATTAATTAAAAAAAACAATCAATCAAGATTTAACATTAATACACAGTTTAGATTATGCCCTAAATCTGAAAAATTAGCCCAACATAATTGATAACAAATTCATAGACAGACTTGAAATCAACAATTTGACATCGTTTAAGTACAAACAAGAGATGTAAACTCAGAAAGAAAACCCATTCTTGTCAGGATGGATCTTCCATCAAATCCTTCGAAACTCTTGTACTTTCATAGATGTGAAAGGCCTTGTGGTGCTCTTCGTAACCTAGCTCTCCTCTCTCACAAGACCTTTGATTTGTGTAATCTTGTATATTTTGTTGTATTTTAAGATGTAATATGATGTATTATCGTACAAGGCATTGGCCCTTTTATGTAGGTGTTTGGAGAGATCACTGGTAGAGTTCTGATGGGAAAAAGACTCAAAATCAAACACAGACACATCGCATGGGTCGTGTAATATCACACAGCCACCCCACACGGTCCAACCGTGTAAAACGTCTATGTCTCTATTTTCGCCTAAACACTTCACATGGTTGTGTAATCTTCACACGGTAGCCCACACGGTCGTGTGACACCACACGGGCTGACCATGTGACTTGCTTTTGTCCATTTTCTTCGTTTTTTTTATCTCTTCATCGCACTCATCGATCTTGTTTGGGCCTTTCAACTGATATCTTTCCATTTAAACTATGTTTCCTCTAAAAAGTTATAAGAATGCGCAATATCATGCCTTTCTAAGGAAACCATGTAAAATACACTATATATGCGTGCAAATGCATCAATTATATAATAAATTAGGCCTTTAAATGAACATATATTTTACACATATCAAAATCCCCCAAACTTAAACCATTGCTCGTCCTCGAGCAAATTTTGAAAAAATAATATTAAGGGGTACAAAGAACACACAAGAACACTATAAACATTCAATCTCATTTGACTCCATATCTAAGTAAACCATGCGACTCATTATCAAAAAGTCATCAACCACAAGTTCGGCATAGTTAATACTCTTTCGGGTACTTGATATCGCGACTCACAGGTAAGTAGTGTATCACTCAACTCTCAAAGTGTATGGTAAGTGTCTGCACTCAAAATTAATTTAGTAAATGTAGAACTACCAGAGGCTTGAAAATCGTCTAACATATCTACCACTTTAGTGTGCACAATTTAAGAATAAAAAAGGACTTTTCATTTGGTTGTAATGTAGGCTCATTTGTAAGATAGGAAATATTTGGATTAAGTGACTTGACTTGAGCAAATATAATTTAAGTACACACACTTGCAACTCACCAACCCAATTTCAACATAATACTCATTTTTCAAGATATTTTCTTTTTCAACTCAACTCCACTTTTTTCTCCTTTTTCATTCTTAGGCCTTTTTGCCTTTTCTTCCTTTTTTCTTTAGTCTTAAGCTCTCAAATCCTCAAAATTCCAGAATTTTTTTTCTTTCTTTTCTCGATTTTCTCTTTCTCTTTTTTTTTTCTAGAGATTCCTCATTCTTTTTTGAGCTTCGTCATTCATTCATTTACCTAAACACTGCTCATCCCTTATTAGTTTGCCAACTCTCTCTCTTTTTCACAATTTCACCACATATCCCCCAAACTATTCATTTTCTTTAAGCTCAAGTAGTTTTAGGATAAAAATCATCTTTTCAATTTTAAAGATCAAAATATGGCTAACAATGAAAAGTTAAGACTCAAAGTGGCTAACTAGAGAATCGTGAGTTCATAGGTAGGCTCTTTAGGCTAAGTAGGTTAAACAAAGATGACCTTAAATCATTTTCAAAATTTGCACACATACATGGCTTCAATACCAAAGTAAGTTCTAGAGTTCTAGCAATCATGTATGACACACTTAAGAAAACATAAGACTGCATATGATAAAAGCAATTATAGGCACAAAAGCTCACGGGCTTATTTTGCACATCATGCTCAAATACCCAATTTTCTTAATCAATGCCAAACAAGTAAAAGACATATCCTCAACAATTCATCACATTGTTCAAAAAATATTTCATCTCATAAAATCAAATGCTCATAGTAAACTCATACAGAAGCTTTTTGTACTCTTTTTTTCGAATTTTTGATCACACATCACACAAAAGCAATTAAATGTGTTAAAGCGATAAACATGCTAAAATAAAAACAACAAAAAAATCAATTTTTTAATGCAATTGTTATGCTCTACATGCAATCCTGAATGCAAATACAATAATGCAACAGTACTTATTTATGCATTTTTTACAACCCCACCAAACTTAAAATATGCTTTGTCCCGAATATATGAGGAAATTATCAAAAGAAAGTGGAATGCGTAAATAAAAATACTTACTAAATCATTGTGGCGGTGGAGGTGGAGGTAGTGGCCTTGTGAAATGTGCCATGATCTATACGAGACATCATCACGCACATGGATTGTTGATCTTTGGGTGATAACGTCAAACCTTTGTAAGGTGTGATACTCATCAATGCCGCCAGAATCGATAATTATCATCTATTAACTTGCCCACACCAACTTCCACCCTTTTAACCATATCACTCATGTTCTATGGCCGGTTATCCCCTTGTCAGAGGATTATGACATATTTATTTCCTACATAGGCTCATCTTGCTCTTCCTTATGCCAGCCCCCCGATCCCTCTCATCAACCAATTACTACTATTTATGATAGAAGTAGCTTCGGGTTTGGGATCCCAACTCTAGTTCTATCCGCATGATTCAACCAATAATTATACCCATCAAATGAATCATTTTAATGGCCGATAAAAAAATCATATCAATCAGTCTTGGACCATCACCACGATACCCTCAAAGCTAACATTGAAGTGCTTGGCTATAGGGGTAATAAGCCCACCAATACAAATTTCTCCTTTCATGTTTCTTCGTTCTATCAAATTGTCGGGCTATCATAGCCGCGACATTTGGCACAATCTTCGTCCCCGACACCATACACCAAATAATAAACAACTCGTCTATTCTTAAGGCCCCTTTGTTATCCTCCTTTGCAAACATCATTTCCGCTAAAGTTCATTGTACATAGCGAAATACGGGGTTCCGAATGCTAGACGCCTTTGATGTACCCATGCATAAATCCGCTTACCTGTTATCTCACTCCAAAATCTATCCTTATTAAAATCTTCATGTTCTTCCACCCCATAAGCTGGAGTTCTATATATTGTATTCAAATCATCAATTGATAACTCCCTCGGCTCATTGGCTAAACAAAACTTAATCCCCATCAAATTCTATTTTGAACCACTAATTCAAAACTACTTAGGAATTCAAGTGTATAAATCGATTATGTAGTTAAATACCCATTCAACAACTCATGCCAATCTATACGACCACACATAGCACGAAATCTTCCAACAAACCCAAATTAGCAAGAGTAGGTTCATGGGGGTACCTTGTATAAGTCCATGGTCAGAAATAGAGCACCGCCCATCAAGACTGATGTGTTTCATTTGGCATGATTATATTAGAGGCCTCTGGTTTGTCGGCCGCATACTCCGATTGGGGCTCGAGTTCGGCCGGTGTTGGCTCCCTTCTCCTCCCTTGTATTCCTCCTAGCTTTCTCTTTCTCCTCCTTTAGAAGCCATGAAAACCAAACTTTGAAGTGTTTAAAAATCAAATTTGAGGATTTAAGAATTCCCCAAACTTGAAGAAGATTTTGTGAAAATTGAGAAATTAGAGGAATTTAGTGATGGGTTTCTTGAGAAGGTGAAGGATTTGTATTTGTGGTGTAAGATTTGGAGTGAATTTGGAAGAGATTTGGAGATGTGTTTGAGTATTTGGGATAGAATTTTCGAGTTGTAGGGTTTGGGTAGAGAAAGTGAGATAGAAATTGAGTGTTTGACGCCTAAAAGGGGTAGGATTTCGACTGGGCCTGGTCGCACGCGGGCCGTGTGGGCTCACACGCCCAACCGTGTCATCCTGGACTGATTGTTGGCTCTCTGTTTCGGTCCCACACGACCGTGTGGTGTCACACTGACCGCCCATGTGACGCGTCTGCATTTTCTTTTTTAGTCGCACGGTCCATGTGGTCCGGTTCACACGATTGCGTGACATATTTTCCTTTTTTTATCTGGGGTTTGCCGTGATGCCTCCTACACAACAACTCATAAAAACAAACAAAACTAAAAATTATGTTAATAATAATATTAAAATTGAATTTAAATAACGACGAAGGCAATTAAAACAAAATAAATGAAAATATGAAATAATTTGGATTCCTACCATGAAACGCTAAGTTTTACGTCTTCAAATGAGACTTGATTTCTATTTTTCTTGTCGTTGAATCGTAGTTGAAATCTCTAAGACCTCATATTCTGTACCATCCATCAGACGAATGTCATTGCAATACTCTCTCGGGTTAAGTTCAGTATCGCTTGGGAATTTGCCCTTTTGGTGTTAGCTTCCCACTACAGTAGCGATTTGGGCTACTTGTGTTTTCAAAGATTCAAGTCTTGCATTCACGTTTGTGTTCAACTGAGTGACTTATTCCTCAATCATGTCTATCTTCGCTTCTTCCTTATTCTGTCTTGCTCTAGTTTCTTCGATAAATGAGTTTAACATCTCTTGCATAGATGTTTTCTTATCGCTTGACTCCGCTCTGCCTTGATTACCCACATTAAATCCCGAAGGTGGCTGCAAAATATTTTTGTTATTAGCATATGAAAAATTCTCATGGTTTCGCAGCCCCGGATGATAGTAATTGGTTGTCTGATTATTTCTATAGTTGTTGTTGAAGTTCCTTTGTTATCCCACAAAATTAGCCTCTTCTTCAACAACCGCAGAATCTCTAGGAGCCACTTGATGCATCGCATCCAGTTTCATATTCAGCACGGTTGGGTGTTCATCATTGTTCCTGTTATTCACGTTATTCTGATTGTTTCCATCCGCCATTGCTTTAGATCTACTTGTCTCACTGTTTTCTCGATTTCCAAATCAATGGGTATTGGCTGGGTAGATCTGCAATGCGTGATCATGCACTATTTGCACTTAACAAAACAATGTTAGAACCAATGCAAAAGAAACTTATTTACAAAAAACAAAAAAAGAATAAATAGAAAAATATTTACAGAAAAATCAAAGAAATCAAAAAGAAAAAAATTTATTTACAAAAATTTTGCTTCAATTAAGATTGAAATAATTATTACTATATCTAAGTTGAATCTTTCAATACCAGGCAACGGCGCCAAAAATGTGTTCACCAAAAATTTGATCGTGTTATCGCAAATGTATAGTGTAGTTTATAGGATAATGGCAAACAATGTCGTTTTCCTTAGGGATTGAATACTTAAACACTTACACTATAATAACATCGTATTCCAATTTTATTGAATCGACCAAAACCCGAACTCCATAAGTCTTTTCAACAAATACGAAAGCAACCCAGCACATAATCTTAACATGCTTCTTCAATATTAAATCAAATTAATGTTTATCAAAACCAATTCATGCTTTCTATGAGTTTAATTCCTATACTTGTTTATTCCCCTCCCGAAGCAAATAAACAAAGAGATTATTACCAATCAATTGCTAGCATCCTTACACAACAATTAATACTAACTCCCAACAGATGAATTGAATGACTCCCCACAAAACAGCTTATAAGCCTCCCGACTCTATACCCGTTTATGTCTCAATTCGATTTTCGTCTTTGTTAGAACTCATCTCCGAATTATTGACTAACAAATATGACATGCAAATTATTTATCGATAATCAACAATTAAAATAAACACTCAAATTCTTAAAATAGAACACATAAATTAATTAAGAAAACAAATAATCAAGATTTAACATTAGTACACGAGTTTTGATTATGCCGTAAACCGAAAGATTAGCCCAACATAATTGATAGCGAATTCATAGACAAACTTGAAATCCACAGTTTTACATCGCTAAGTACAAACAAGATATCTAAACTAAGAAAGAAAACTCATTCTTGTCGAATGGATCTTCCTTCAAAGCCTTTGAAACTCTTGTGCTCGTAGATGTGAAAGGCCTTGTGGTGCTCTTTGTAACCTAGCCCTCCTCACTCAAAAGACCTTTGATTTGTGTAATCCCTGTGTATTTTGTTGTGTTTTTTCGGATGTAAGATGATGTATTTTCGTGCAAGGCCTTGGTCCTTTATATAGGTGCTTGGAGAGATCACTAGTAGAGTTCGATCGAAAATGAATCACAATCGACGCAGACACATTGCATGGGCCGTGTCATATCACTCGCCACCCCATTGTACCCCCAACCGTGTAACACGTCTCTGTCTCTTTTTTCCGAACACTTCACATGGTCATGTAATCTTCACACGCAGAGCCCACACGGCCGTGTGACACAACACGGGTTGACCATGTGACTTGCTTTTGTATGTTTTCTTCGTCTTTTCGATCTTTTCTTCGTGCTCATCGATCTTTTCCAGGACTTTTAACTGATATCTTTGCACTTAAGCTATGTTTCCTGTAAAAATTACAAGACATACGCAATATCATGCCCACCTAAGGAAACCAAGTAGAATACACTATATATGCGTGCAAATGCATCAATTATATAACAAATTAGGCCTCTAAATGTACGTATATTTTACACATATCATTGGTCACTGTCTAGGGGGACCGGTCGGTTGCTCTAAGATTGTGACTCTTCGCTCTTGAAACAGAAAATAAACAAGAAAAATCAACTTTCTTCAGGCACCGGTCGCCCTAGGGGTCGACCAATCGCCCTCCCCAAAATAAGCATACAGATTGTTCTCTATTTTTAAAACTTTTCAGGTATGGGTCTCCCTATAGGGCGACCGGTTGTTGATTTTGAGATTGCACTAAAAAATGAATGGACTATAACTGTTTGTTGATTTTTACTTTAATTTTTTATTTTTTCTTATTTTATGTGTTTTACTTATGATTAATCTCCATTTCACCGTACCATCCCAAACCGTTCAGTTAGAATCGAATCTCTGTACCGAACTATACTGAATTTTTGGTACAGTTCGATACGGAGATTTGTTCTCTACATTTTTGTTCAGAGATTGATTTTTAAAATCTCGAACTCGACGATTCTGAAGATTTATGAATCTTCGAACCGTCTCGTACCATGCACACCCCTAATACTGTCACCTCACTGCCACATCAAAAGTAAAAAATCCAATATACCTATAAACCTATCTCCATAGTCATAATCCCAGAAACTCAACTTTATAAGGGTCCATCTATCAATTTACACATCATTATCAATTTTTCATTATCTATTTTTTGTTTAATACTCTTATATTTAATTCACTTAGTAAAAACAAATAAAAATACATTAATTTGCTACAATTTTGTAATGAATATTAATTAACTTGTTATTTTATATTTTAATCTAATAGGATAGATTTTGGGACTTTTATAAAAAAATTCCATTCAATATCTATTTATTTTGAAAGTAATAACTTATAACAAAAAATATTAAAGAAATATGAAGTTAAAAAGAAAGGGTACAACAATTAGTAAATAAAACACTACAATCATTAATTCAGAAAATAAAGACAAAATATCTTTAAATAGTTCACAATTAACAATAAATAACCCTTTCACTAATCGTTTTCATGACGTGCCCAAATATGTTCAATCAAGTCGGCTCAAAGTTGGTGATGTACCTCTCTATCACGTAGGTCGGCGTGTTCCTACAGGTAGTCCAAATATTCTTGTCTGAAGCCCATGACTATTTCTATTGGATGAGGAGTTTCTTCGCCTGACCAATTAACGATTGCATCTCCCTCATCCACAATAATCATATTATGCAAAATAATGCACGTTTATATGACATCTCTTAAGTTTTCCTTATAAAAAGATCGTGCAGGACATCTGACTATTGCCTAACGAACTTGAAGCACCCCAAGTGCTCGTTCTATATCTTTTCTTGCAGACTCTTGTCTTTACTTGAATTTCTTTCTCTTGGGGTCTTGGGGGCATGGAAAGCTCTTAACAATGGTAGCCCATTCAATAAATCCCATTTGTCATATAATATCCTTTTTGTATAAGATGTGTCGCATCAGTAAACTTAATATTTGGTGCATTTCCAGTAAGGACGTCATTGAATAAAGGTGACTCATTAAGTATATTGATATCATTATGCGACCTAACAATACCAAAAAAATGACATATCCATAAGTCTGCAGACGCAACGACTTCAAGAATTATTGTGGGGACGCCATAATCACCTCGAGTAAACCGGCATTTCCAAGCCACAGGCAATTTCTCCACTCCCAATGCATACAATCAAGACTACACAATATCCCAGGAAAATCGTGTCTCTGCTCGTGCATTTGAAGCAAACGTTGGGTGTCAGCATCATTGGGCCCTCTTAGGTATCCGCCCCAAATACATCAATCACGATCGACACAAGTTAACCAAGCAATCAATGGCGCTTCTTTCACCCATCTCAGATATACTCATCGATAGAGTCAGCTGGGGCTCCATATGCCAACTGACGAAGAGAAGATGTGCATTTCTAAAGTAGCGACAATCCTTTTTTCCAGTTGCATCTCGCTTCAATTGAAAATATTCTGAATAATTTTTCAAAGCATCGACTATATGGAGAAATAACTCTCTTCACACCGAAACCATCGCAGAATGTGCCATTGTGAAATGTCGAATCATCATAGAAATAATCCCCTGGCGAGGAGTTTTCATGTCTTCATGATTCCAATCCACATACCTTATCCGAATTGTTCGACAAAAGACTTTTGAGTTGATTGAAGTTTATGCTCTTCTTGCTCAAGCATTAAAATCATCATTCGATCAACGTCATCTTCCCGTATTTTCCCAAAGTCTCATTTCTCCAAAAGATTCACGAATGATAGATTCACGAGATTGATTGGGATCTTGAGATATATTGAAACAAATGAAGGTATCAAGGATTTTTAGAGACCAATGTTAGTAGAATGGAGAGTATGAAACTTCTATATATATACTAAAACAAATTACCAAGAATGATATTTTACAATGGCTAGTTTGGAACAGCTAGTTTGCAACGACTATTTTACAACGATTAGTTTAATTTCAAATGGCACAATAATATTAATGACTTAAAATTTAATTACATAAATATTATAATACAACAACCACAAAGATCAGTTCAAATTAAAAAAATACACACCAACTTAAATTAAAAAAAACATAGAGATCAATTTAAACTATATAATTTAGGCCACGTCTCTCTATAATCTCTTCAACCATTTTCGTATGTCAATAAAGTTGTTTTCTGTCATGCCATTAGTATCTTTCATAAGAATTTCATAATCCATATGTCAAAGCTCAGCTTCCTTCTATTTGATCTAGGCTTTTTGTTGTGCTAACTTTTCTGCTTGATATTGTTGCATTTGTTCCCATTTTGCATTGATGTCTTCACGTTGATTTTCGTCTTCTATGACTTTTGCTTTGTTTTTTCTCTTCGCCTTTTGTTGCCTTATTGGACGAGATCGGATTTCACATTCACCCTCTATGTCTGGGTTGGTTGAACAAGTATGACCCCTCATTTAAATGTCCTTGCTTTCTTATCTGCGTGATGGCCAATGGGTTGGGGAGCCCATTTCTCGCATTGTTTTATAACTCTCCAAACACGCTCAAACTTAAAATCCTTATTCTTATGTTCTCTTTTCCACTTCTGATGTGTAGCGACTAATACATTATTGTCACTTTGACCACTTTTTCGATTGTTGTAGAAATTGTTGTACCATCCTATAAAAAGATTTACGTCGGGCATAACATAAAGTAATGTGCTTTTATCGCTGTTGATACGTTCCAACAGGGCTATTCTCATTATAGATCTTTGGGTGATATATTCCTAAAACTCTTAATTATCATTTTGTTCATTCCGACTCTCGAGTCATTGCTAGTAGTACCCCAAGCCCCCGCAAGTTTTATCTTCTCCTCCATACTCCATGCCACTCTCCGCTTGTTATGAGCCACAATCGGTTCTTTTTACACATCTCCACCCTCCTCAAGGTTAATATTTTCTAAACCAAATTGTGTTGAGTCCGTGGAATCGAGAGTCGATCATTGAACTCAGTGTTGTGGGTTCTCAATCAGTTCCTGACCCTTCCGCACTCGTCTATTTTGATTCGCTTGATGGCATGCCTAGATGAGTAAATACTTGCGAAGGTGGTATCATACACTGACCGCCCATAATTGTATAATAATCAGGAGAAAACATGTAAAAATGAGCGTTGAGCAATGTTCGGACGAGCGACAAAGTTTTGAGAAAATTGTGCTGGATAAACTAGATTTTCTTGTGTATTTGAGGAATTGGAACATTTATTGAAAGATCCACTAAATTTATTAGCCATGTCGAATAAATATTTAAAATAGGATATAAAAAAATACGAGAAGATGAAGGTTATAATTTTACTAGAACAATATTTTGTTTAAACAAATGAGTGGAAAAAATGAGGAGGTAGGAGTTATTTATAGATATGAGATAAGTTGATTCAGTCTAATTTTTTATCCGTTGGTAAAATCACCTCGATTGTTTTTGGTCATTTGAGACTAGTTTTGTATATACACAGTGAAAAACAAATACTACAAATTCAAACGATCAAGTTGTGAAAACAAAACAAAATTGCAACCTTTAATGGAATTGTGGCTGGCAACTATTTCTTGTGGGCCTCCAAACCCCACACACGCGTGCAATTTACCATCCAAAGAAATCATGCGTGTAACTCACTTCCCCATTTGCTAAATTGCAAGTTTTTTTATTGAGTTGGGTTTGAAATATCAAACCCAACTTTGTATTGTGCAATTAAAAGCTACTCCTACAATGGTTATAAAATTATTGAGTTGGCTTAAAGTGTTTTGAGTTGAGGTTTGAGCTTGCCATTGCAGCTACCCCTACGATCCGTTTGATTAAACATATCTAATGTTAGGAAATTTATTGAGTAGATTTTGATGATACCATGTAAAACTTAAACTAGGAAGTTGGCACCCATTTTCCTTGTAATTTTATTGTAATAGATGTATCGGGAAAAGTCGAGCCAAGTCACTATGCCAAGGATTACAAGAAGTCAACTGAGATTATGTGAAGACTACGATGTGTGCCATTTGAGTAATGCTACTGAAGGAAGTCAAGGACTCGATCAAGGAGAGTCATTTTGTGAAAAAGCATTGTAAGATGTGTGATTCAAGTCAACTCAAGAAGCCAAGTCTCAAGTTGAAGTGACAGTTAAGTTATCCAATGACTGGAGCTGACTCAAGTCACCTGAGGTACAGACAATAGTCTAGTCAAGACAACTGACTTAGATCCGTTGATTAAAGTCAAGAATATTACTCAATATAGTAATAAGTCAAAGTGTCAAGTCAAAAGTGTTAGTCCTGCATTATGCAAAAGGAACGAACCAATGGGAAACGTTGCACCTTGGTCAGAACCCGCAATGCCGCGAAGACATTTAATACGAGGCGGTCACAATCAAGGATCGCAGTACTCAAGACAAGCCAACGAACACAAGTGACATTTGAAATTAGCCTATCTCTTCAACGGGCAAAATTTCAAATATGCACTATAAAAGGCTGAGGAAGTTATTGAGAAGAGGTTACCTGAACCACGAACAAGTAAGCAATATTCAAGCATCTAACCTGCAATATTCTCATAAACATCAAGCAATTCCTCAAGCCTGAAACTCGAAAGAAATCGATCCAACACAAGTTGTGAAGCAAAGACAACTTCAAATCTGTTGAAGAGGAAACTTTTGGAGAAATCAAAGGGGTCTACTTTCCAAGCTAGGATCAGAGAAAGATTCAGTCGAACCATTATCAAGTTTGTTGGAGGGCTTCGTGATCAAATCCAAGAACTTGAGAAGTGAGCTGAAGTATCAAGGCAGTTGTCCTGTGAAGAAGTTGAGTCACAAGAGAAGCCAGTTGTGTGATCAAGGCCGTCTTCAGACTGTTCAACGCTTTGTAAACTGATCTGTTACATAGTGGATTTCTCCAGGAGTTGGAGAAGAGAGGATTAGAAGAATTACCCCATCTTCGAACCTCTATAAAATATTTGTGTCATTTACTTTTAGCAAATTTACTTTCCTACATATTCATTCTATATCTGCTGGTCATATTTGCAATCCAACTGATAAATAACTAAATGTTAAAAATCAAGTGTTTAAGAGCTAAAATCCAATCAAATGGTGTTAAGTCTTCCGATGTTAAATACCAATCAATCAAGTTAAATATTTGGCTTGAGCAGCCGAAGGTTCTACTATCAATCACTCGATCGAAATCATGGTTGAGTGGGTAACTTAGCTGAAAAGCCAACTTAGCTGTCCATCAAGGGCACAGTTGTTTGAGTCAACTCTGTTGAATTAATTAAAAGGACTAAATCAAAAATTTGGTAAGGTTTATTCAACCCCCCCTTCTAAACCTTACTTCACATCCCTTGGGACCTACAAGTGGTATCAGAGCGGTTGGTTCATTGAGCCTTCCGCACTGGTTACTGAACTAGATCTCTATCTTTTCAAAAAGCATTTTAAACACTTGTGTTTCAAAGTATTTCATTTTTAAGCAAAGTTATTATCATGGAAACAAATCTGACACGTATTTCTATGGTCACTATTGAAGAATTTGATGATTGAAAAATTCGCATGCAGGTTCATCTATTTGCATTACATAATGAAATGTGGCTTGTGATAGAGGATGGGCCATTGCAAATACTCAAAGTGAACACGGCTGCAATAAGAGCAGCTGCAGCTGAAGGTGAAGAGTTGTTGCTGAAGTTAGACCAGTCATGGTTGAAAAACCAAGGACTGAGTGGACTAATGAGGATAGAAAGAGATACAACTTGGACAATGTGGCCAAGGACATACTCTACAAGACATTGGACAATGCAATGTTCAATAAAGTCAAATCTTGTAAATATGCAAAAGAAATCTGAAATAAACTGACTTTAGTTTGTGAGGGATCAGAACAAATTAAAGAAAATAAACTATCTGTTGTTGTTCAAAAATTTGAAAATTTCAAAATGCTTGCAGGTGAAACCTTGAATCAGTTGGATGCCAGATTCACTGAGATCACAAATGAGCTTTCAGCTCTTGGGAAGGAATACAAACAAAAGAAAATGTGTATGAAGATCTTAAGAAGCCTCCCAGCTGAATTGTATGAAGGTTATGGCCATGAGACATTCAATGGACCTCTCAAGAACATCTAACCATGATCTATTCTCAGACCTCAAAGCCTAAGAGTTTGAGCTGAGAAGAAAACAGCAAAAGAAGACAATTGTATGGGTACAGCTGCACTAATGGCTAGTGATGGAAAGAGAGTTGAACCAAAGGAAGCCATAGACCAGGAGTAAATTGCTCTGATGGTCAAAAGATTCAACAAATTCTTCAATAAGAACTATAAAAGGAATAAGGGTGAGACCTCCATGAGACATTCAGCTCCTTCCAAATCAAGGGAAGACAGGCCACCCAAGAGAGCTGAGCATCAAAGGGTTGAATATCAGAGAGCTGATAATCCAAGAACTGAAGAGTTGACTAAAGAGCTGAGTACTCTGAGTCATATAGCTGATGAGAACACTAAGTTGAAGGCTGAAAATGCAAAGATCACAACAGAGTTAGCTGCTATAGAAAAGAGGGAAAAATATCTCAAAAATGTGAATGCCTCATTTACAAAGGCATCCAAATCATTAGATGATTTTATCATGAGTCAAAAATAATGTGGAGATAAGACAGGCATGGGATTTAATTCCTTTGTGCACGGTCAAACTCCAAGAGTGATTTTGGAAAAAGGATCTTCAAGTAATGAGGCATCTAAAAAATACAAAACATCAAATGGTGCACCCACGTTCACTCCAAAGCACAATCACAAATAAACTGGCCTTGGATACAAAGGAAAAGGAAAACAGCCAGTTGAGTATGCTGAGAGGACAGCTGAGAAGAAATCTAGTCGAGTTCCTCAGCAAACTCCAAATAGAAAATACTCTGTGAAAAGCAAACATAGCTACCAAAAACTCCAGAAATTTCATCAGAGAAACACACATGATGGGAATGGTAGAAACTATCCAAACTATGCTGATTGGAATAATGTGAATCATCAGCAAAGACCTATGGAATACAAGCCGAAATGGCAAAGACCTAAACCTCGGCAAAGGTCATTCCAAAGGAAAAAGAGTTATTATCAGCACACATACACACCCAAGCACTACACTCAGAAATACCACAACCTCCAAGAAAGCATTATATGGATTGAAACAAGCACCAAGAGCATGGTATGATACATTGTCTCAATTTCTAACTGACAATGGATTCACCAAAGGCAAAGTTGATAGAACACTCTTCAGAATTCAAGATGAAGAGAGTATAGTGCTTGTTCAAATATATGTGGATGACATCATTTTTGGTTCCACAAATAAAGAGTTGTGTGACAAGTTCTCAAACCTCATGCAAGGTAAATTTGAGATGAGCATGATGGGAGAGCTGACTTTCTTCCTAGAACTTCATGTCAAGAAAATGAAGGATGGAACCTTCATAAGTCAAACAAAATATACCAGAGATTTTGATGAAGAAATTTGGTATGGAAGAAAAGTCTTCTGTGAAAATTCCAATGTATACTTCAGTCAAGATGGACATGGATGCAGATGGCAAAGATGTTGATCAAACCAGATATAGAGCACTCATTGGATCATTGCTCTATCTAACAACAAGCAGGCCAGACATCACCTTTGCAGTAGGTATATGTGCAAGATTTCAATCTGCACCAAAGGAGAGCCACATGACTGCAACTAAGAGAATCCTAAGATATTTGAAGGGATGCCAGGAAGTTGGCATATGGTATCCAAAGGAAGGTGGATTCAAGCTGATTGGTTACTCAGACTCAGACTATGTTGGATGTAGAGTTGACAGGAAGAGTACCTCAGGTACATGTAAAATGCTCGGAAATAGATTGGTTTCTTGGTTCAGTAAGAAACAAAATTCAATTGCCATATCCATAGCTAAAGCAGAGTACATAGCTACGGGAAGTTGTTGTGCCCAAGTCTTATGGATGAGACAACAATTGAGAGATTATGCTATTTAAGAAAGAGAAATTCCAATTATGTGTGATAACACTAGTGCTATTGCAATCACTCAGAATCCTTTGTTGCATTCAAGAACAAAACACATTAATGTAAGATATCATTTCATAAGAGACCATGTTGAAAAGAAAGACATCACCTTGGAATACATCTAAACTGATAAACAGTTAGCTGATATATTCACAATGCCTCTATGTGAATCAAGGTTTGAAGAACTCAAAAATGAGTTAGGGTTAATTGAGCTGAGTTGAAACTCAGAAGACTCAATCAGCAGAGAAAGAAGATGAGAAAATGGAAGTAAAGCAAGTTTCACATTTCAGCCAAGTGAAAACAACCTTATCGAAAAGTCGCTTGTATCGAGTTATGACACGGTGAGTCACTTCATGAGAAAGAGAGAAGCGAGTTAAGTCACTTTGGACATAATTTGAATCATTTATGAGCTACAAAAATGCGTCGTTTTAATTAAGCGGGAATTTTTTAAGGATGACGTTAGCGTAATAATGATGGTCACAGTAAAAGCTGCACAGTAAACTATATGATTGGATATAAATGTTGTTGCATTTAATGCGGGGAATTAAATGTGGTTTTGACGTTCTAATCTTAGCCGTTGATTTTGATCACAAATTTCAAAATCCAAAATATGTCCTTTCACGTCCCTCATATACTAACTTCGCATTTCTCTCTCCTCACGCAAACTATTCATCTTCAAGCAAAGAAAGTATTTTCTTTTTTGAAACCTTGTGTGAACCCTAGTTCTTTCAAGCAAGTTCTCTCGTATTGTAATCGGTAAAATTTCTGGAAATGGCCCCAAAGTACGATTTTGGGAAGCTCTCAAGGTAAATCCACACTGGTTCTTCAGTGGATTTTGAAGGAATGATAAGCAGGGTATCGATGAGACCCTAGTCAAGAAGATAGTGAGATGTTGGAGAAGTCCGTCCGAAGGACTTTTTGACAATGGAATACACTTATACGCACTCGAGGAGGTTGCTATGTTTTATGTAAATGCGAGAAGTGCGGAGACGATGAAATCAAATCTTCCGTCCACGCAAGGTCATCAAACCGACGAAAAAGACCTCGGCCGAGCAATCTTTTTTGTTGCGGAGGGTTTGAAGGACATCTATGAGGAGATGTCGACTTAGCTGCAGCTTGGAAAGAAATTGCCAAGCCTGAGTGTGCTGCGAAAGTGGTCTATACAACCAAAAAGGAACTCTTGAAAGACGACTATCACAAGCTGATGGACGTCGTCTCGAAGTGTGTTGACATGAAATTTGGAAGCTTCAATCAGCTATCCAAAACTAAGTTGATCGTGATGGATGCGATCATGCAAGGAAAGAAAGTTAATTAGGCTGAGTTTGCTTACAGCAGACTCTGCCAAAATGTGATGAACAGGACCTTTAAGGAGGATGGGTCCTTCGGATGTTCTCTGGGCTATGGCCTGGTTATTGGCCATCTTATGGAGGTTAAGGGAATTGCATTACACCATGGCAAACCCTTCCATGTCAACAAGAAATGTTCAGAGGAAACCTTTTCAAAGAAACTTTAGCAAAGAGCTCATGCTAGAAGGATTGATACCAGTGAGGGGGAATCAGCTGATCCTGAAGATGCAGCTGAGACTTCTCCACCAAAGAAGAGAGCTACGGTATCCAAGACTGCTCCTGCCCCCGCAGCCAAGCCAAAGAATGCACCTGCTCCCGCAGCCAAGTCCAAAGCTCCTGCCCATGCAGCCGAGACTCCCACCCACGCAACTGAGATAGAGGAGGAACACCAAATTCCCTCCCCTATCGTAAAGAAGAAGAGGACTGCCAAATCAAGAAAGGCAACTGCCTCTAAGAAAAGCCCAAAACTTTCACTTTTAAGGAACCTGAGGATGTTGAACCAGAGGTTCCCTTGCTCCCATCCAGGAAGAGACGGTTGTTCAGGCGATCTGAGCTTGAAAAGACAGTTGAATCAGGTACTCAGCCGGAGAAAGAAACTGGGACTGCTGGTGATCAAAGAAGAGTAGTCTTCAGAAATTGTTGATGTATCGATGCAGTCTGCTTATGATGATCAGCAGAGATCCGCCGAAGACCCAGCTGCAAGGAAGACAACTGAGGAAAGTGAAGCAGCCGAGACAACTGAACCTGATGTTGAAAGAGTTGTCTCCCCTCCTATAACTAATGATGCTGCATCTGAGGAAGATCAAGGTCTCTTACCTCCCATTCCGGAAACTGTAGATGAAGATGATGATGATGATGATGATGATGATCTGATCATGTATTCTCCAGTTTATCCTGATATTCAAAGATGCTTAAGAGAGTGGAGAGCATGGAAGTTGGATCACTCAAGGGTACAGTTCACTCGCCCTGAGTTCATTGAAGAAGAAGAAGATCTTATCCAATTCCTCTGCGTAAATAATGTCCGATCTGCCCTCAATGAAGAAAACTGCTTAGACATCCTTCGCATTCTCAAAGAGAAAGAAAATGAGAGAGTTGCCGAGCAAGCCCGAGTCTTGGATAAATCCAATATGTGCGCATTTACAGGCTCTCTAGAGCATACTCACGAGCATCTTGATAAGCTCTCAGACAAGATGAAGGCATGGATCCTAATGTTGCAGCTGAGAAGTTGGAAATGCAGCAAGCCTTGCAGGAATCCAAAGCCATGCATGAGAAACGCTTTCTAGAAGGTCTAGGAGAGTCCTCTCAAACTCTTCTGCAAACTGATCCTTTGGGAGTGGCACAACAAATTGCGACAGACATTGCCACAGCCACGTCCCCTGTGCAATCAGAGAATAGCTCCCAGGGAGATGGCGATGAAGCTGGAAATTTGGGCAACCAAGCAAAGCCGACCCCTGAAGAAGGTGTTCTCACACCTACCTCGGCGGCTGAACACTCAGAGGACAAAGCCGCGCCTCCAGAGCAGAGTGACCCCACTCTTATTCACTCAACTGGTGTGCCAGCTGAGGGGAAAACTCTCTCCACCACAGCTTGGTTGGAGGTTGTTGTGGGAGACACATCAATGGAGTTAGGAGGCGAAGGTGAGAAAGAATTTGAAAAATAGCAGAGTGACATTGACGAAGCTCGGACAGTTGAGTCTGTCTCAGCTGAAATCTCTACTGCTTTGAAGGTCGATGACGCTGCTATCACAGCTGAGGCAAAGGATGGAGAAGCCCCAGGAGTCAACACTCTGGGCTCTGAAAATGCAATCCAAGGGGTTGCGACTCCTTCGGATGCCAATGTCCAAGACCCCAAGACAGTTGAGTCTGTCAAAGGGAGTATCGAAGACCCTAAGACAGCTGAGATTGTCGAAGGGATTGCTGAAGGCCCTGCAGCAGTGGAGACTGCTGGGGGTATTGATGGTCAACGGGAGGTTGAGACTTCCCTTGGTAAAGGTGTTGAAATTAAGAACATTCCTCAACTTGAAGGTGCTGCCACAGAAGAAGTTATTGGTGCCCTTCAAGACTCCCAAGAAAACATTGATACATTATTTTTGGGATTGGAAGATGAAGTTGAGTCCGTTTAACATGATAATCCTATGATGGACACAACTGAGGATGTTCACAAATCTCAGAGCCAAGTCAGTGAGAATACGGCTCCCATGAGATTCAACTTTGAAGATGAGCCAACTCCACAAGTCTCATCATCCTCCGATGAAGCTGATGATACAACTGAGGACAAGATTACTCAAATGGAAAAAGCCACTGAGGAAGTTGTTAAGCCAGCTGAGGCTCAGTCAGCTGGGCAAAACATCTCAAATGCCCCAGCTGGAAACGAGTCATTTGCGCAGGCTCCCACATCTGCAGCACTAACGACTCCCTCAGCTCAATCACAGGCTACCACAGCTATGACCACTGCCAATGAAGCTATCGCAGCCGAGGCACAATGAGTTGAGTCATCGCAAGCACCTGAGCAGTGCGCGATGATGCATTCCAAGACATGTTTCCCTTATCCAAGGATCTGCCTGAATTAGAGGAAGAGACAACTGCTGAAGAAAGGATATACACTGTAAGGGAAGATCCAGTTATTCCCACAGATACGATTGTTCCATCAGACTTCAATTTTGACGCAGAATGGCCATAAGTTGAATCCAATGTGCAAGCTGAGTTCCGTGACGTCTTCAAGAAAATCTGCGAAGAGATTGAGAAGATGGAACGTCATCAGGCATCTCTGGATTTGCGTCTGGACAATTGAGATGCCACTCTCACAGCCGATCTGATAGGTATAATGGTGAGATTACGAGAATGGACTCAACAGCAGACTGCAATGAGAAGCGAGCAAGTCTGCTATTTCAAAGCTTTATATGGAAGGATGCTCGTATGGAGTGATGATAACTCCATGTACAGACAGAGGATGAAGGAGTACATTGAAAGAATAAACAAGTCCCATAAGTCAGACATGGAGCTGCTACAACATTTCCACAAAAATGAGATTGCCAGACTCGAGAACAGCATGAATGACAAATTCAGTCTTCTAATGGCTGAAATGAAGATCTTATCAGCCGAGTCTAAGGTAACACACTCAGAAATTTGAACCGCGTATGATGTAGCAGACTACAAGCACAACTCTACCATCAGCCGACTGGACTTTATCCTCGAAGGATTGTTCCCTGGGATACCTCTCTCATTTGATGATGCCGAAAAGAGGGAAGAGGAGTCCCTCAAGGGTTTGAAAGAAGAGAAATTGAAGAAAGGCGATGCAACTGAGGGGGAAGGAAGTTCAAAGGAATTAAAATTGATGTTCGTTGAAACCCCTCAGCTAGGTCAAGTCACAACTGACATTCTCAGCAAGCTACCCGTGAGATTACCTATCGAGAAAGCTGCAGTGGCCATGAATGATAAAAGAAAGGTCATTGAAGCTGAATTTGAGGAGTTAGCCGAGAAACAAGAAGCCCGCGTGCATGAAATAAGGAAACAATATGGTGGTCCTCCAGCCGGAAAGGACTACGCTGCGATTCAACCCCTAAGAGAACTTACGATGCCCGATGATGGATCTGAGCCCAGATCAATTGAAGAGTTTAAAACTCTGGAATCAGAAGGCTATTTTCAAGAAATGATTCTACCGCAAGCCTGGGATCTGTATTGGGAGAAAAGATTGGATGTGGTTAAATCAAATGAAAAAAATGATACTTAGTCGAAAGCGAAGACTCCCCTGCAATACACTCCAAGAGGTGGAAGAGTTGAGTCAGGAAGGGGAAGAAGTGGTGGTGGAAGAGGTTCCCAATCTCGACCAAAACCCAAAGACATAGCGTATGTAGATCCTGATAAGAAAGATTTAATCTAATGGGCTGGATATGATCACCTTGCCAACCTAGAGGTTAAAAAGAAGAACGTCAAGGCTATAAGAAGGCAAGAAGAAGAAAATCAAAGGCAAAAAAGAGAATGGCTCGAGAGGAAGCAAAGGGATGACCCTGCTGCCAAACGGGCCTATGAAAAGAAGAAGAGAGAAGAAGAGAGAAGAAGAGGAAACAAAGAGGAAAAGGGATGATCCAGACAGAAGAAGAGCAGAAGAAGAAAGAGGAAGGAAGCAGCAAAGGCGTTGAAGTGTTGCTGCAAACCCCTTCGTGTATTTTTGTTGTAAATACATCTATGTAAGTCTTCTGTAATAAGCTCAGTGAATTTCCCTGTAATTTCCACTCTTTATGTACCTTAGCTTAGATATACTATGTTTGACATGTATACATTCATGTTGCTTTGATACCGAATGTAAACAGTTGTGTAAATGACAAGAATGCTATGATCAATAAAAAGATCTATTTTAAGCATACATTCTTTGTTACTGCATTGTCTGTATGTATATTTGTTGTTTACTTTCTTTGAATGTTCTTAAGTTTTGGCATCATCAAAAAGAGGGAAATTGTTAGGAAATTAATTGAGTAGATTTTGATGATACCATGTAAAACTTAAACTATGAAGTAGGTACCCCATTTTCCTTGTAATTTGTATTGTAATAGATAGGGCTGGAAAAGATGAGTCAAGTCAGCTATGCCAAGGATTACAAGAAGTCAACTACGGACTATATGAAGACTTTGTTGTGTGTCAACTGAGTAATGCTATGAAGGAAGTCAATGACTCGACTGAAGGAGAGTCAGCTGGGGAACAATTGTAAGAAGTGTCAGTCAAGTCAACTCAAGAAGCCAAGTCTCAAGTTGAAGTGACAATTGAGTTATCCAATGACTGGAGCTGACTCAAGTCACCTGGGGTACATACAACAGTCTAGTCAAGACAACTGACTTAGATTCGTTGATTAAAGTCCAGAATATTACTCAATATAGTAATATGTCAAAGCTTTCAGGTCTAAAGTGTTAGTCCCAGAATTATGCAAAAGGAATGAACCAATGGGAAATACTGCACCTTGTGTCAGGCACCTGCAATGTTGCAAAGACATTTAATACGAGGAAGGGTCAACATTAAGGACTGCAGAAGACAAGCCAACGAACACAAGTGACATTTGAAAGTATCCTATCTCTTCAACGGGCAAAATTTCAAATGTGCACTATAAAAAGCTGAGGAAGTTATTGAGAAGAGGTTACCTTAGGGGTGGGCATCGGGTCGGGTAGTCGGGTAGTCGAGTTATTGAGAAGAGGTTACCTTGGGCACCCGACCCCTACCCGAAAAATCAGGTACCCGACTTTTCGGGTACCCGTGGGTTATTATTTTCGGGTTTTTGTTTTTTTGAAAATTTGGCTATCTTTTAATTTTGCATTTGTGTGAGGAAATTAAACAGAAAATAAGACGGATTAAAGAAATAAAGAATTATTGTTCAACGCTAAAAAAAGTAGTATTTTGTTTTCCTCATTAAAAAAAGCAAAGGCACCATGCCACCATCTACCTTTTACCAAAATTATCACTTTGGAGCACACAATTTCACATACATAGCAAAAAGTCCCCAATCCAATTACCCAAAAACAAAACCAAAATTCTATACACAACAATACAACATAAACTAAATCAGGAATCATTCCCACCTGAAATCTGCAGATATAATGATCATCACATGTGATTATAAAATGAATATCTAAGCTTCTGCACAACTAATTATAAATATAATACTACACATTTAGCAAGCTAAAATTGTCACTTTGGCAACAGAGGCCACATCAATATTTAAAACTATACACTAATCATTATCGTCTACACAATACACAATAATTTAACCAAATCATTACATAATAGTCTAACAAGTTACACCACCACAATTGTTTGCAAACCACAACCACAAGAGTTTAAAGTCTAAACAAATACACCATACTACCATAGTCCCATAAGTACACTATAAAGCACTTTCAAAATAAGTTCATGTTGTGTTATCAATTGTCATTTGCCAATGCTTGTTAAGGGCTGAGGCCAAACTTCAACCTGTATTATATTCATTATAAAAAAAAGCAACAAAATCAGCAAAATATAATGAAAAAACTTGACAGAAAAGTAAAATAATGGAAGAAAGAAAAGAAAATAGATCTCACTTGTAGTGTGGCTCAATCAAACATCAACAATAGTTTTATCAATACCTAACTTTGACAATTCTGCAAAAAAGAAGGAACAAGATATATATTAAAATTTGGAATATAAACAATAGAGACTCAAATAAATTAATTAAAACATGAATAACGAAAAATACCTTGATCAAGTGATTCTACTTCACTCAAGTCCTCCTCCACACTTATTGGCTGACAATCCAAATGAAGCCAATCTTGAGCACAAATAAGAGCTTGAACTATTCTAGGAGACAAGAAACTCCTAAATGCATCAAAAACACGCCCATCTGTGCTAAAAGCGGCCTCTGAAGCAACTGTAGAGATAGGAACTGCCAATATATCTCGAGCTATCTTAGAGAGAATCGGAAATCTGTGAGAATTGGCTTTCCACCATTTAAGTATTCTAAACCCTTCTTTTTCTTCCTCGAGTTCATCAGCCAAATACTTTTCCAACTCGATTTCACATATTCACTTCTCCCTCCACTCCCGTATCTACTATTAAACCGATCTATCGAAGGTTCTAGATGAAGATTTCGAGGAACTCACATTTGCTTCGAACTACATGTGAAGAACTTGAACTTGGGGTTGCATTTCCCAAAGTTTCGTATTTCAACTTATATTCCTCAAATAGCTCTTCGAAGTCTTTCTTCACCTTGTCTTTCATCATCCTACTCTTTGCAACATCACCATACAATGAGTCAAATGAAAAGTTAAGGAACAAAAATTTACGACGTGGATCTAGTACCACCGCAAAATACATAACCATGTTCATTTTTTCAATTGACCCCAATATTTGTCAAATTTTGTTTCATCTTTCTTGACATTTCACTCAACTCAAAGTCTTCACTCTCCAACCATTGATTAAGAAGTATTTCCACCGCACTTATTTCATGAAACACGTTGTTGGATGTGACATATAATGAACGTAAATGCACAAATGGAGCTTATAAAAATGGCCTAAAAATTTCAACAATAAGCCGCCCTCTCCCAATCATAATCCTCAAGGACGCCATCATATGGTGGCTTTGAAAGATCGATTAGATAGGCAAGATCTACTTCCCGGTAAGCATCAAACGCTCTTCGAGGCATATTGCGGCCTCCAACATCAAGTAGGTTGGATTTCATCTAGTAGGTACATCCAAACACAACAATTTATTGGTTTCCAATTTTTCCATTGTCACACATTCATGAAACCTTTTGTACCTAGCTGGAGAATTTCTAACATACCTTACGGCTCCTCTAATGCAAGATATAGCCAAATGCTCATCTTTGCTCTTTAAACCATCTTGCACAATAAGATTCACAATATGCGCAACACATCTCATGTGGACATACTTCCCACCTAGAAGATTTGTACCCCAATTATCAATTGTTTTAAGCAAGTATGCAATAGCACCATCATTAGAAGATGCATTATCAACCGTCACTGTAAAAACTTTATCAATGCCCCAATCACGTAAACATTTTTCCACCCCTGTACCCACTTCCTCACTCTTATGTCCAGAAATTGGACAAAAGTTTAAGATCCGCTTTTGCAAATTCCAATTATCATCAATGGAATGTGCTGTCAGACACATATAGTTCACTCTTTAAATTGATGTTCATGTATCAGTGGTTAAGGAAACTTTTTGAGAGTGTTTATTTATTAAGTTCTGCAAAGCCTCTCTTTCATCTATGTAGAATTTATAGATGTCTCTTGTCACGGTCCTTCTTGATGGGATGACAAACATAGGACATGCAATCGACATAAAGTATTTAAAACCCATGCTTTCAATGTTTTAAAAGGAAGCTCATCAACAATCACCCAATACCTCAATGCATCTCTTACTGTTTTCAAAATGTTGCCAATATTGAGATCTAGATGCAACTTCTTTTCTAGCTCTTTTTTTAGATGTAGGTGTGTCATCCTCTTCCCTCTCTTCCCTCTCTTCGCTCTCTTCCATATCTTCCCTCTCTTCTCGGACATATTCACTTCCCACACCTCTATCATCATCTAATGGATCAAAATGTACAGATGGGTTTTGCGATTGCGAAGTTAACATCTGTACCGAGTATGATTTGATGTGAGATTACAATAAGTGCAAGAAACTCAAGCAACAATTCAAACTGCAGGAAAATAAACTAAAAGAATAAACCCCATGATAGAAACTAGCACATGCATTGCTTTGAAAAGAAACAATGACTTAGTAATTTCCAAGAATATTAACAAAAATTCAGACCATGATACACAAATATCAAATGGAAACAAATTTTACTAATAATCATTTGATATCTCAATTAATGATAATACAACTAAACCTCTGTATATAATGATAGATTCAAGAATAAAAAATATCCCCAAACAGGAAAGAAAAGAGCCCACGTACGATTTTCAACAGAGAAACAAATGATTTAAGAAACGAATTATCCCCAAAACAAGGGGAAACTCTATAATTAACAAGCAATAACCAAGATTTGAGTAGCCAAACACTAAACTAATATTGAACCCAAGAATCAATTACAGATGGCCAACTAAAAATTGAAAAAAAAAAAAAACTAAGTTGGAGCCTGGAAGTACCTAGTGGCCGGTTGGAGGAGCGACGGTGACTATGTGTGGTGCGTGGAAGGCGTCCGCCTGGAGGCTGGAGGCGAGCGAGGAGCGACGGTGTGTGGACTGTGGTTGTGTGTGGTGCGTGGAGCGGTGGAGGGCGTCCGCCTGGAGGCTGGAGGCGATCGAGCGGCAGCTGGAGCTATGGACGGCGAGAGAAGAAGAACAAGGAGACAGAGTCACAGAGAGACGAGACGATAGGCTGGACTGGAGACTGGGAGTGGGGTGGGCTGTGGACTTGTGAATTAATTTTTTAGGGTTTTAATTTATCGGTACTGATACCCGGTCGGGTATTTTTTAATACCCGAGGCCCGACCCAATTTTTATATATCGGGTATCGGGTACCCTAAACCCGAAATTTATGAAAAATACCCATCGCAGTGATACCCAAATCAATGCCCACCCCGGGTTACCTAAACCACAAAAACAAGCAAGCAATATCCAAGCATCTAACCCGCAATATTCTCATAAACATTCAAGCAATTCCTCAAGCTCGAAACTCGGAGGAAATCGATCCAACACAAGTTGTAAAGGAAAGACAACTTCATATCTATTGAAGAAGAAACTTTTGAAAAAATCAAAGGGGTCTAGTTTCCAAGCTATGATTGTAGAAAGGTTTCCAAGTCGAACCATTATCAAGTTTGTTGGAGGGCTTCGTGATCAAATCCAAGAACTTGAGAAGTGAGTCAAGAGTGAAGTAGCAAGGCAGCTGCCTTGTGAAGAAGCTGAGTCGTAAGAGAAGCCAGCTGTGTGATCAAGGTTGTCTCCAGATTGTTCACCGCTTTGTAAACTGATCTGTTACATAGTGGATTCCTCCAGGAGTTGGAGAAGAGAGGATTAGAAGAATTACCCCATCTTCGAATCTCTATAAAATATTTGTGTCATTTACTTTCAGCACATTTACTTTCCTGCATATTCCTTCTATATCTGCTGATCATATTTGCAATCCAACTGATAAATAACTAAGTGCTAAAAATCAAATGTTTAAAACAAGCTAAAATCCAATCAAAGGGTGTTAAGTCTTCCGCTGTTAAAAACCAATCAGCCAAGTTAAGTATTTGGATTGAGCAGCCGAGCTATACTATCAACAGCTCTATCGAGTCTGTTGAGTGGGTAAAGCCAACTCAGCTGTCCATCAAGGACACAACTATTTGAGTCAACTCTGTTGAATTATTTAAAATGACTAAATCGGAAATTTGGTAAGGTTTATTCAATTCCCCCCCCCCTTCTAAAACTTACTTCACACCCCTTGGGACCTACATCTAAAATCTTATAAATTCAATATTAGATCTTATTTTAAAAAATAAGTTGTTGAAATGTTTGGACAAATAAAAATAAAGCTTATAAGATACTAGTAATGACAATTTTGAAATTAAAATGACTATAGTAGGTATAGAAAATAACTTATAAGTTTCTAACATCTTATTTTGATAGCTTGTAAGATATTTTTTTTAAGAAAAAAAATCATCAAACACATTTAGAAAGCTTATAAAATACCTAACATCTTATAAGATATTTTGAAAAAGCTTATAAGTTTAGCTAGAGATGTTAAATAGGCCGCATCGCGTTGGCCCGGACCGTTTAAACTGGGGAAAAAAGGGTTAGGGCCAAATTATTTTGGTCCATTTAAATCCCGGCTTTTTTTGGCCCAGTTCATTTAGCCCGAGGCCCGTTAGGGCTAGTACGTAGGGTAACCGAGCTAGATCGCTAGCCCGCCAATTGTGTTTTTAAAAAAATAAATATAATTCTAATATTTCGCTTTTTTCCTCAAAAGAAATATATATATATATATTTCAAATTTACATTTCCACATCTTTAATAGTTTAAATATATGATTTTTGAAAATTATGACTTATAGTCATATGAGTAATTTTTCTTAAAAAAAAAGTATTATTTTTCCCATTTTATATGGGTATATAATGATATTTTTTATTATTATAGTTTTATTTTTAAAATTTAGATCATAAAATATTTAAATTTTATAATTTTGTTAATGTAATCTATTATAAACTATGTATGCCTACTTTATCTTAAAATGTTAAACTTAAATGTTAGATATGTTCGAGTTTAAAATTTTAGATTTAAATATTTAATATTTAATTTTTTGACTTATAGCTCGATAGTGATCGGTTTAGAGTTAAAGTTAGGTTCCAATATTGCTGACTCATTTAACTTGTAAGACCTTTTAGCCCGAAGCCTATTAGAGGTGACACGCAACCGTTAGGGCCAATTCGTTTAATATATCTATCCTCATGCAAACACCCTTTTCAATCAATCAAAGACGATGAGCGCGACTGTCCTATCGGACATGTGACCAGAAATGCAAAATAAGGTGGGAAAGGTTTCCCATAAGATTGAATAAAAGAACTAGCGATGTAAATCATTTGAAGAGAGAAACACTAATGATATGAAATCCAAGTGATTGGATTATGGGGAAAAAAGGATTCTTCTATAAGCAAATAAAAAAACTATTCCCATGGAAAACACTCAATTGTTTTAGATACCAAAAGCCAAAGTCAGAAACCAACAACCAAAAAATGAAAAAGAAAAACCAACAAACAAAGTTTTCCTTGTATATACTATAGTTGTTTCATATAGACACAAGCGCCGAAGTATATATAATCATCTCAGGACACCAAATTTCCCAATCCGATACTGAGTTTTTCAAATTTAGGCTGTTCCATTTATTCCTTTAGGTTGTTCATGTTTGTCTAGTTGGCTGAAATTGCCTTTTCGCTTGAAAAGCTGCGTATGATGATGCCTACAGTATAGCTGATGCTCGTGGGCGATATAATTCGATGGACTTATCACACATCCGCCATGGCTGCACTTGAAACAAGCTCTATGATACGAAGTGCCATCAACTGTTACCTAGAGAATTGTGAGGCATTGATAACGTCAACAAATTCCGTCGGGTCAACTAACGGTTAGAGCAAAATGTAAGACGAACTTAAACATTGGGATTCTCTAATTTTGAAAATTTGCTGGCTTTTCTTCGTAATTATCCTGAATCTCAACTTTTTGTGTTAATACTAAATTTGAAGTACCTTTTCAAGAGGGTAAACTTTTTTGTTGCAAGAAATGCATTTATCTTGAGTTCCTGCAAACAAACTTGAAACTTTGCTACTCACAGTGCCTTGCTCGAAAGATTTCTCGACTCGAGCAGTTTTTGGAGCCCCTGTGAGTGAAAGATAAACATATTAGAAAATATGCAAAAAGGTAACTGGAAAGTGAGCATTCAACTTGAATTATGCTATACCTTCAAAGCTCTTATTCAAACTGCCAGTCATCTTGAAAAGTTGATCAAAATGAGGTTTGCAGTATAAAACCCCTTCATAGGAACAATAATTACTCAGCTGCAGCAAAAATGATAGCATAATGGATCAAGGTGTGAGCAAGACAGCAAAATTTATTATAAAACCATCTGGCATAAGAAAATGGAATAATTACAAAACTACCCATGAGATTTAGCTTAATTACCAAAAAAAAAAAAAAAAACTCGCTATGGGTGCAATTTTGTATTTACCTAACAAATACCTCTATTGAGGTTTCAATTTTGTAAGCTAAAAACAAATATTAGAGGCATATTTCTAATTTTAAAAGATAATTGGGTTTTTTTGTAATTAAGCTAAACCTCAGGGGTAGTTTTTTTAAGAAAATTGCATATAGCACTTAAAACTCAACTAATCAGAGCTAAACCACTATTCAATGGAACAGCTTTCTTCTATGAGTAAAATTTTAATGAAATCATGGACGGGCTGTAGTTTTCGCATATACAATGAGAAATATTGATCCAAAGTCAAACTTTCAATAACCAAATTTATATCAAGATCAAGTAATTCTTCTATCCATTGTAATTCATTTCATTTTACCATTCCATATGAGATTCAGTAAATAAAGCTAATTCTAAAAGCAATCATTTGTTTGTTCTTTAAGATATAAACAGGCCGAAAACCAACACAGTACAGTCTCGCATATAGCAACTAAACACACAAACACACACGGAGAGAAGAACTATACACTAGAACTACAAAAAGGGCTTCAAAAACCACCTTTCTTGCACATATTAAGAAAATACAATAACAAATCAATAGCAAAAAGAGCTAGAAAAAGAAAAAATGAAACCTTGAGGGTTCCTTTGCAATGGTGGCATCTAAAACAGGCCTTGTGATAAACCTTAGTGTCAGCAGTGAGTTGATCCACCAAGTAAACAGTCTTTTCACAGGCCTTACATTTCTGTGTTGTCCCTCCAAAAATTGCCATAATTCTTGATTCTCCACTCTCTTAATTTCCCTCAACAATCAGATCTTGATTTATGTGCTTCAAAGAAATCAAATGATACAGTATTCTTTCTGGTCTCGCTTTCTCTCTTTCCTTTCAGAGGGTCTTTGTTATTTGAGTTATTATATATATACACATATGTGTGTGTTTACAGGTCAGCTAAGTCAGAGAAGTGGTGCAGTCCAGGCGTTAACATGTATGTGTTCATATGAGGGGCATTTATGATTTATGGAATGGGACAGAATTGGTGAGGGCTGTGTAGTGCTGGAATTCCATTTCAACTGATTTTAATTTATTTATTTTCACATGATTATCATTTATTAAAAGTTGTTTACAACAGTAGTCACATTCCAAAACTCGTTAGTTGTTTACAACAGTAGTCACGGTATTTGCCAAATGCCAATTAGTTTATTTCAAATTACACCAGTTTTGTTTGTTTCCACTGTTCTTGCTGAAAGAATTTGGAATGACAATTTTATTTCTTTCTTTTGGACAGAAATCCCAAGAATTTTACGCTTTATCGTTAAATTTTGGAATATTTAAGCTTTACAAGAAATGTCCAATTCAACCATCACGATAGGATTTGGCCAAAACTCCGGGAAATACAAAGGGTAAAGTGATACATTTAAAAATACAAGGGCATAAAATAAATTTACCCTTTTTTTATTATTTTGAGCAAGTCTTAACTCTAATTATATGTTAGAAAGCGTCAAAATTGATTACTTCAACAATCCAAACCAATCACCCTAAACTTTTTAAGTTCAAACCATAATTGTGCACCCATTCGTCTTGTGAATGATTAAAAAAACATCTTATTCTTTTATGAGATGAGACATTTATAAAATATATTGCACTTAATACAATAAATTTGCCACTATAATAGTGCTGCAGGTGTGTCCTTGGAATTGTTAGCTGTCTTGTAAAATTTAAATAAATGATTCGTTTTTTTTTTGTTTTTGTATTTTTAAATGGAGGTGTGGGTCAAGATGAGTGATCATTAGATGTGCTTTTATTTGAATTTTTTTGTCATCGTAAAATGTATTAATGTGAGACGGTGGAATATACAACTCATATTCGTTCATCTAATAATCATGCTCTCTCCAAATTTTGAATTACACTTACACCTAACTTTTGTTTTCTATAATTACCAAACAAAATGAGGTGGTGTATATATACCTTACATCACCTCCCACTAGGATAGAATTCTCAATTATAATATTGTATCACATTGTATTTACATTTACAGATTATAACCACATTAAAATTAACTAACTACAGTGATCTAGGAGTCTAAATCCCAAATCAATTTGATTGATGAATGACTTATTTCGTCCCTACTTAGGTAAGTTTCTCGTAGTCTGCAGTGAAGAGTTTTTCCTTTAATCAGCAGTGTCGCTATAGGTTGTTGGGCTTTGGAATTATTACTGAGATAAGAATTTTCAGGATTCAAGACAGATATAGAATTAAAAAAAGAGAATATGGGGGGAATCCAGTCTGAGGAGGGGAAGAGAAGTAACTGGGCTAGGTTGTTGATCTCCTAGAGTAGCCTGACCCAGGAAATGAGACTGTAATCGCCGCCGAGAAGCAAAGCTTTACAAAGAAAAAGCTAGACTGAAATAAGTCGACTCTCGTTCGGGCTAATGTATTCCTCATTTCTTCTGTGTGGTAAATCCGAATCCACTGAGGATTGTATGACATTAATAATAGCCTGCATGTTTGGTACTAACAGTGCTTTCTTTGAAGCCTTAGGGAACGACTCCTACCGATTAGCTACTCCCGATATCTACTACCACCCACCACCCAAAAAAAAATTAATCTGCAAACATCTCCCTCAACCAATGTAATTTTTATTATATTTTGTTTATTATTATTATTATTATTATTATTATTATTATTATTATTATTATTATTATTGTTGTTGTTGTTGTTATTATTTCATCTCCAACATCAATTTGAGTCCATGGATCGTGTCTCCAGATATTCCTTTTCAAATTGAGTGAAAATTAGCACTATTTCGCCCTCCACCAACAAACAGAACAAAAATTAAAGTACTAAACAGAAAGAATATAATCAAATTAGAAATTGCCAATAATAATAAAAACATCACAGACAAACTTTCACTAATTGAGTAAATTTAAAAAAAAAAAAAAAAAAGATATTGTATACCGCATTCCACAGCAGTTTGATGACAATTGAAGTAAATTGAACCACTTTATTTCAATATGACCAATTCGGTTTTGAAACATAACATTCTGCACTAAAGTATCAAATGTTTTTCTCTTTACGGACATCTTCTCGCAACACTGCTTTAACGTAGATCTCGTAGCAGCATCCTGGATGCAAACATCAAGAATAGCACCCATAGTTTGAGAAAAACACAAACAACAACTAAACATTGTCTTTCGAAATAAATAAATAAATCTTTGGGTTGATTACAAAAACTAGCCCCGAGGATTAGCCTAATTACAAAAAAACTCCAGTTATCTTTCAAAATTACAAATACTCCCTTAAGGTACTACAAACCCTCTTGAGATTTATATTTGCTTTAACCCTAAATCTTTTGTTGTAAGTTTGCCAACCAAAGAATATAAAGAGATCAATTTCGAACCACATATTCCTCTTCAATCCCAACCCCAAAGTCTTTCATATGTCCTTACAACATAGTCGAAATATTTCAACCCGTAGCAGAAGAATCAACATACCCTACTGCACTTCAGATATCCCTTAACTTATATCCAAATAAATTATTAGTTCTACTGATCAATAGAAATATCAACATTTCCAGAAACCTCCTACACATTACAGCACTTCAACCTCATTTAGCTTGCAGATATTACAATTGTATGTCTCCAAACTTATCGTATCAAAGAAGATATGATCCTATGTCCAAATTACCTAGATATTATTTTTTGCTCAAGACACATTAAAAAGGATACCTCTATGAGAATGTCACCAGCTCAGGGCAGAACAATCACGACAATCAATTAACATCTAAATTAACATCTGACAGCTATTTTTTTCTCAAATTATAAACATGTCAGGGCAACTCTATGTAAATTGCTAAAGCAAAATATGGCTTCACACAAAAAGTTAAGGAGATGACATGTAATGGATGATGGTGCATCAATTAAGTTACTGGCATATCCATAGGACAAAGGATGGAGCTATAAGCGATAATATTTTTCCACAACTCAAATTTGCTTCCAGCTTATGGAAGCCTTAAATTGAAATCAAAAACTATTCCATTCAAGTTTGAAATAGATCTTTCATCAATTCCGATTCCGTAACCCCACCTCCACAGATCCTAAATCAGTTGCATATTCAAAATGTTGGAATTAATATCAATAGATATTGGCAGGATATTTGCAGATAAGCAGAATTCTCAAGATACTTGCTAATGTTTGTGGATCTAATCCGATTATTATCCATCAATTTGCACATTTCAATTTGCTAGATCAATTTTTGGTCAATGCATGGCTTATGCTGTTGGAGCAAGTTATTCTGCTTCTGCATTCATTCCGGAAGTTCAATAAGCGCATGAGATCGAAAAGCACACCCAAGAATTGATTCTATCAACCATTACCAAACTTGCTAAATCTCTTTTGCAAAAATACTTATACTGCAACTCCCCCTGATAAACGTCCTGGGAAGCACTTTTAAGAACTGGATTACCTAGGCTCTAACTGAACATTCAAGAAAAAGCATCTAAAGTGCTTAACGATATTACTGTGTGATAAAAAAGGGACTTATGGAAATAATACAAGTTATTCAAATATCTTTCTACGTCTTTTTGATTTACCAATAAAAGTAATACATGAAACTTTTAATGATTTGATTAATCAGTTCACGTAATATGTGGAACTTTTAATGACAGAGCACTTTGGATTTAAATTTCATATGCTCTAGTCATGACAATAAAATTATCATCTGATTAATGCGTGTTATGAAGTTAATTAAGTGCTTTTCGAACAGTTGTCAACAACATCTATACAGCCTGAGACCTTAAAACTCAACCTTTTGAGAAAAGATAAACATACCAGCTACAACCACCATGGTAAGAACATCTCCCACTTTTTTGAGACGCCTCACACTCTTCTTATGAGATTTGAAGCGTTTCAGAGATGGGTCCTCAGCCAAGAGCTGAAAAACAATACGATTTCTATAAACGTGATGCAAAAGAAACAAAAGTGAAAAGGTGGGAGACGAAGACAAAGCAGTGCATGGTGAAGTATATAGAAAAGGAAATCCATGGAGAAAATACATGTCTGGTTGACAAACTAATCATGCCAGCTCTATCACATACCATATATTAAGCAAAATTACAATGTAAAGGTGGTGTAGGTGCAAGCATGCACAGAATTACATTTCATAGTTGAATCTTATACACCTCTAGGCTCTTATTAGTGAAAAATCAACTTGTTCTAACTTCTAACCAAAGTCTGCACCTCATGCTGCCATAAGCAGATTAAAATGGAGAAAAAAAAATATAGGATGTCAATTTAGCTGTTCCATTTCTTGTGCAATCAACAATCGCCTTGAGATAACTCATCGCAAGCATGCCATCCACTAGCAAGTATTCCATCAGTTCCAAATTTAATTTACTGCTTACTACATTACAAAAAACCTTTCTGTTGTTTATATTACTCAATTACTTTCAAGTAAATAATTAAGTATGCTCTCTATTTCATTGCAGAAAAATAGAAAATTTGATTGGCCAGTTAACACCAATGGGACATTAACTTTGGACAGAGTAATAAACAAGAAGAAAATTCCCACATCTTCATCTATATTGGAGTCTCTGACCCAAAATTTTAAGGCTTTCTCTTCTGAGTTAACACTTCAAAATTGACCAGAAAAACAAATTGGTTGCTGAACAACTACGCATTCGGATCCCAATAAATAACATTTATCTGAGCACAACTGAGAAGGGGGAACAACAAAATAATTCAAAATCATTTGAAATTAATACCTAAAAATTGTAAAAATAAAGACAAAGGGGGAAAAGAAAAAAGAAATACTCACGGCCTTCTCGCGAGCGCCAAGGTCAACATGAAAACCACGCCTTGACAGCATTGAAGAATCTTCAGCCTTCTACAGCAAATTTTGTTTCACGCATAACCCATCAAATTTTACAGCCCCTATTCCACATTTTACCACAATAAAAATAGAAAAAACAGATAAATATACATTAACAGCATAAATGCATACCTGAGAATGGAGTCTGAGAGCGGAAAGAGCAGTTTTGTTAAGTAAAAAAGCCATAATTCCTATACTCGAATGTCACAAAAAAGTAGAGAGATGGTTCACAGTAAAAGTCTATTAAGATGGCAGTGTGAGATTAGCAGGGTATGGTTGGTCAAATAGAAATATATTTTATTTTCAGAATAGACATATTTGGGGAAAATATGATTTTAAGTCCTCTATGTTGTCACGATAGAGTTTTAGTCCTATAACTTTAAATTTGTAGGTATTCGATCATACCAGGCTCAACATGCTTCTTTATAATTAAAGGGATAATTCCAATTTCGATACCCAGTCTATGCCCATTTTTCGCTTTTAGTACCTCATTTCCACTTAATCAAGATTGGTATCTTATGTTTCTAAAATTAATCACTTTTGGTACCTTTCCGTTAACTCTGCGCTAAAACTAACGTCTTGACATGTTATAGTAGGTTCAATACTTAAAATGACTTGTTCACTTTCAGTACCTAATATTTTATAATAAATCACTTCTAGTACCCAAACTTTTACTTAAGCTACAATAATGAAAATAGTCCATTACAACCATATCAGGCCCAACATGCTTCCGTAAAATTGAAATATCTCTTTAGAATCCATACATTTCTTTGACCAAAATCGCACCGAGTGAGATAATTTGTAAAGCCACCAGTCGACAAGTTATTGCCCCTAGACCGTTTGACAGACATCTCCGTCCAACCTCACCAACAGGGAAGATGGTCTACAAGTTAATCGACTCCTTCAGCAACGGCCCAGCACAAACTTGGTTTGTTTCCTACTCCAGGCGTATAAGATAAATTTTCAAAGGGATGAATCAATAATACATTATGAACACATGTTGAAGCAAAAAAGCCTTCTTTATTAAGAACTTAAAGAAAAATTTATTACATTAGTAATCTCCTTTTGGGAGGAGAATACTTGTTTAGCCTCTCATATATGAGGCTTGCACTCACTTACACATAAATAGAAAACTTAAAACTAAAACATTCAGATATTACAAATTTTCACTCAGATTTTATTGTAAGAAACTAAGGAAAATGTTCGATATCCTCGGCTTCCTTCAACTCTCGTTATTTATAGAATTAAATCCAAACTTGAAAAGTGGATTCCAACGCCTGTTGAAATATTAGATGTCACTGCTTGCTTCATCATCTTGAATTAGTGCCTCGCCAACTGCCTTTATTTTTCTTCTGCATGACTCAACCCATGTTAGATTTGTCGGGGAATCTTTTAAAAAGTTGGTTTGCATGGTCCCCGAGGATAACGCATCTTGTGAGCTGGGCCCTTATCCTTTCCAACCGTGTGATCTTGTCGGTCGGGTTTGGGTCGGAATCCTTTTCCAAACTCGGGTTATTTCTGGTCGAGGCATCCCTGACAGATCTTATCGATCCAATGGCCCACATGCGCCATGTTACAGAATTTTCAGTAAGTTTCTTTACTGGCCGGAATCTTGTTCTCCCAGCAAATTCTCCTCTTTGTCTCGAAAAATTCCTCTGCAAATCCTGTAGTTGATCCCATCGTTGAATTCAGAAGGAAAGATCCATTTGCCGAATTCTGAAAAAACTTAAGATACTTGACTTTGTCCATTTCAGTTAAACAAACCCAAAGTTCCATTTCAGTTACAACAATAGGATCTCCTCTTGTAGTAATAAAATCTCCAGCGTGTGGTACTGGTTCATCCCCATGATGTGAACCTAAACTTTATGCTACGTTGGGATCAATAGGTGGTGGTGGAGATGGTCTTTGTTGTTGGTCAAGAGTAACCAAAGTTGATCTATCTCCTGCGTTCATCTTTAAATGTACAATTCCTAATCCTGTGAAGGATTCTACAAGGTCATGTAGATCTTTAAGATTAATTTTCTCCATATCCATCATTTTTCAGTTTATGACGAATTTTCCTTTGATGATAGCAATGAGTTTTTCATCGTCTATCATGCGTCGAACAACTTCAGTTGGTTTCCTAGTTTGGTATAAATAGGGTACTGTTCCGAAGTCAATGCGTTTCTTTCCTCCGGATGCTCTTGGTTGGTCCTCCAAATTCTTGACTCATTTATGAATATCATGAAGGATTTCAAGAGTCTCATTCTGATATTATACAACCGTCTCCATCTATTTTTGGATCTGATGAACTTATATTGGTAGATGATTATGGCGGTTGCCACAATCTGCACCGTCTTTTGGACTTCTCTAAGATCTTGCGAGAACTTAGATGTGTCTGAAAGTATCTCTTTCCATTCTGGTATTCCATCAGAAACCATGATTTTGATGGGCTGCTTCCTGACGATTCATCAGATCGACATATAATATCTGATTTACCGTAAAAAACTCAGAAAATATCCGTTTGTCTGTCACATGGTTTTAAGGTTTTCCTATCGGCTCCTGCGAGTTCCTTTTCAATATATTGATTGTTCCAATATGTTATCTTGTCCTAGTGTTCTTGTGCATACATCGTCAAAATTTGATGATATCTCCCGTAAGGTATATATCTTAGACAATTGTCTAGATCCATTTTCTTGGAGAAAATTCTCCTCAAATTGTTAATCTATAACTATATCTATATCTATCTATACTATTAATAAAAGTGTGAATAGGTTTTAAGGTTTCTTAGAAATTTTGATTTGCCAAAAATGTCCTTACGGTAAAGTTACCTTTAAGGCTAATTAAGTAGTTTTCTAAATTGATTTTGCTTTTATTTGTTTAATAATATTGACAAGTGTCTCTTTATATTCTAAACTCTTCTTATATGATTTATTTTTATTTCAATTCTTAGAATATTTGAAACTTTTATATAATACTCATTGTATATTATACTAGATATCGAGAGCTTTCCAACCATATGTCATAAGCATATATAAAAGAACTTTATATGAGAGAATTTTAGCCATTTAAAGTTGAGTGTTATGCAAAATGTACATTTATAATATTTTTCATTAATTTTCTAAATAACTAAATACATCTAAAAAAAGAAAATAGAGTATGGATTTACAACTAAATGAAGATAAAAAATAAATAAATGAAATAATTAATTTAATTTATTCTAAATCAATAGCAAGATAAAATATATTTTCTAAGTTTCACTATTGATTGAATATATCCATATAATAATAAATTTATCATCTATCACACACCCTAAATTTTGAGATAATATTTTCTTTGGTTCGAGTAAATGATAAATTTTTAGGCATGGGAAGATGAAAATTTACGGCCTTTAAAAATTTCAAGGAATTTTATGCATGCGATGCCCGGGGCCGAAGAGGGCGGGGAGTGATCGTCGGTGCAAGAATGCACGGACAATGAGTGGCTCCTGGCAGGCTTCTAGGCGGAGGAGAACATGAATGAACTGGTCTCACACCCAAATAAGAGGAGATTCTGAGACTGTGTAGGTATGGGACTATACAGTTGAGGAGAGCTTAAAAGATTTGATATGTACTACTCATACCAACAAGATGTATCTTCTTTTCTGGTACTAATCTCATAAAAAACTCCGAAGTTAAGCGTGCTTGGCCCGGAGCAATTGTGGGATGGGTGAGGTGACCCCCTGGGAAGCTTCTCTCAGGGTGCGCGTGGGTGAGGACAAAGCGTGCTAGAAAAACTTGTGTTGGTTTGTGGGGACAACCGTTGATCTGGAAGGCGAACCATTACAGATGGTATCAGAGCGGGACCTCTCCTAGTACGGTGTGGTTCGGGGACGAACCAAGCGGAAGATGGTGGGCATGTGACCCTGGGGCCGAAAAGGGCGGGGAGTGATCGCCGGTGCAAGAAAGCACAAAAATGAGCGGCTCCTGGCAGACTTCTAGGCGGAGGGGAACATGAATGAACTGGTCCCACACCCGAATAAGAGGAGATTATGAGACTGTGTAGGTATGGGACTATACAGTTGAGGAGAGCTTAAAAGATTTGATAGGTACTACTCATACCAACAAGATGCATATTCTTTTCTGGTGATGATCTCATAAAAACCCCGAAGTTAAACGTGTTTGGCCATGAGCAATTGTGGGATGGGTGACAAAGCGCGCTGGAAAGACTTGTGTTAGTTTGTGGGGACAGTCGTCGATCTGGAAGGCGGGCCGTTACACATGCTTTTTCCCATAAAAAATAATTAATTATTATTATAAGTGAACTATAAGTTTTTACTAAAATTTTGAATAAATATTAGTTTTGTTTCTAAAATTTATTCATTAATCTTTATGTATGTCTTTTTCCTTAATAATGGATATATGGTTTAAACATGATTTATATTCAATTATCAGTTAATTTTATTTGTGTATTCTTTTGATAAAAAAAACTCGATCATTGTGACAATGTAAAGTTGAATTTGCAAACAAATATATCATAAGTATATACTCTAAAATTTAAAAATAAGATAAACTTGGCTAAGAGTTATGTGTTTGAAATTAATGAAATGATAAGATTTTAGATTTCAAGGTGTAGTGAATGAGATATGAGTAATATTTGTTTAATTTTGACTATTCACAACTCTATATGCAAAACTGTATATTTATAATATTTTCACTTAGGGTTGGCATATTAATATTGTAAAATTAAATAAATAAAAAATGAAAGAAATATAATTTTACAACAAAAATTACAATAATAATATGAAACAGTTAATACTAAGAGTTTTGATGCTAAATTGAAAAATTGGCTCCAAGAAGAAATAACGTAAGAGAACCAAACTGTTTTTAACATTTATTTATGCACTTATTTATTTCTTATGAATGTATCATTTGACCTATCAAATTCTATAATATAGATTTATTTATCAGTTTTAATAATATATCAATATATGTTTTTTTAGTTAAATAAGCCCAATAATTATGATAATAAAAACATGAAATTAACTATAAAAGATATTCAAAAGGAAAAATATTTGTTTACGAACTTAACAAAATGTAATTTTATATTATAATATGGAGGTATAGAGAGCGTGAATTTTTTTCCCCAGTTTTGGTTATATTTTTCTTGGCATATAAAATTTTAATTAATAGGATAAAATGTCTAATAAGTTGGGGGAGGGGGGAATGAAACTAAGAAATTTACTGTAACGAAACATTTCATTTTTAAATTATAAAAAAAAAGCCAATATAACTTTAATAGAGGTGTATTGGTTGAAAAAAACTACATCAACAGAAAGACTTTGATTTAAAAATATAAAACTTAATATAATAAATTAAAATAGATTTAAGTAAAATACAATTAAATATGTATATATATATCATTGTAAGACTCGTAGAAGAAATATTGAAGAAAAATCACTTACATAGATATATTTTCAAATGACAACACTTAGCTATACTTAAAACTAACATATGCCCTTACAAAAATCTATAAGTTTAGGTTAAAAATGATATTTATTATATTATTCAGGTATTGAAATAATCTAACTTAAACAAAAAAATGGAATATAATATAGAAACAAGAATTAAAACCTGAATTTTTTTAAAAAGTGTATATATATATAAAATATATGCACTAAGAAAAACTAAAATATATTTACTAATCTGACATTTATAACATAATTACATCTTTCTTAATTTACATGTTGATATGTTAATCTTTTACTTAAAATATATTAGATTAAATTATACGCAATAAGTATAAAACTTACTTGATATTTGATTTTAGGCGACCGCAACATCATATTTGATTAAATTCTTTTTTATCAAAAAATTTATTTATGGATCAAAGTAATATTTCCTTCTTATTTTCAAAAATAGACATGATTTTTAAATAAATTATTCATTATAATTTAAAATATTAATTTTATTAACAAAAGTAATGGAATTTTTATTCAACTTTAAATCTTGAGTCTCTTTGAAGATATAAGCACTATACATTATTGTTTATATATAAAAAATTAATTATGACTTTGATATAACATTTTGTAGTGTGCATATATATGTATTGTTAAACTAATAATTTAAATTTTGGTCTAACATTCTTTTCATAGTTATGTATTTTAAAACATGACCCCTTTTGAACAATTTAATTTTTAAAATATATACTTTTCAAGTGAAAACAGATTTTATCGTAAACGTTAAATTAAAAAAGAGCTAAATATTATTTATTTTTTCAAGTTTTTCTTCTAAATTTTATAATGACAGACATACCATTTTTAATACTCTTTACTATTAACCTTTTTTTCTTATAGTTTTTCATTTTATATATTTGGTTTAAATAAAATTCTATCTATGAATAACAATAGGCATACATACGAGTAATAAATAAAAAAACTTGTGATGGAATACCAAGAGATAAAACAATAATTTGGGTAAATTTTGAACAGTTATATTTTTTTATTCTTTAGAGTTTAAAAGTAAATTTGGAACATTCATATATAAATTCTATATATGGATAATAATTAACAATCTTCAATATCAAATTCATCATCTGGGAAAGCTTATTTAATATTAGGTTGAAGATTGAAATTTATGAAGATATTTATTTTTAACATTTTAAGCATTCAAATACACGCATTAAATATTTTTGTGAATTGTGTTGTAAATTTTATGCTACACCAAAAGATGCTCATCGACAAAAATAAAATAAATAAAATAAATTTTTTTATGCTTAAGACAATAAAATAATAGGCCTGTCAATTTTATATATAATTTTTTTTTGATTTCACACCAATGAAAATGTTACAGGCATAGAATTTTTTTATTATGTCATTCTTATAAAAATGTTATATTGAGCTTAACCTATGTTTTATTGTCACTTATGGACTATTATATTAGAGGTGTTCAAAGGTTAGGTTATGGTTCCACTTTTTTCGAACCGAAAACTAACATGAATATATTGCATGATGAGAAGTCTTTTATTATTAATGAGGATTTATTGATCTTTTATGCTATTGGGAGTTGGTTATTTTATTTTGAGTAGAAATGCTAGTATAGATAATTCAATCCACATATTTATTTTGTCGAGAGAGATAGTAAATAATTTGTAATCTAATCTGATAATATAAGTCGTCAATAAACTCTTTTGTTCTTCTTGTATTTGGTGAGTAAAATGTCGATGTATCTAGCAATTTTATGATGCAAAGTCATTAATTAGATTTCCAATTATTATTGCAATTGCAATCTAATAAGATATTGTAGGGGGAAAATATAGGCTATGATTTCAAATACGAATATTCCATTTGTTTCGTATATATTCGAAAATATTTTCAAATAAGAATAAGAATTAGTTTTGTATTCGAATATTAAAAGAATACAAATAAAAAATTCTCTAAATAAGTCGAATACAAATAGAATCAACTCGATTCAATTTGTTTACACTCCTACTTCTCCTTAACTTCGGAAAAGAATCCTACAAACAACAACCACCAGCCTTCAAATAATTATCCACTTTCACAAAAATCACTTTTTAGTATTATTTTCTAATATTTTTCTTTTTATCGTTTATCCTCTGTTTTTTTACGGTTCCCAAGAATCAAGAAATAAACTACAACTGAAGATTTTAAAAAAGGAAACTCATCATCACATAGGAAAAGGAAAAGAAAAGGACGCAATTGTGATTGTGATATAGAACTAAAATCATAGTCCCCCTTGAACTAGGACATCCCTCTCTATAACTATAAATTATTGATCATATCAACAAGCACAGAGTATCATATTATCATTCGTTAATTAGAACCACAATTCCAAATTCAATCAATCTCGAGAAAATATGGGTGATCGCACTAATGGGACGCAACAAGAGATGATGACAGTAAATCACGTGTTGGAGGGTGCCTTGGGTAGGATTTGGAGTGAGGATGATAGCTTGAGGTTAAGCCGTAGATTGGATGAAGAAATCGATATGGTGGGTGACTTTTTCCATTTTGATATCGAAATGTCTGATGATGAATATTGTGAGGTTTGGCGGCGTGCAATTTATCAGGATCTTCAATATCTAAGAAATAACGGTGAGTTGGGTCCTGAGTGGACTGAAGACAATATATACAGTTTAGTCCATCAAGTTTTGGTTCTAGAGCTTTCACGCCAAAGAATACATATAGATTTTGAAACAATCCAGACGACTACTTTATCGGGTGGTAGTTTGTTGGAAGAAAGAATATCCAAGTATCTAAAAACGAGGAGTTCATGTGATGATGCTAGAGATCACGAATTAATATGCCTGGTGTGTCAAGATCAACTTTACCAAGAAAACGGGACGACGATTGCAACACTGGAAAATTGTGGACACGAGTACCATGTTGATTGCATCAAACAATGGTTGCGACGAAAGAATCTTTGTCCACTCTGCAGAGCTAAAGCGTTGCCCGATTATTAGATTAATCATAATTAGTTAATCTGTAGCAAATTGTTAAATCAAAAATTGATTGTGAAGTACGAAACACGTACTTTAAATCAGTTTTCATGATCAGCTTTTTTTGGTTAATTCATACTACTTACTGGTCAATCATGATAGTGAACACAAACAATTTTTTTCTTAGTATTCTAGTTTATTTTCCCACCCCCAATAGATTATACCTTTTAACACATTCAAAAGCATTATTATCATAAGAACTCAAAGGTTTTCAATTAATTGTTTGATATCAATGACCGTGTTAATCCAGTGACAGCAGAAAACAACCACCTTTTTTTTATTGAGATTTCTGAAATACTAGTAAAGTGAACGTGCGTTGCACGTAATCCAAATTATTTTAATAATTTATTAAAAATAAAATATTAATCAGTTGTAATTATTATTGACTAAGTTATTTTAAATTTATTTGAATATCGTTCATGTATTTTTATCTTAAAATGAAATCCACAATATTAAAACTAAGCTTCTATATTGTGTGAATATATCGTAAATGATATTATATCAAACTAAATACAATAGGCATTAAAAACTTAAAAAAATATAACAAAAAAAAATTATTCTATGAACTCATTTGAAATATAAAAATATGGGAATTATAAGTTTATGAACCGTATATGATTTAAAAATTCAAAGTTTAATTCCCTTACATAAAGATTCATATGTATTTTAAATCATTGAATGGAAGATAAATTTTCGAATTTGATCTTTTTTTTTTCTGTTTTAATTCAAATATGTAATTTAAATTTGTAAAAAAAATATTTACTGTAAAATATAACTGGCAATAAGGTTTTCTTAAAAGTTAAGTACTTATTCAAAAATAAAGTAATATGATATTTTTGTCTTCAAATATTATGAAAAAATAAATTATAGTTATCAAAAACCCAAACCTAATTGTATAACACCATAAAGTTACTATATTTGATTTAACATTATAAACTTAAGGGCAAATTAGTTAAATATAATTTTTTATCGTGTGATATGGCATCACATAAGTGTACTACTCGGAATCATCTGAACTGGACCCATATAGGATGTCAACGACAAATGGGATAATACTTCTATATTCACTTGACCAATTCAATACCCAGACTTCACAAATTTTATAATTTTTATTACCACACATTGTGATTGACCAATTTAATACCCGACTTCACATTCTTTCATAAATTTGCACCTCTTTACTTGACAAGACAAAAAACTCCCAAGAAAGTAATTAAAACTAAAATACATATTTAATTATTATATGGAATAATTAAAAATAAATTTAAAACAAAACAAATTCTAAAGAAAATTATTAATTTCAAATAAACTTAAAATTAATTAAATTCAATTAGTAGATTAACAAAAGTAAGTGAAAATTTAATTAATTGAATGAAATTAGTTTAGTAAACTAAATTTAAAAATAAAATGAAAATGAAGTAATTTAAAATTAACATAGTAAATAAGAAAATTAAAGTAATTATTTTATATTCATACATTAATTTTTAATTAGTTTTTTTAATTGAATTTGCAAACTTAAAAAAGTAATTAATATTTTCACCTGCATGATGTTCCTGATTAAATTGTATTTATATATTAGAAATAAAGATAAAATAAACTAATCAATACAATTGGAAATGGTCAATAAATTAAAATTGAAAGAAAAGTTGCATGTTTATATAATATAAATTAATAAACCACAATCAATTTTCATATACTATGCAAATTATATGTTAATAAAAAATAAATAAAAAATATATGAAGAAAGATAAGTAATCTATAATATAATAATACGATATATTCAATCAATGTTAAATATCCACATGTTGGAGATCCGATATATGTAGTCAATGTCTACTCAAACATATATGAAAGCACTTTGTACGACATTCAATTGTAATTCATATTTAAAATTCATGAAATAATGATTAGTATTTGGGATTAATAAAATATTTAAGTACTTCAAATATTATAATACCTTGATTCAAAATCTTCCTCATTAGATTTATTGAAAGTGATATTTTCTTTATGTATGCTTTGTTTTCTGCTTTATCAATAATTTCTTTGAAATAATAATACATATCATGTAAATAGAAATTAGTTAATATATTACACAAGTTAATTATAGATTGTGAGTACATGTATAAAATTGTTGATATGATTGTTAAATTTTCAATATTGTTCAAACATATCATTTTTTTAGTAAGTATAGATCAAAATGAATTATTAACTAATTATTTATATAACTCAATTGAAGAAAGCTCAAAATAGTGTATATAGTTTTTATGTTTAGTTTACAATTTCTCTTGTTTGGTTTTGATGGTTGGAGACGTCTTTTTGATATTACTTTAAATCTTTTTTTTTTGCATTAGATGCATTATAAATAATTAAACGTGTAATTTTACATGCTAGAATTTGATAACTCAATTTTTCGCATTAATAAAAAAAATTGAATCTAAATCATGTTAAATTGTATATCCGTTATCACATTAAAAAAACATAGATGAAGATTAATGAATGAAGCTTGGATACAAAATATTTTTTTTAGAATTTTAGTAATAATTTATAATTTACTAATCTTAAAACTATATATTTTTTATTAAAATATATATATTTCTTTGTAATTCTCAGTGGTCTCAATTCCCCATCTTCACGTATCTAAAAAATGTGTCATTTAATTACCTCACAATTTAGGTAGGGTGATAGATGACAAATTTATTATTTTATGGAATATTTACAACCAAAAGTGAATTTAGAAAATATATTTTATCCTCCTATTTATTTCAATATATTAAACTAAATGAAATAATCTTATTTATTTATTTTTATCTTTTAGTTGTAAACTCATACTTTTGTCTCTTTTTGTAGATGTATTTAGTTATTAAGAACATTTAAGAGAAATATTATAAATGTACATTTTTACATACACTCAACTTTAAATGGATAAAATTATCTCATATGTAGTCTTTTATATATGATTATGTTATATGATTGGAAAGCTCTCGATATCTAGTTTAATATGAACTGAAATTATTTAAAAATTCAAAATATTCTAAGAATTAAAATTAAATGAAAGCAAATAATAAGAGTTTGGAATACAAAAAGACACTAATCATATTATCAAAAAACTAAAAGCAAAATTAATATAGAAAACTACTTAATAACCCTTAAAACTAACTTTACTATGAGGATATTTTTGGCAATTCAAATTTTTCAAGAAACCATCAAACTCATTCACACTTTTATAATAAGTATAGATAATAAATGGAACTCTTTTGCTTTTAATCATAAAAAGAAAAATCAAATTGATTCTAAAAACTTTTTAAGTATTTTTCTTCTAAAAAAGAAGAAAAAAGCAGTTATTTTGAAAACTAAACTGAAACACCCAAAGTTGTATGGTTTTCATGTTGGAATAATCTCTAGTGTATAACATCACTTTAATCCAAGAGCTTTCATATTGAATTATCAAAAATAAAAAACTAGATCGCGGATGCGTATCTGAATTCATATCAGTTGCTTTTGGGATTTGACCTTCTATATCTACACGTCTCAAACCCCTTTCGAAGAATCCTTTAGTTTTCTCTGTATCTTTCTATTTGAGGATGCAATATTAGAATAGAACGCAAGACAACCTAGGGACCATAATCCTTAATATTATTGTGTTATTTTGAGTATTCTATTTTACCCCGTCATTATAATAAAAATATTTCGTTACGTCTCTACACATTAAAGACTCACACAGGGGCGTACCCTCCTTATTACATGGGGGGGGGGCTAAAACTTTTGAAAATTAATTTTTTTATGTATATTATATTTTAGAATATTATATTTTAGTACTAAATAATTATTTTTTATTGATTTAGCCCCCAAAATTACTTAGCCCCCTAAAATTACACGCCTAGTTCCGCCCCTGGACTCACACCTTGTTAGATATATTAAAGCCCAATTCCTTAAATGTTATTTGAACACTTATAAAATGGGCTTAACCTTATTTGACAGTCTACAATATATAGTTATTTCACATATAAGCCTAATGTTAGATTAATGATCCAACATTTAATTCCAATGAGAAAAGTATTTTCCATTCCATTTGCGATAAAATTGCAAATGGCTACGAGTCAAACACCCCATATGACCCCACAAAGCTTCAATAAGTAACCCTTTCACCCTCATATTAACTACATGTGGCAATTTCGAACCCAACACACAAACTCAATACAAACCTAACATGAAATTAATGAGTATATGTCCAGTTGGCTTCATGGATCTGGCCGAAATCGGATCGAACCCGAATAACCCACCAGTTAAACATATCGGTTTTGGATCAACATGCTATGACCCATTTGTTAGATAAATGTTTTTATCATGATTTTGATGATTATGTTCGATTTTGTTAAAATAAATTTTTAAACCAAAACAATGTCCCTAAATGTTGTCTAAATACTTCCGATCGACTTAAAATGTTTTTACTATTTTTCGGAGTATTTTTTGGAGTTTATTTTCGATAAAAAATTGGACAACACATTTATTTCAGGCTCGACCGGTCGCCCTATAGGGCAACCCGTACCTGAGTTGAGCTGAGAAAATGGGCGTAAAAAAAAAAAATAGGCGGGCGGCCGGTCGACCAGGTGGTCGGCGCAGGTGCGGTCGGCCGTGGCGGCGAATTGCACTGGGAGTTGGATTTTGTTCCGACTTCTCTGTTTAAGTAAATTCTTCAAGGGCAGGTCAAGTCACACTAAAGCGACAGGTTGCACCCCTCCGACCGGTCCCCTGTGTAAAAATTCGCAGAATTCAATTTCAATCTTATCTCTGCGCGACCGGTCGAACCCCATGTTTATCAACAAACTATCCGTTGCGTTTTTGCAATGACTTTTTCCCTAAATTGTGGGATTGATTTCTAAATGACTCTTTTCTTCAATTGTCTTGCAATTTTTACGAGAATTCATGTCCCCAATAGGAGCCTATCATGTACAAGACATCTTCTATAAATAGAGGAAGAATTGAAGCAACACAATATGAGAGAAAACTACAACACAACAAGATACACTCAAGAATACACTTGTTCTTACATTGTCTTATTTCTTATTGTAATTTGCCTAGCTATTCACTTTCACATTCTTGAGGTCTAGGCTTTTCTTGATTACACTTGCACTCTATTGTATTATCAATTATCGAGTTGTAATCTTGAATTTGGGTAATCATTCAACACAAGATATCCTTGTGAGTGTTCTTGTGGTAAGAACACACTTGGGTGATCTAGGTGTTAGGTGTAAGAAGATTGTGGTAATCTTCTTGTTGAGGTGTTGAAGAATTTGGTATTCTTCAAGGTTAAAGATTGTGGTAATCTTCACAACAAGGTGCCGTTGGAGATTGTGGTAATCTTCAAGAAGAGATTGTGGTAATCTCAAAGGTGGTGTTGAAGAAGAGTGTGGTGCTCTTCAAGGTGTTGTTGTAAGTTGGTGTTGTATTAATTTGTGGTAAATTAATAAAATATTTTTCTTTTTGAAATCCATCCGGATATCTTGGGGTGGTAGAGGATTAGGCCCTAGGTGGGTTGAACCTCTATAAATCGACGTGTGTTGTTTACATTTCGCACCTTTATTATTGTCTTTGAGCATTCGGTTCGAAAAAGAGGGCGAAATCGAAAAGATGGAGATAATCTATTCACCCACGCTCTAGATTATCGTAGCCGCTTGGACTTACAAGTGGTATCAGAGCCAAACTCTTTGGCAAGCTCGTTTTCACATCGCGAGTGAAGAGAAACGATCGTCGGCTCGAACGAAGCTCATCTTTCGGCACCTCCACCACCAAGCCACCTCGGTTTGATTCCAAAAATTTTATATTTTGGAAAGAAAGAATGGAATGCTATTTACAAGGTTGCGGGTTTGATATTTGGAACACCGTCATCAATGGAGAATCCATTCCGACGAAGAATACACCACACACCTCTAAAGGCTTCAAAGAGATCAATGATGAAGAGAAGAGAATCATCTCCTTAAATGGTAAAGCTCTTAGTATTTTGTATTGTTCACTTACTACTTTGGAATTTGATCATGTTGTAGGTATTCGATCGGCACATGAAGTATGGCAAAAATTAGAAGCCATCTATGAAGTGTATGCAAATGAAATGAGCAACTCAAAAACATCTACTTCACAAATGGATACAACATCAAATCCAACAACATGGGATGAGCCTTCTACAACCTCCCATGATGAAGAAGTTGAACAATGCCTCATAGGCATCGAAGAAGAAAACGAGGTAAGTTCTAAACCCTCTACTTCCTATGATAATGATTATAGTGATTTGCAAAATGATTTTGATGAACTACAAGATGAATTCCAAAACTTACTTGTTAAATACAAAAATTTGAAAAAAGAATTCAATGTTTTGAAAAATGATAAGGATAGTTTATTTACTTCCTATGAATCACTATCATGTGCTCACACCACCACACTTGACAAGGTTAGAAACCTTGAAAAAGAAAATAGTACTCTTGTTGAGAATATTGAAGGCATGAAAAAGGATTTAGCTAAATCCAACTTGAGTACCAATGATATGACCGAAATTGTTGATTATTGTGATAATTCGAAACTAGAACTTGATCATAAGTTTAATGTTGTCAATCATATGAAAAAGGATCAAATCTCTAAGCATGTTGGTCATTATGCTCGTAGAATTATTACATGCTTTTATTGCGTAAAAAGGGTCATACGGTAAATACTTGTCGGGCTAGAAATAGCTCTAATTATTGTTGGAGACCTAAAAGTCTCAAGACTAATCCCAAAGGACCCAAACACATGAGGGTACCACAAAACAATGTCATATTAGGTACCGTGAAATAATGATCGAAGAAAATTTATCGCCAAGAAGACATCAAATGACCATTTCATTTGATCAAAGAAGGAGAAACTATTCTCAACAAAGAAAATTTCCAAGAAGAGGATATAATCAAAAATGGGAAGAACATAATCCTTGAAATGGCAAAGACATCATCAACAAGATGATTTTCAAGGAAAAAGAGACCATCAACAATGGGAAGGTAACAAACCTTGGAAATGGAGTGATCAAAGAAATCATCATCAACAAAGTGACTTCTCAAGGGGAAGATACCATCAACAATGGAAACGGCACAACCCATGGAAATGGCGTAATTGGTAACTCTTCGCATCTCCCTAGTTAAATATGCATTTTATTTTGTTATTATGCATGCCTCTATTTGTGTCTTAATTGCAAAATGAGTTTTCAAGTATTTATTTTTTTTAATTAAGGTCTTCAATATATTTATACTTTTAAAATATTTTTTTAAAAAGAAGACCTTATATGATGTTGTTAAAAACTCTTGTGCATTTTTGTAGACTAAAGTGTATTATCATCTCTTATGGATTTTTATGGCATGAGCTTACTTGTGATATCTCTTAGCCTACACTTTTATCATTATGATTTGTGCTAGATTTGTTTTAAGAATTGTGTAGGATTTACATATTTTCAAATGGCCATTTACGTCATTATTTGTCAAAAAAGGCATAAACTATCGAGGTACGTTTACTTGTGTTAGTCTTACTCTTATAGACTCGATATATGTTTTGCCATGTGCCTATGTGCTTGTTTTTCATAGTATTTCATACAAGTGCCATTAAGAGGATTTTTAGATTTTTTTTTAAAAAAAAGGCACTATTCGATATTTGGTTGCACATATTTGCTTTGTCAACTCTTGTTCAAATAATTCTTTTAAATGAGGTCTTAACTATATGCTATCGGATTTTCAAATTTCAAAAGAGACCTTTGTAGCCTTCTTAAGCTTATTTGAACTTGCATGATTTATTAGACTCTTGATGATCTTCTAGATACATAGTATGTGGTGTTTAAAATAATGTATCTACTATTCGATATTACTATGTTCGTGTGCAAAATATCTTGTTAAGATTTTGCAGAAATTTGTGATATTTCGCAACAAGTTTGATGAACAAGATAAGGTTAGTAGCTCAATGATATTGTCAAGAAGAAGGTAATGATTTTGATGTTATATTTGCACTCATAGCACATTTAGAAGTTATTTGCACTTTACTTGTCCATTCTTGATTTGAGAAATTTTCAAGCTTTACCAAATGGATGTTAAGTCCAATTTTCAAAATGGTTTTATTTAAATAGAAGTCTATTGGAGATTAAAATTTTTAGGCCAAATGATTTTTATAAAAGGCCTTGTATGGTTTAAAACAAGCACCCCGTGCATGGTATGATAAACTTAGTTCTTTTCTTTTACAAAATGGTTTTATTAGAGGTAAAGTTGATACAACTCTATTTGTTTTTGAAAAAGGGCAAGATTGTTTACTTGTGCAAATTTATGTTGATGATATTATCTTTGGTGCTACTAATGATTCTTTGTGCAAGAAATTCTCTAAGTTGATGCAAGGAGAATTTGAAATGAGCATGATGGGGGAGCTCAACTTCTTTCTTGGACTCCAAATTAAGCAATGTCAAGAAGGTATTTAGATTTCACAATCTAAGTATACAAAAGAACTTTTGAAAAAGTTCGGCATTGAAGAAGGAAGAACCGTATCTACTCCCATGGCAACAAATGTCAAAATTGACAAAGATGAGAAAGGCAAGTCCGTGGATGAATCAAAGTATCGAGGTATGATTGGTAGTTTACTTTATTTAACCGCTAGTAGACCGGACGTTCTCCATGTCGTATGCCTATGCGCTCGTTTTCAAAGCAATCCCAAAGAATCTCATATGAGTGCCGTTAAAAGGATTTTTCGATATTTGAAAGGCACCATTCAATATGGTTTATTTTATCCAAAGAATGAAAATTTTTCTCTTAAAGGTTATAGTGATTCGGATTATGCGGGAAATATTGATGATCGGAAAAGTACTTCCGGATCATATCAATTTTTAGGCGATTGCCTAGTTTCTTGGTTTTCAAAGAAGCAAAACTGTATTTCTCTTTCAACGGCCGAAGCCGAATATATTTCCGCCGCATTTTGTTGTACTCAACTTCTTTGGATGAAACAAACCTTAGCGGATTACAAATGCTCTTTTGAAAACGTACCTATCTTTTGTGATAATATATCCGCTATAAATATTGCTCAAAACCCAGTTCATCATAACCGTACCAAACATATTGAGATTCGACATCATTTTCTAAGGGATTGTGTTTCCAAACGTAAAATTGAGATATCTTTTGTACCATCTCAAGATCAATTAGCGGACATTTTTACAAAACCACTATCTTCCGAGACTTTTGCATCGATACGAGCTCGGTTAGGCATAATGCATATTGAATGAAGCTTACGTTTGCATTTTGCACATTTTTAAAACTTAGGGGCGAAAAATCGGATTTTTGGTTGAAAATTCGGATTTTGGAAAAACTGACAGACAGTGGGCTGAAAGGGTTGAGGGAAACCGGTCGCCCTCAACGTCGACCGGTCGCCCTCAACCACGACCGGTCGCCCTAAGCCATTTCTTGGATTAAAATGGTTCTGTCTTCAGCATTCGCAACTTTAACACATTTTGGCCATTTTTCGTCCCCTTTGCCAAATTCTCTCATATTTCATTCAAAAATGATTTTCATGCATCTTTTTCACAAGATGGACATTATATATCATGATCATCATCATTATGACTCATCTTTTCCGATCAAATGGTAAGAATTTCTCTTCTTTTGTTCAATTGGGATGAACCCTTGAGTTTATGGCCTTATGGTATATTTCTGATATTTTTTTTGCATATGATTTTGATGAGCTTATTCATTATGTTTGAATTGTGTAATGATTGAGGTGAATTGGTGATAAAATTTTTTGGCTTGTAACATTTACAAAGGTTATATACAACCTCCTTTATTCTTCACGCACACGAGGTGTTCGATGAAATGTCACAATGAAAATTTCAATTTCTACATGATTCTCTTGCTTTCAAAAGTCTTCTATACTTATTGAGATCATGATTTGGTAAACAAAACGAGCGTATGAACTCTTCATATTACATTTCTCCCATTTTCATTGGATTGTTACGCTTTAATTGCTCAACGGTTAATAAACCGTCCCTTTGGCGCACTTTGATATTATTGTATGGTGTTTTCACCATTCTAACATTCTTTTTGATGATTCCAAAGGGGGAGAAACAAGATATTGGCTCGTTAGCTCAAGAAAAGCTAATAAGTACTGTGGACTCGAATACCTAGTCCATGGCTTGAATTTTGGACTCGAATGAAATTGATTATAAGTATTGTGACAGGGGGAGCTTCTTAGCTCATGATGCATCTTATATAAGCTTGTTATAGCTTGTGCTTCTACCTTATAATAATCGTTTGTTGATATGCTCATAGATAGGGGGAGCTTTGTATGAAATACTTCTAACGGATAGTATACTTATAAAACCGGAAAAATGATTTGTTTTCAAAGTCGTCCTCGAAAAAATTGTTTTGGTTTGTAATCATCAAAAAGGGGGAGTTTGTTAGATAAATGTTTTTATCATGATTTTGATGATTATGTTCGATTTTGTTAAAATAAGTTTTTAAACCAAAACAATGTCCCTAAATGTTGTCTAAATACTTCCGATCGACTTAAAATGTTTTTACTATTTTTTGGAGTATTTTTTGGAGTTTATTTTCGATAAAAAATTGGACAACACATTTGTTCAGCTCGACCGGTCGCCCATAGGGCAACCCGTACTGAGTTGAGTGAGAAACAGAAAATGGGGCGTAAGAAAAATAGGGCGGGCGGCCAGGTCAACAGGTGTGGTCGGCCGCGGGCGACTTAATGCACAGGAGTTGGATTTTGTTCCGACTTCTCTGTTTCGTAAATTCTTCAAGGGCAACCGGTCACGACTAAGAGCGGCGACGGTCGCACCCCCTCCGACCGGTCCCCCTTGTGTAAAAATTCGCATAATTCAATTTCAATCTTATCTCTACGCGACCGGTCGAACCCCCGTTTATCAAAGAAACTATCCGTTGCGTTTTGCATGACTTTTTCCTAAATTGTGGGATTGATTTCTATGACTCTTTTCTTCAATTGTCTTGCAATTTTTTACAGAATTCATGTCCCCAATAGGAGCCTATCATGTACAAGACATCTTCTATAAATAGAGGAAGAATTGAAGCAACACAATATGAGAGAAAACTACAACACAACAAGATACACTCAATAATACACTTGTTCTTACATTGTCTTATTTCTTGTTGTAATTTGCCTAGCTATTCACTTTCACATTCTTGAGGTCTAGGCTTTTCTTGATTACACTTGCACTCTATTGTATTATCAATTATCGAGTTGTAATCTTGAATTTGGGTAATCATTCAACACAAGATATCCTTGTGAGTGTTCTTGTGGTAAGAACACTTGGGTGATCTAGGTGTTAGGTGTAAGAAGATTGTGGTAATCTTCTTGTTGAGGTGTTGAAGAATTTGGTATTCTTCAAGGTTGAAGATTGTGGTAATCTTCACAAGGTGCCATTGGAGATTGTGGTAATCTTCAAAAAGAGATTATGGTAATCTCAAAGGTGGTGTTGAAGAAGAGTGTGGTGCTCTTCAAGGTGTTGTTGTAAGTTGGTGTTGTATTAATTTGTGGTAAATTAAATATATCTTTTTCTTTTTGAAATCCATCCTGGATATATACTGGGGTGGTAGAGGATTAGGCCCTAGGTGGGTTGAACCTCTATAAATCGACGTGTGTTGTTTACATTCCGCACCTTTATTATTGTCTTTGAGCATTCGGTTCGAAAAAGAGGGCGAAATCGAAAAGATGGAGATAATCTATTCACCCCCCTCTAGATTATCGTAGCCGCTTGGACTTACACCATTTAACCCGTCTAACCACTTTATGAATTTGTTTTTAAAAAATACCAAGTAAATAATTAATTGTAATAAAAAAACAAAAAACAAGACATGTCCTTAAAACTTAAATGCTAAAACCTCATTAATTATGTCTATTGTTATTATTTTGCATTTCTTTTTGTATGTTATTCTCAAAAGATGATTAGTATGTTATGTTATTTATGTTACTATGTTGTTTCTTTTATATGTTTTGAATTGTGATATTATTTGTTAATTGAATAATGTGTCATAGTGATTGATTTTAAAATAAAATGAATTTATTCAGTTGAAACTATTAAACGTACATAAAAAAACTTATTAGACGAGTTAAACAAGTCGGGTCCGAGTTACCTGTGAAATAAATAGGTCGGGTCTGAGTTTAAGATTCTGACATGAATAATTAAATACGTCAGATCTGTGTTGGCTAATTATGACCCGTGATCCTGTGAAAACGAACCCACGAACCCGGACTCAACCCAAGTTTGACACTCCTAATTGCGCCCCCTTATCACTTGGGCAAAAAAATGAAAGTTAGTTTTGTTTTGCAGTTTCCCCTTTCTATTTGCGCATAGGAGAATTGATGATCAAATAACTAGGGCTGCAAATGAACCAAGCCGCTCGTGAGCTATTCGGAGCTCGATTCGTTAAAAAAGCTCGTTCGAGTTCGTTTAATGAGGCTCGTTAAAATAAACGAACCAAACTCAAACTTAGAGATATTCGGTTCGTTAGCTCGTGAATAAGCTCGTTAGTAAGCTCGTGAATAGGCTCGATAGTAAGCTCGTATAAATTAAACTAATAATTTGATTTTAATTTTAATTGTTCATACTTTTACTTAAGATAATATAAAAATATTTCAATAAAATTATTTTTCTGAATAAAATTATTTTTCTGAATAAAGTTATAAGTTTTAATAAATATATTACGAATTTTAAATATAAATAATTTTATTTTTTATAATAAATTGAAGATATTTTAATTTTAAATTTATATTTACTAAGATCGTTTAGGCTCGATAAGACTCGAAAAAGTTCGTGAGCCATCAACATGTTCGATAAATTCAGGCTCGAGTTCGACTCGATAATAAACAAGCCAAACTCAAACACTAAAAAGCTCGGCTCGGTTCGGTTCGATTGCAGCCCTACAAATAACTGTCCGTTTCGAATTCACTTTTAAGTCTAACCTTCGTTTGCTTCAAAAAAAAAAAAAAAGGTCTAACCTTCGTTTGGTAATAATAATTCAAAGTTGGGATGAATCTTTCCAATCTTGCTCTAAAATGCCTAAGAAAATAATCTAGAATGGTTTGCATAAAATATTGGATAAGTTTTTGAATAAAATTTCGATTAAGTTGAAGAAAAAAAAGAAGAAAATGAAAGAATGATATTAAGAAGAAAATAAAGAGGTACCCTTAGTTATGTGGTGTATACACACAGTAATTTAGTGCATGTTTGAGAGCACTTATGCAAAAGTCTATTTGGACTTCTCTAGAATAGACTTTTCAAAAAACCTCAAATTCTTCCTTTTGCATAATGAACTTTTTGGAAGATGGCTTATCCAAAATTCCATTATAAATTAACTACCAAACATCCATTATTATTGAAATGGACTTTTAGATCTAAATGTCCATCTCAAAAGTGCTCCCAAACAAGCACCTAGTCTCTTTCTTATATTCTCCATTTCTTCTCCCTTTTTTTTTTGGCTTAAGGGGGTAAAATTGTAATGTTAGTGATTTATTTAAGGGATAATTTCAAAATTAGTACCCAACTTTATATACTTTTTACTTTTAGTACCTCATGTTCCCAACTCATCAAATATGGTACCCAACGTTATATTCCATAAATTAATTTTGAATTTTTCTCCCTAGGTTTGATATATTACATAATATATCAATTAATATCATTACTATAATTTAATATATAAATCGCGAATGTATAATTTATGTTATTTATAATAATTCACACCTTTTCGTTGGGCATCACACCTTCGTGCTATTATTTTTTTAATTTAATTTTCAAAATAATTAATTTTGAATTTTACTCCCAAAATGTTATGTATTAAATAATTATATTAATTAAAATCATTAGTATAATTTAATATATTAATTATGAATTAAAAGTAATATTTATATCATTCTTAATAATTTTATTAAATATTAAAGTTGAATTTTCACCTTCATTTGAGGATTTGAGGGTTTAGAGATGAAACAAAAGTGAAAACGAGGAAAACAAGGGAATAACCAGATTTTTTTACCAAGGTTTACCTGTTATAATATGTTTCTAGGTCAAAGTTGATGGTCAACTAACGACAATAGTTACGTTAATTAAAAAGTATAACGTCGGGTACCATATTTGATGAGTTGGGAACATGAGGTACTAAAAACAACAAAAATTAGGTAAAGGTACTAGTTCTGAAAAAAAAAATTAATATATTTAACACCATTAAGTTTTTCAAAGTTTGACTGTTAAAATGAAGGGGCAAAGTGTTACCTATTGAAGTTGATGGGTGTTTGCGATACTAGTCAAGTTCATTGGTATAATGTATTTTGCCCCATTTTTCTAAGAGCAAGTCTCTTGTGAGACGAGCTCACGAATCTAAATCCGTGAGACGAACCTCCTAAGGGCTCCATCTTGAGAACATGAACCATGAAAATAAATTTAAAAATAATAATGAACCATGATAAAACAAAAATAAACCCTAAAAACATGACCCATGAAGAATAAACCCGAAAAACAAAAATAAACCCAAGAAAACAAAAAATAAACCCTAAAAAAAACTAAAAATCCTAAAAACCCAAATCAATTAAAAATAAACCCAAGAAACAAAATAAACCCTAAAAAAACAAATATAAACCCTAAGAAAAATAAAATCTGAAAAAAAAACCTTTAAAACTTTGTGTAAGGGCTCCGTCTCACGTATCAAAATCCGTGAGATTGCCTCAGACTCTCACGCAAATTTTTGCCTTTTTCTAATATATAGGAACCTATAACCATAAAAGTTGCATAAACACGTGCCAAATTCCTCCGTACAAATCTCCCTCTTTAAACAGATTCAAATATATAAGATACTATGTAGCTGCCCAAGAGCAAATTTGCATGATCCCTATGCACAGAAGTACCATAAATTGTTTCTAAGCAAATTCAGGGCATTGCTCAGGTTAACAAATAGGGATAGTTACAAAAACTAGATTGCGGATGCGTATCTGAATTCATATCAGTTGCTCTTGGGATTTGACCTTCTATATCTACATGTCTCAAACCCCTTTCGAAGAATCCTTTAGTCTGTATCTTTCTATTTGAGGACGAGATATTAGAATAGAATGCAAGATAACATGTAACCTAGGGACCATAATCCTTAATATTATTGTGTTATATTGAGTATATATTTTACCTCGTCATTATAATAAAAATAATTCATTACGTCTCTACACATTAAAGACTCACACCTTGTTAGATATATTAAAGCCCAATTCCTTAAACGTTATTTGAATATTTATAAAATGGGCTTAACCTTATTTGACAGTCTACAATATATAGTTATTTCACATATAAGCCTAATGTTGGATTAATGATCCAACATTTAATTCTAATGAGAAAAGCATTTTCCATTCCATTTGAGATAAAATTTCAAATGGCTACGAGTCAAACACCCCATATGACCCCACAAAGCTTCAATAGGTAAGGGTGTGATGGATATACTTTCATTTTGAAAATTTTCATTTTGTTAGAGAATAGTAGTGAAAAAAAATTTGGGAGAAAAAAGATGAATTTTGAGAGTGTGATTGGATGTGAGATGAAAAAGTAATGATGAAAGTTGATTTGATGTGAAAATAGTAAAATAATGATTGGATGTGATTGATAGTTAGAAATGTGTGAGGGAATGAATAGTGAAATTTGTGGGATAATGTGTAATAAGTATTAATTTTTTGTGAAAAAATGTGTAGATGTGATTGGTGAAAGAAAAAGTGAGAAAAAGTGAAAGTGAGAGAATAGTATATTTTTCTGAAAATTTTCATAAACAATCACATGTTTGGTCAAAAAAACTCTCCAGCGGAACGAAAATTGATTTTCGCTCACATCCAATCGCAGCCTAACCCTTTCACCCTCATATTAACTACAGGTGGCAATTTCGAACCCAACACACAAACTCAATACAAACCTAACATGAAATTAATAAGTATATTTCCAGTTGGATTCATGGGTCTGGCCGAAATCGGATCGAACCCGAATAACCTACCAGTTAAACATATCGGTTTTGGATCAACATGCTATGACCCATTTAACCCGTCTAACCACTTTATGAATTTGTTTTTAAAAAATACCAAGTAAATAATTAATTGTAATAAAAAAACAAAAAACAAGACATGTCCTTAAAACTTAAATGCTAAAACCTCATTAATTATGTCTATTGTTATTATTTTGCATTTCTTTTTGTATGTTATTCTCAAAATATGATTAATATGTTATGTTATTAATTATGTTACTATGTTGTTTCTTTTATATGTTTTGAATTGTGATGTTATTTATTAATTGAATAATGTGTCATAGTGATTGATTTTAAAATAAAATGAATTTATTCAGTTGAAACTATTAAACGTACATAAAAAACTTATTAGACGAGTTAAACAAGTCGGGTCCGAGTTACCTGTGAAATAAATAGGTCGGGTCTGAGTTCAAGATTTTGACATGAATAATTAAATATGTCAGTCTGGGTTGGTGATTATGACCCGTGATCCTGTGAAAACGAACCCACGAACCCGGACTCAACCCAAGTTTGACACTCCTAATTGCGCGCCCTTATCACTTAGGCAGAAAAATGAAAGTTAGTTTTGTTTTGCGGTTTCCCCTTTCTATTTGCGCAAAGGAGAATTGATGATCAAATAACTGTCCGTTTCGAATTCACTTTTAAGTCTAACCTTCGTTTGCTTCAAAAAAAAGTCTAACCTTCGTTTGGTAATAATAATTCAAAGTTGGGATGAATCTTTACAATCTTGCTCTAAAATGCCTAAGAAAATAATCTAGAATGGTTTGCATAAAATATTGGATAAGTTTTTGAAAAAAAATTCGATTAAGTTGAAGACAAAAAGAAGAAAATGAAAGAATGATATTAAGAAGAAAATAAAGAGGTACCCTTAGTTAGTTAGTTATGTGGTGTATATAGACAGTAATTTAGTGCATGATATTAAGAAGAAAATAAAGAGGTACCCTTACTTATGCAAAAGTCTATTTGGACTTCTCTAGAATAGATTTTTCAAAAGACCTCAAATTCTTCCTTTGCATAATGAACTTTTTGGAAGATGGCTTATCCAAAATTCCATTATAAATTAACTACAAACATTCATTATTATTGAAATGGACTTTTAGATCTAAATGTCCATCTCAAAAGTGCTCCCAAGCAAGCACCTAGTCTCTTTCTTATATTCTCCATTTCTTCTCCCTTTTTTTTTTTGGCTTAAGGGGGTAAAATTGTAATGTTAGTGAATTATTTAAGGGATAATTTCAAAATTAGTACCCAACTTTATATACTTTTTACTTTTAGTACCTCATGTTCCCAACTCATCAAATATGGTACCCAACGTTATATTCCATAAATTAATTTTGAATTTTTCTCCCTAGGTTTGATATATTACATAATATATCAATTAATATCATTACTATAATTTAATATATAAATCGCGAATGTATAATTTATGTTATTTATAATAATTCACACCTTCTCGTTGGGCATCACACCTTCATGCTATTATTTTTTTAATTTAATTTTCAAAATAATTAATTTTGAATTTTACTCCCAAAATTTTATGTATTAAATAATTATATTAATTAAAATCATTAGTATAATTTAATATATTAATTATGAATTAAAAGTAATATTTATATCATTCTTAATAATTTTATTAAATATTAAAGTTGAATTTTCACTTCATTTGAGGATTTGAGGGTTTAGAGATGAAACAAAAGTGAAAATGAGGAAAACCAGCTTTTTTACCAAGGTTTACCGGTTATAATATGTTTCTAGGCCAAAGTTGGGTCAACTAACTAACGATGAGTTACGTTAATTAAAAAGTATAACGTCGGGTACCATATTTGATGAGTTGGGAACATGAGGTACTAAAAGCAAAAAGTAGGTAAAGGTACTAGTTCTGAAATTATCCCTTTATTTAACACCATTAAGTTTTTCAAAGTTTGACTGTTAAAATGAAGGGGCAAAGTGTTACCTATTGAAGTTGAGGGGTGTTTGCGATACTAGTCAAGTTCATTGGTATAATGTATTTTGCCCCATTTTTCTAATATATAGGAACCTATAACCATAAAAGTTGCATAAACACTTGCCAAATTCCTCTGTACAAATCTCCCTCTTTAAACTGAATCAAATATATAAGATAATAGGTAGCTGCCCAAGAGCAAATTTGCATGATCCCTATGCACAAAAGTACCATAAATTGTTTCTAAGCAAATTCAGGGCATTGCTCAGGTTAACAAATAGGGATAGTTACAAAAACACACCCCTGAGGTTTGCACTAATTTTAAAAAAACCTAGAAATGTTTCAAACGTACAAAAGAAACCCTCAGGTTTTTTTTTTTCGTCTTAAATTTAAAGGGATAACTGTAATATTTTTATAAATGTCAATGGGGTTTTTGAAATATTTTTTACTTAAGAAGGACAAAAATGTATCAGTAAGTCAAATCTCAATGGGGTTTTTGCAATTTCAAAAATATTTGGTTGTTATTGTAATTAACTCGAACCACATGGGGTTTTGTAATTATCCCTAACAAATATGAAGCAGCCAAATCAAGACAAACTGTCATCTTGAAGTAGAAATGAAACTTGTTCGTTCATTGTGTAAACACTCATAAAACAACAACCTATACACATCATCTCCCTTCTCAAAGCAATACAAATGTACTGTGTGTGTGTGTGTTTTGGACAAATCTGTATGACTTGATAAAACTAGTAAATCCTGCTTAACAGAGGCTCAGCTTCTAGATTACCATACGTAAAAAATGGAATGATCAAAATATAAAGACAATCAAATGTACTTGTCCTTAGCATCTTTCTGAAACACATCCATATTTACTATCAGAATACTGATACAATTTTGTCTGCATGTATACTAAATTTAGTTCTTGGACAAAACACAGAAAAATCTCCCTGCCGGTGCTATGTAAACACATGGACATTCAAGCAGTAACTTCAGAAGCCTGTCAGCATCTCAAAGATATTCAATGAAATGTATAATCTCTTCTGCGCCTTACGTTGCAACCAATTTTTCCATTTAGCAAAAAGTGTTTTAGTTATTCCCAGTAAAACTGCCTTATGAACGAACACTGTTTCCGTTTGCTTTAGTCTTCCAATCCAGGCAACTCCTGCCAAAACAATCTTAAGAATTCCCACATCCCACATGTAACAAGTCTTGTGAATTTTCTGAAACGCCCGTCATTAGGACAAAATGGAAACTTGTCAGAAGCATCATTTGGAGAATCAAGCTCTACCAGAGGTGTTTGATTAGTTTGATAATGCTTCACACAAAGGGGATGGCTCAACGGTCTGACCAATCCATGGTAAGTCTCTGCACGGTGGGGATTCGAATCCCATTGGACGCCTTGAGCAACATTCAGCTGGGATTTTGCCTCTTGTGCGCATCAGTGATCTTCCTTTGGGAACCTGAGCACTGTTGAGGCACATCCCACGATTTACCTCCTCTGCCGGGGCTCCAGGGGCGGGGGGTCGGTGGGGGCCACCAGTGATGGGGCGTAATCACATAAATAACTGTAGCAAGATTCTCGGACCAACATGTTTCACTGACAAGATCGAATATATTTGGATTTGGAGCAGTTGGAACTCAGAAGGCCCTGACGCTACAGCATTCCGGCAATTCTCTTCTTGGCATCTATGCATATGCGCGCGCATGCACGCGCACACCCAAGACTTTACGTATTTCCATTTCCAATCCATTGCAACTGTCTCAGAACCATTACCATATAGCAGCAACATAGGATCAGTCATTACATGAATTTAGAAGGAACGAATACGTGGACGTGTTTCTGAGATACAATTTCTAAAGACGAAGGCTGACTGTAATAAGAAACTAAATATATTCTATATATATGTGTGTGTGTTTCCACCGCATTTTTCCGAACTGAACTGACTTGCCTTTTATGAGAAATTGACTAGAACCAGTGACTGATGAAAGTCCAATATTTGTTGCTCTTAGGTTGCATCTGTTGAAGCAGCCTAAATATTCTCATGAGAAAGTGAAAAGCCACATTAAACCGGTTAAGTTCTCTGCCTTTTCTGAACATGAGTACCTCCCAAAGCCATAACTCTCTTTCTCGCTCGAAACGTCCAAAGCATAACAGCCACCGCCCCAACTAAGTTGATGCAGCCATCATTACTTTGTCGCTGAGAATTCGATTCAGCTCTGAGAATCTCAGAAAGGTTATTGCTCTCAGGTAAAAATAGAGACATTAGAGTCTCGTTGTCACCAAAATGTTCTAAAAGATGATCAAGATCAGAAAACTGAGGACTAAGCATCTGGTTGGGGACAACCAAATAAGGGTCGGATAGTTGTTCAGAGGATGTTGATCCGTTTAATGGATTGATGCTCTGAGATGAGGCACATGTCTCTGTAGCATCATATCCGTTCATTTTTTCAGCGATGATGAGATCAGAGCCATCGGAACTCTCATGGATGATGGAGGAGTTTGTGGTGGCATTATCGTCACTTGATCTTAATGGATATTGATGCAGAAGAGAAGTTTCATCGTGGAAAAAATTTATATCCTTCTGATTCTCAAATGCAGATAGTAGTAGCTTGTGTGCGCAGTCCTATTATAAGACAATTATTCATCAGTTCAAAAAAACATACAGGGATAATTACAAAAACCACCCCTGAGGTTTAGGTTAATTACCAAAAAAAACATAGATGTTTGAAAATTGCAAAAAACCCCTTGAGGTTTGGTTTTGTGTTAAATGTATGGGGTATTTGCAATATTTTTACAAATGTAAGGGGGATGTTTGAAATGTTGTTGCCTATGAAGAAGGTAAAGTGTAATACAAAATCAAACCTCATGGGTTTTTTTGGGTGATTTTTAAAAACCTGTGGTTTTTTTTTTTGGTAATCATCCCAAAAGAAAATATGATCAGGAAATTATTATTCCGTCCTAGTAACATGATGAACCTACTGAAAAGCAGACCTTTTCATCGCCAGATAGATTATTAATAGGAATATAGTGCGAGTCGTGGATTAGCCCCTTCAGTCCTCCCACAACATCATATATTACACCCATTTCATATTCAGAGGAAGGGTAGTATGAGCAAATCCTTTTATCATCAATGATGCAGGTCCGAGCATGATCCACTGTGGCCTTCCACGTCTTAGCACCAGCGCCTACTATCTGTAGACAACTTAGAAAAATTCAGATGTGCAGTTTCCGATATGAAAAACGAAAAATACAAAGCTCGAGAAAGTTAACTAGTTAGCAGAGAAAACTTGAAGTGCTGTCAATTCACTAAATAATGAAGATTAGTGCTTGATTTCACAGAACGGACTATAAACGTTATGAGCAAAATTGAGAATCTTAAAGTTCAAAATGAGTAAACAAACAACATAAGCAGAAAAACTTACTCATCGTATGCAAATGAAAGAAGCTAAAGCTGATTTCATATATAGCAAGTACTGCAGTTGTAAATATAAAAGAGGGTAATACAATGATTATTACTTTTTGGAGCCTCAGAGGATCGATAGAGAGCAAAAACAGAAAATCCCGCACAGTGAAGACGTTTTTCTCGTTCAACCGCTTACATGGGGGACCATCTTTGCCAATGTTCTCCAATCTCCAAACATGATCAGAAAGAGATGGAGGATAATGCTTCTCGTACACTGCAAAAATAATCCAGCAGTTACATGGAAGTTTCTTTATCCTTCAAGAGTTCCTCGAACTTTAATCAAATGCACTTGAATTTGTTCTATGATGTTCCATAAATTATATCTGAGAGCATAAAAACACAAAATTAAGTAAACTACTTACATTTGCTGCGGCTATCTAAGACCATAAATGACTCCGTCGATGCATCACGCACTTCAATACCACCAAAATTCCCCACAATTCTCGCCCCTAGCCTGCACTTGCAGCATTTCATCCATCTCGAATCATGTCCCAACTTGGCATTACACAAAAATCCAACACCTTCATTGAGATATATGTAGTTACTTTTTGCAAAGTGAGGCTTCTTCTTATCACATTCTCTAATGATCCTTTTGTTAAAGTCTTCAACACTCAAGTTACGTTCATTATCATCTTCACTCGCGTCAAGAACTAATATCTCCACCTTTGCAGAAGATTCGGGTCCACATTGAATAAAGTGCCCTGTTGTCTTATCAACAAGAGCCACCCTCACAGGTGTACCTCCTTTTCCTTTAATGGCCTTGCCAGTCAGAACAGGACCACATACTTCATCTAAGAACTTAAGCTGTAAACTTCTTTCCTTCGACATGGTCATCTCATTTGCAGTGTTCCTAAAGAAGATACAAGAACGCATTAACTGAGGCAAGAATTCTTTGCCGAGCACGTTTATAGTTAATAATTGTGTATCACTGTCACTGATAGGAAATGAAAAGAAAATGAGTAACCAACAGTATAAGTTCTCACCGAGTCTCACGAGTCAAAAACTTCTCTTCAGCTGATTGAATTTCTTCTTTAACCTAAAAAAGAATGAACTGAGGTTTTATAAACCTATAGCCCACAAGAATTTCCAGACTTAGAGGTCAACCATAATATTTCTTGCCCAACGTCTAGAGACAGAAATATGAATTGCATCTCACAAATTCATATAAATTTTGAAGACAACCAGAAAAGAGAACAAACAAAAAAAAAAAGGCAGTGTGTGGGAATGTTACAACAGATGTGATGAGAGATGTTGTAACACTTTGTGTAACATTTCAGGTAGCACACAAACCGAGAGACTTTCTAAGATTAGACAACCTCTAAAAATGTGGTGAAAATGTCCAACTGATTATATGTTCCAATATAGTCAATGTGAAAAATCTTTTTCTCAACTAAATCTCGACGAAGTCATAGAAGATCAAGATTTAAAGAAAGTTATACCTTTAAAGTTGAACTGCCTCCAGTAAATAGAAGTCCAATATTGAGATGCAAAAGCTCTTGTTCATGAAGTCTAAAAATATTATTGAAATGGGACAGTGAATGAGCCGAATTTGACTTGAAGCTCATAATCCCTGTTTTATAGTTATCAAGCTAAAGAAACCAAGTTTGAGCCAAAACCTTGAGTACAAATTTAATAGTAAGCAAGGATTGGCTTGGGTTGAATTACGCTTTACCTCACGAGTTAACGTTTAATATAACATGATAATAAAAGTTATAAAGCTGAAGTATCCACCTTGAAGACTTTAACTTCAAGAGATCAACAGAAGTGCCAATATATTACCAGAAAAAATAGAAACCAGAATCTTCCCCAACCTGTCACTCAAAGTAAGGGAAGAAAGAAAAGAAAAACACCAAGAAAATTATCAAGCAAAAAATAAACTATCAAGAGGAATTTATACCAATGTCTAGATCAAAAAGTGGGAGAGGGGGAGCAGGTCAAAATCAAAGAAAGATGAAAGCCTACAGGTCGAGCTCACTACCACTTCGTACAAGTCACAGAATTTATTGCAGCAATATCCAAGTCCAATCAAATGGAACATCATATCCATACAGCTTAATTATTGGGTACGTGTTAATGCTTGCTGTCATATGAGTGTACGCGTAGGAAATAGGTTAACGTACATATACCCATATAAGAGCTTCACATAGCAACGAAAGGCACACAAGCATCATCAACACATACATGCATAAAATTTACTGCAGCCATCATATAAACACATTAACTCAATGAACATATCTTCATTTATTTTACCAACCATTAATCCATCTGCAAATGAGATTAAAACTTGTAATAATGACATACAAGAAGATTACAGAGAGTTTAAAGGAATGCATCGTTGCCACTCACAACTTTACGAACCAAATCCTCCACAATCGGCCCTATTACTTGCTGAACAGTACGGATCACCATCACCTCAATTTCTTTTTTCATCATCCTTCAAAAAGGGGGGCAAAGAAAATCAGAGCCATATAAAAATCAAGAACCCACAAATAAGAAAATTAAGTTTCAAGTGATTCCAGCAACAATTCAGAGTAAAATAACAGAATCCATTTCATTTCTTAAAAATTAATCTAAAGACACCCAGTCAAGCAAAATCACTAGAACTAAATCAAGATCGAGACTCAACAAATGAAACATCCACAATTAACGTAATTTTAACTAACTAATATAAAGCATATCAGCACAACCCATCTCAGTTCTCAACTTCACAGTCCAAATTGAGCTTAGCAAATGATTGAAGACAACCAGTCAGAATATTATTACTATTAAATCAAAGATAAAGAAGCAACAAATGAAACATCTACTGTAATTTCAACTAACTAACATAAAGTAAACTAGCAAACCTGTTACAGTTCTCAACTTCACAGTCCAAATTGAGCCTAGCAAATGATTCAAGAAATTAAATAGAAACACCCAAATAAAGCAAAAAGAGGCAGAGGAAGACCTAAAAAGACCTAAAAAGACTTGTAAAGAAACTATTAAACAAGATATGTTATATTTATAAATGAATGAAAAGATGGCTTATGACCGTAAACGATGGCGCGATATGATCCGATATACCCCGGCCCGTAGTGGGATTAAGGCTGAGTTTTTTGTTGTTGTTGTACCCAAATAAAGCAAAAGACAACCAGTCAGAATATTATTACAATCAAATCAAAGATCAAGAAGCAATAAATGAAACATCTACTGTAATTTCAACTAACATAAAGTAAATCAGCAAAACCCATTTCAGTTCTCAACTTCACAGTCCAAATTGGGCCTAGCAAATGATTCGAGAAACTAAAATAGAAACACCCAAATAAAGCAAACGACAAACAGTTAAAGCAAATAAGGAACAAATTGAGCCAATTAAGGTAATTTCAAGTTTTCAACTAACTAAAATAAAGCAAATAAGCAATACCCATTTCAATTCACAGTCCTAATTGAGCCATTCAAATGATTCAATAAATTAAAATAGAAACACCCAAAAAGAGAATATACTTCCACCATTGACTTACTTTCTTAAAGCTAGAACAAATTGCCCATCATCTGAACTGCTGGATTGTTCTGATCCACCATTACTGGCACCCTCCATCTGCAGATTAGCCTTGCACTTTTCACCCACTTAGCCCACAATTTTTTTTTTTTTTAAAGAATATTCTACCTATAAGATTTTGAGTGGGTTATGATTGGTATTTATAGCAATCAAGTGTCGGAATCCTTCAGTTGTTTCTTGTTCCTTGACTAATGCAAAAAATGTTAATAAAAAAATCACATATTAGTGGGTCCAGAAAAAGCGTGTCGCTACATACCACAACACTATACCTGTGGCAGTGTAGATTTGGGCCAATACTGAAAAATGGCTACTCGTTAAAGGTAGTTAAAAAGTGCCCATGTAAGATTCTTACGAAATTTAGGATGTAGCATTTGAATTTTTCTGAATATTTTCAACTCTTTTTCATTTTTGAACCAGCGTTGTCGATATTTTTTTCTGAAAGGAAGCGTGGTCGAAATTTTATAAGCCTCATTTATATGTCTTGTTTGGGAAAGACTTTTAAAAGCGGACTTTTGAATCTAAAAGTCGATTTCAATAAATTTTAAATGTTTGGTGGTTATTAGGAATGGACTTTTGGATAAGTCACTTATCCAAAAAGTCCATTCAAAAGAATGAGAATAAAGAGACTTTTGAAAAGTTCCATTCAGATAAGTCATTTTTAAATGAATTTTTCCATAAGTCTTCACAAACAAGACATATGTCTTGAGGTGATTTGAAAGTCCTACTAATTAGCTACTCTTGTCAATTTATATTTTTTTCTTTTTCTTTCTCATTCTAGGTTTCATATTTGTTTTTGCTTGTGATTTAGGATAAAACAAATTTACGACCAAACAAAAGACTCTTAAATTTTATTGTTGTTATTATTATTTTTTGTTCTATTTGGCATGACAATGGTTTATATAAATAAGTATAAAGGTCAAAATGACCATTTTACCCTCACACATCCAAAAATTTAGCAATACTAACACAAGATCGACATATTTTTTTATTCGATCCTGAACTGACCTGAGGTCCATCTCGGATCACTCGTGAACAATATTTGTTGATCAGGTTATCTGACTAGACAAGCAAATCCACGTGATCATGCCACGTGGTAGCAACTCGTACAACCTATAAAAGTCAACTCTATAAATATGTCATAGTTCAATTCGTGCAAGTATCTAACAAAATACTTATTCACTTTATTCTTTAAGTTCGTAGCGACCTTACTACTTGTTCTGACTTAAGCATCATAGAGTTTTAGTTGGGAAGCACTACGTAACGTCATTGTGTTACAAGTTCCTGGATCGTGGTGAAATTATGCGACCACAAGTACATCTAATTCTTCACCTAAATCGTTAGTGTAATAAAAATAAACATCCAAGTTAACTTGAAACTATCTACAAACATTCTCAATCGTTTTACACAAAAAATCTTAACTAGATATTAACTTAAGCAAGTTTTTACTAAGGTGGCAATTCAAGTCGTGTACGAGTTTGCGGGTCGTATTGAGACACGATAATTACATAAATTTGGCCAACCCGAACACGACCCATTTTAATTATTCGGGTCAGATGGGTCTACTCGAACACGACATGTTTAATATACGGGTCACCCTAACACGACCCAAAATGACCTATATATTTTTCAACATTGAGTAAGCCATCTGGTTATTATGATAAAATGTGGATTTTGAGTTATTTATATATAGAATACTAAAACATCACTAATTACAATCAAAATATGCAAATCATAATTTGGCTTGATATAAAACTTATCATATTATGCCTCCAAGGAATATGGACAAACTCCTAATAAGTTGCAGTTCTACAACATGATAACATTAAAATAAAAAACGCAATTAAGGTTCAAGAGAAAACACAAACTTATGGTGTAAATATCAATGAAAAGATAATTAATTAACTCATCAAATACCAAAGTGTAATTGATTAGAATTTTCTTCTTCAAACTGGTTAAAAGGGTTCATTAGGCCATTTCGGGTTAACCCAAAATCTACCCATTTATTATTTGGGTTAGTTGGGTCTGACATGATAATGACTCGAATAATGAGTGGGTCGACCCTAACCCACTTATATCGTATTAGGTTCGGATCGTGTTCTCTAGTGTCGTGTCGAAAATTGTCACCCCTAGTTTTTACTACCTTGAGTTGCCAAATCTAACTTAATAGACATGATTTAAAGGGGGAAAGAAGTAAGAAACAATAATAGTCATATTCATAATTTAACTTAATATACACATAAAAAAAATTGATTTAAGACCATGACTCACATGAAATGCACGATTAAATCGATTTTTCCTTTAAAAAATAAATCCAAACGAATTCACGAATCTTAGCAAGAAATTTGACAATTTCAACCAAAACACAAGGCCGCCCCAAATCTTTTGAAACTATTAATTATTTGTTATTCCAAACTTCTTAAATTAACTAACATAAAACGTAAACTTAAAAGCAAATGAGTCAATGACATGTTAGTTGTGGACGAGTGCCCGCGAATTTTGGGTTACAAAAATACCCAAAAATTAATTTTTGCAGCGTGTTGAGTTGATCAACTACTCATAAGTCGTAAGTAAATTGTTTGCAAATACATTCTTTTCACTTTACTTGGTCACTTTTCTAAGCCTTTGGCGTCGCACCATTAAATGTGATATTTTTAGTGTTCAATAACAAGATTAGGGATCCAAATAATTTAAAGAGTCTACCTATAGACTATTAGCTTGTAGCTCAAGTAGTATCACTCATTTTTTGTAGGAGTGTTGATCAGAGTTCGAACAATATCTTTCAGTTTCATTGAAATTTATCCCTCCCCCTCCAACCAGTACTCCCAACTTATTTGAAAAAAAAGTCTACCTATACTTTTTTTTTGAAGCACTACCTATAATTAAATTTCAAGTCACAATAAATTCACTTACTGGTGTATTAGTCGATAGCCGCCTCAGTTTTATGACAAATAGAATTTCAAATTTTAGTTTGATGTGAAGATATAATTACAGACTCATTTTTAATTTCGAACAATATTTATGGCTAGAATCGAGTATTTCATAGCAACATAAAACTCTTATAATTGCAATTTTTGTCCTGTAAGTTTAAGGGGATGGCACGGTTGGTCCTGTAAGTGTCTTATGTAGCAATTTTGATCATGTAAATCCAAATGGTGGCATATTTGGTCCTGTAAGTATCCTATTTTTCTTTTTGTGAAATTTTGGTCTCATAAGTTCTATTTTTATGCAATTTCGATCTCAAATTACTAAGTCATATTTCATCTTTTCAGGACCAAAATTGCACAAACTTATAACTTATGAGAATTGAACACAAATTAAAGTTTATGAGACCGAAATTGCTACAGAGCATACTTAGAGGACCAAATAATATGCTAATATTTTGTACTTATGGGACCAAAATTGCTACACACAATAGTTACGGACTAAATATGTTAGGGATAGTGCCCTTAAAGCAATTGTGAATTGTTTTGATTATTAATAAAGCGACATTTATTTTCGAACTCTTTTGCATATTGTATGTATTTTCTTGAACATCATGAAAATCCTAGTTTATTTATTGTAACCATAATCTTAGTATATAAGAGTTATATACAAGAGGATTAAGATTATGGATAATAAACTAAAAAAATAAGTACGTGATGAAATTAATTAAAGTATGAGATCTTTAATTAAAACATCATTAATGCGACCCCGAGAACATTTTGAATGTGATTTGTCTTATTCGGACCGTCGATGTGGAGACATCTTAGTGGGGGCATTTATATATGATTTGATCATATAGGACTTGGACCGATTTAATTTGAATTTTCCATACAAATTCCGTTGTAGAAATGGAAAATCAAATTAAATCACTAGATGATCATATATGGATAAATCTTAATCCGAGTGATTATAGACTCTGTTTATTTCGGTGTGATTCTTAATTTGCTCGTTTAAGTTTGTCCTACGACATTCCCAACACTTGCATTTTAGATTCACATTTGAATTAAATAGTAGGAATATAAATTCACGAGATATGGAATCCATTCTTCTTCGGGGAAGTAGAAAGACGATTCCCTCATTTGTTAATTCTAGAATCGAATGGTTTGAGATCTCTAATTTATAATCCGATTATAAATTAACCATTCGCTAGTGAATTAATGGTAAATGAGGATAAGAGGTAATTGAAGAGGTTTAACGGATACTACAGCCGATTCTGACGAATTGTCGTGAAGGATTAATCTATATGTAATGATTATATCGATTAATTTGCTCAATTTCGTAGAGTAAGATATTCTATAATTATAAGAGTGCAATTCCGAATTTATAGTGGAGTAATATCGAATTAATAAGTCGAATAAATTAATTAAAGAGTTAATTATTTATTCGGTTTATTGGAGCTTATAATTATAGGTCCATGGTCCCGGTTCGCCTTCCTCCAGAGTAAACGGGTTGGAAATAATATTTTCGGTTCTAAGGGTTTATGGAAAAGAGTTTTCCAAAAGATTTGGGCTAATATATTAACATTAGTTAATTCCGAGAATATACGATATTCTCAGATTTTTCAGTATTGGGAATTAAATAAATATAAGATATTTATAATATTAATATAATTAAATTGATAATTATATTGATAATTATCAATTAGAGTTTGAGTCTATCTAGAATTATTAATTCTAGAATAGATAGAAACCAAGTTGGAGTAAAGCGATTGAGCAAAACATAAAAAGGGACCACGTCTCATAAGTTAAAATACTATATTCGGGCCCCCGTTCTCAATGATCTTCGCGGATTTTTTTGAAGACCACCCACGGTTATCATCTTGATTTTGATCAAACATCAAAATTCAATAGCTTTTCCATTAAAACAAAACTTTTAGTTTGGTCAGAATTTTTGAATCGGCGGAAATCCATTTTGGTCAAGTAATGAATGGAAATCTTGTTTTACAAAACGTTTGGCAAACTTGAGGGCAACCGACTTTTTTTTGTTATTTAATTGTGAGATTTTGTGGGTTAACTTTTACCTAGTTCAATTCCCCTCCTATCCAGTTAGCCCAATTCTACGATCTCATGAGTTGAGTACATCGTAGGAAAATAAAAGTTAGGAACTTAGATTTATTATTTGGGTGCCCACACACTGCCGTTGATAGGGAGGTTCGAATTGGAAGATCGCGGTGTCTACGAGCTTTGGGGATTCGAAGGATTGACGGAGAAAAAGCGAAGAACAAGAAAATCGTCGAAAGAGGTAAATTTTCTTTTCTTCCTTTAGTTTGAATAAATTTAATAAGCATGATCTTGTGTTCTTATATCTAAAACTCGATTTTTGAAATCCCACGCTTCCGCTTCCGTTCGATTAGATCGAAAAGCCGGATCTTATCTGGCCCGGATTAGATCTGGGACCCGAATAATTTCCAACAAATGGTATCAGAGTCATTTGGTTATTGATATAAGAACTAGATCTACCTTATTAAATTTATTTTGGAGTGGGTTTAGGATTTGATCTTGCATGTTTTGATATATGGATGCATGTGCGTCTTTTAATTTTAAGGCATCAAATCGTCATATTTATTATTTCGCGGATTAATATTTATGTGATGTATATGTGATATATATGCCGTGTATATTGATATGTCATTCATGGAACCCACTCCCAAGCATGTCATCACGCATCATGATGATTGAATTGTTTAATTGTTATGAAAGATCTATGAGATGGATTGAAATTGATATAAAAGTGTTTTATATGGTTTTTAAAATTGATATAAAAGTGTTTTATATAATTTTTAAAATTTTTTGTATAAAAGTGTTTTATATAATTTTTTAAATTTTGTATAAAAGTGTTTATATGATTTTAAAAATTGGGATAATTGTTTGGAATTAATTTTGTGAAAATTGGATCCGGTTTTTATGAAAAATCTCCGAATTACATGTTTTAGAAACAAATATTATTCGGATTCGCGTTCGGGCAGCCCGGGCAGGTGCCGGGCAGCCCTGGGCAGTCCGGGCAGTTCGGGCGGGTCCCGGGCAGGGCTCGGGCAGGTCCCGTTTTCAGTTGACGCGTTGTTTCCTTCTTCTTTTATGAAATTTTTCCGTCTTATCCCTATTTCCTTAATTATTTTGATAATTTAGGGGTTTTTAAAGTTGATTAAAATTATGATTTAATTTCTAAAAGTTAGATTTTTAAATTAGAGAATTTTAATCAATAAGACCAATAGGATTGGACTTAACTTATTAAAACATAAGATGTTTTATAACTTAAATGTTTAGGAAACATTTATTATAAAATAGTGAGTGGGAGAAGGATTCATGACAATAAATCCTATGGCCTCTATTATTGATCAAAGCACCGTGAGATTTAAGTGACGCCTCGCGACGCTCAGATTCGTCCCCCTACGGATGGTTTTCACTTAAATCAATAATCAAGGCTTAATCTCCGAAAGGATAGGAATTTAAAATTTAACTCTTAATTTTCCTACCCTACGGCGGCGATTTTGAGTTAATTTTTAAAATCCAAAATAATGGGTAACACTCATAAGGATACAATCAAATAGTTTGGATGTATCTAGGCTAAACTAAAAGGTGATTAATTAATAAATGAAGATATGAGATGTCTTGATTATTTATTTATTAATCTGAGATGGTCTCGATTTAATCGTCATTTGATTTGACCTACCCTACGGCGGCTTTTCAAATGTGAGATTAAATTACCTTGGAATTGGTAGGATAAACTTTATTGCTTTCATGCATCATGTTTATGATTCCTAAATTGAATGCTCTATGATGTTCGTTCGCTTATTTATGTCGCTTTATTTAATTTTCAAAGAATGATGTCTTGTCTATGCTTGAATCTGTTGAATGATTCATTAATCGGAGAAAATTGTAACAAGTGGAATAGTAACATGAATATTGCACTCGTATGTGAAAATCTCAAAGCAAGAAGCAAGGTTCCTCTAATGCAAAGGGAAATTGTTTCATTGCGGTGAAGAGGGACATTGGAAGAGAGGCGCCAAGTTTCTCTCCAAAGTAAAGGAAAACAAGAAACGTAAATATGATTTACTTATTCTTGAAAGTTGTTTGGTAGCTAAAGATTCTTCTACTTGGGTAGTTGACTCTGGAGCTACTAATCATGTTTGTTCTTCCTTACAAATGCTTAGTTCTTATGAAGAGCTTGCCGATGGGTCTTTCACAATGCGAGTTGGCAATGGTGCAGTGGTTTCGGCAAAAGCAGTGGGAGTAATTAAGCTTAATATTAGAGATAAAATATTGATTTTAAACGAAGTTTATTATATTCTGGTTTTCGTAGAAATTTGATTTGTTTCAAAATTGCATGAACATTTATTTTCACTATCTTTTAATGATAATTCGATTATTATTTCTAAAAATGGGCGTGATATTTGTACTGCAAAATTGGAAAATGGACTCTATTTAATTAAGCCTAATGAACAACCACTGCTAAATGCCGAAATGTTTAAAGTAGAACATCCTAAACCAAAAAGGCAAAAGATTTCTCAAGATGATGAAACATATCTTTGGCATCTAAGGTTAGGGCATATTTCACTAGAAAGGATAAATAGGCTTGCAAAGGATGGTCCTTTGAGAGAGCTAAAAGTTGGCACTCTTCCTGTTTGTGAATCCTGTCTAGAAGGAAAAATGACTAAGAGACCTTTCTGCGCAAAGGGCAATAGAGCAAAGAACCACTAGAGCTTGTGCATAGTGATGTTTGTGGTCCCATGACCACACAAGCTAGAGGTGGCTTTGAGTACTTCGTCACTTTTATTGATGATTACTCGAGGTTTGGATATGTTTATCTAATGCATAGAAAATCCGAGACTTTTGAAAAGTTCAAGGAATTTCATGCGGAAGCTGAAAAGCAGCTAGGAAAATCTTTGAAGTGCCTTCGATCTGATCGAGGGGGCGAGTATGTCGATACTGAGTTCAAAGATTATTTGCTAGAGCATGGTATTTTGTACCAACTCACAGCACCTGGCACCCCTCAGCAAAATGGTGTTGCTGAAAGGAGAAACCGAACGTTGCTTGATATGGTTAAGTTGATGATGAGCTACGCGACACTGCCTGATTTGTTTTGGGGCTATGCATTGCAAACGGCGGTTTACATTTTGAATGTAGTTCCGTCTAAGTCAATCCAAAAGACACCACTAGAATTGTGGAATGGGAGTAAAGTTAGTTTACGCCACTTTCGCATATGGGGGTGCCCAGCACATGTGCTGAAAGGAAAGACTGGAAAGTTGCATCCACGTTCAGAAGTGCATCTGTTTGTTGGATATCCCAAAAGAACGAGAGGAGGTTTGTTTTATGATCCGCAAGAAAAGAAAGTAATAGTTTCGACTAATGCTATCTTTCTTGAGAACGATTATATAGAAAACTTCCGACCTCGAAGTAAAGTTGTACTCGAGGAGTTACTTTCTGATGAGATCAGACCACAACCAACAAGAGTTGTTGGGAAATCGCTAGAAATACCACTATACGATCGATCGAATGTCATGATACCTCGGCGGTGGGAGGGAGATTAGACCATCAATCCGCTTATCGTCAAATCGAAGAGGCAAATGTTGCAGTCTTTGATGGGGTAGATGATGATCCATTGTCTTTTTGACAAGTGATGGAGGATTCTGATATAGCGAGGTAGCTTGAAGCTATGAACCAAGAAATGGATTCGAACCATAGGGTTTTGTAGCCGAAGTCAAGAGCAGAAAGTCTGCAAATTGCTTAGATCCATTTATGGGTTAAAGCAAGCCTCAAGATCATGGAACCATAGATTTGATGAGATGATCAAGTCTTGGTTTTGACCAAAGTGTTGATGAGCCTTGTGTATACAAGCAGATCAATGATGGTAAAGTGACAATTTTAGTGATTTACGTAGATGACATTCTACTAATTGAGAATGAAGTAGAAATGTTAGCTGCGGTTAAAGGTTGGTTTGCCAAGCAATTCCAAATGAATGATTTGGATAAGCGAATTATGTTCTTGGAATTTGAATGATTCAAAATCACAAGAACAAATTATTGGCATTGTCTCAAGCTTCTTATATCGATAAGATGCAGTTGCATTAAAGAATGCAAGATTCAAGAAGGGTTACCTACCAACTTGATATGGAGTCGTTCTTTCCAAAGAGGATTGTTTAAAGGCACCTCGGGAGGAAAAAACATGAGACGCATTCCTATGCCTCTACCAAGATACAATATTGTGTACTAAGCTCGGTATTTGATACGCGATAGGGATAACCAACCAGTTTCAATCTAATCCGAGAAATGTTTCATTAGATAATAGTCGGGGAACCTTCTCAAATATGCTTGAGATCAAGATGTTTGTCTATTTTGGTGGTTGACCGTAAAATAGACGCATTGACCCGATTCGACTTCTAGTCGGGACAAGGATACTCGAAAGTCGATATCCGGGTCGGTGTACATTCTTGTTGATCTGTCGATAAGACCCGACTGAAAAATATTTTTAGAGGCACAAAAACATAGATGGAAGACATGTCCCATATGCTTTAGGGCAAGTGGGAGATTGTTAGGGATAGTGCCCTTAAAGCAATTGTGAATTGTTTTTGATTATTAATAAAGCGACATTTATTTTCGAACTCTTTTGCATATTGTATGTATTTTCTTGAACATCATGAAAATCCCTAGTTTATTTATTGTAACCATAATCTTAGTATATAAGAGTTATATACAAGAGGATTAAGATTATGGATAATAAACTAAAAAAATAAGTCGTGATGAAATTAATTAAAGTATGGGATCTTTAATTAAAACATCATTAATGCGACCCCGAGAACATTTTGAATGTGATTTGTCTTATTCGGACCGTCGATGTGGAGACATCTTAGTGGGGGCATTTATATATGATTTGATCATATAGGACTTGGACGATTTAATTTGAATTTTCCATACAAATTCCGTTGTAGAAATGGAAAATCAAATTAAATCACTAGATGATCATATATGGATAAATCTTAATCCTGAGTGATTATAGACTCCTGTTTATTTCGGTGTGATTCTTAATTTGCTCGTTTAAGTTTGTCCTACGACATTCCCAACACTTGCATTTTAGATTCACATTTGAATTAAATAGCTGGGAATATAAATTCACAGATATGGAATCCATTCCTTCTTGCGGGAAGTAGAAAGACGATTCCCTCATTTGTTAATTCTAGAACTGAATGGTTTGAGATCTCTAATTTATAATCCGATTATAAATTAACCATTCGCTAGTGAATTAATGGTAAATGAGGATAAGAGGTAATTGAAGAGGTTTAACGGATACTACCTAGCTTGATTCACGAATTGTCTGTGGAGGATTAATCTATATGTAATGATTATATCGATTGCTCAATTCGTAGAGTAAGATATTCTATAATTATAAGAGTGCAATTCCGAATTTATAGTGGAGTAATATCGGAATTAATAAGTCGAATAAATTAATTAAAGAGTTAATTATTTATTCGGTTTATTGGAGCTTATAATTATAGGTCCATGGTCCCCGGTTCGCCTTCCTAGAGTAAACGGGTTGGAAATAATATTTTCAGTTCCTAAGGGTTTATGGAAAAGAGTTTTCCAAATGATTTGGGCTAATATATTAACATTAGTTAATTCCGGGAATATCTGATATTCTACAGTTTTGACTGTATTGGGAATTAAATAAATATAAGATATTTATAATATTAATATAATTAAATTGATAATTATATTGATAATTATCAATTAGAGTTTGAGTCTATCTAGAATTATTAATTCTAGAATAGATAGGAAACCAAGTTGGAGTGGGAAACTGATTGAACAAGGCCTATAAAAAGGGGACCACGTCTCATAAGTTAAAATACTATATTCGGGCCCCCGTTCTCAATGATCTTCGCGGATTTTTTTGAAGACCACCCACGGTTATCATCTTGATTTTGATCAAACATCAAAATTCAATAATTTTTCCATTAAACCAAAACTTTTAGTTTGGTCGAGAATTTTGAATCGCGGAAATCCATTTTGGTCAAGTAATGAATGGAAATCTTGTTTTACAAAACGTTTGGCAAACTTGAGGGCAACCGACTTTTTTTTGTTATTTAATTGTGAGATTTTGTGGGTTAACTTTTACCTAGTTCAATTCCCCTCCTATCCAGTTAGCCCAATCCTACGATCTCATGAGTTGAGTACATCGTAGGAAAATAAAAGTTAGGAACTTAGATTTATTATTTGGGTGCCCACACACGCCGTTGATAGGGAGGTTCGGGTGGAAGATCGCGGTGTCACGAGCTTTGGGGATTGAAGGATTGACGGAGAAAAGCGAAGAACAAGAAAATCGCCGAAAGAGGTAAATTTTCTTTTCTTCCTTTAGTTTGAATAAATTTAATAAGCATGATCTTGTGTTCTTATATCTAAAACTCGATTTTTGAAATCCCACGCTTCCGCTTCCGTTCGATTAGATCGAAAAGCCGGATCTTATCTGGCCCGGATTAGATCTGGGACCCGAATAATTTCCAACAAAATATGTCACATCTTCATATTTAAAGGACCAAAATTACAATTAAACCTAATTATGTCTATGCAGGGCCGTACTTGACATGAATCTCATGCATCAATCGCCTGAGTGTAAGTCCAAGTGGCTACGATAATCTAGAGGGGGTGAATAGATTATGCCCATTTTCTCGAATATGCCTTCTTTTTCGAATGTAATAAGCAATGGCAAGAATGGAAGTGCGGGAAGTAAACAACATGCGTCGATTTATAGAGGTTCAACCCACCTAAGGCCTAATCATCTACCACCCCAGTATCTCCGGATGAATTTTAAAAAGAAAAAGAATTTTATTAATATTTACCAAAACTATTACAACATCACCTTGAAGAGCACCATACTCTTCTTACAACGGCACCAATGAAGATTACCACAATCTTCCAACTTGAAGAGCACCAAACTCTCCAACACCTCGAAGAGCACCAAACTCTTCCACAAAAAGATTGCCGCAATCTTCTTTCACCTATGAAGAGTACCACACTCTTCAACACCTAAGATCACCCAGTGTGCTCTTACCACAAGAACACTCATAAGGATATCTTGTGTTTGAATGACGAACACAAATTCAAGATTACAACTCGATAAGGAAGTATACAACTTTGAAGTGCAAGTGTAATCAAGAATCAAGCCTAGACCTCAAGATGAAAAAGTGAAATACTACTTAGGCTATTACAACAAGAATGTTGAAAGTGAAGAACAAAATATTTGTTTGATATATATCTTGTTGTGTTGTAGTATTTTCTCTCTTATTGTGTTGCTTCAAATCTTTCTCTATTTATTGGAGAGGTCTTGGATTTGATTTCCAGACATAGGCTCCTTCTTGGAGATTGATATCTACAAACAATTGCAATTAAAATCAAGATTATAGTTGTTAGAAATCAACCCCACAAAATAAGAAAAAGTTGTATGCTGTCAACGATAGTTTCTGCTGTCAAAACGGTAGGGCGACCGGTCGACCTCTAATACATAAATGAAAAAAAAAAACAGCAAAAATTCCCTGTTGGACTGGTCAGAGGGGTGCTCGACCTGTCGGCCCCCTCCTGGACCGGTCCAACACCCTTGAAATTGCATTGCAGAGTGTTCTGTTTCATTTCTGTGTTTTCCTTGGCACATGTCGACCTCTTGTTCGACCGGTCGACCTCCTGGGGTTTTCAAACATCTCGTTTCTATTTTGGAAATCATCTTTCAGGCACAGGTTGCCCTCTAGGGCGATCGGTTGAACACGAGGCAAAAGTGCTGTCCAATTTTTGTCAAAAAAAACTTCAAGAAATACTGCGAAAAATTAGTAAAAATATTTTAAATAGTTTGGGAGTATTTGGATAATATTTAGAAACATTGTTTTGGTGTAAAAACATAGTTAAACTAAATCATCAAAATCATAATAAAAATATTTTTCTAACAAACTTCCCCTTTTTGATGATTACAAACCAAAACAATTTTAAGAGGGCGATTCTGAAAACAAAAATAATTTTTCCGATAAAAAATAACTATCCATTTTAAGCGACAACTTTCCATGCATAAAAGTCACAAAGATGGGAGTAAAGATTTTCAAAATATTTTATAAAATCTCCCCCTTTCAACATGCACAACAAGATAAGTATAGAAGCAATCAAACAAAAGATAAAAGCTAAGTTTTTACAATGGAAACTTGAATATCATGAGCTTAGAAGCTCTCCCTATCAAAAAAGACATCATTAGACAAGTATAAAAGTCCATAATACATCAAATGAACTAAGTATGATTCACAACTTTTAGCTTTTAAGAGCCACAACTTATAGCTTTTTCTGCGAGCTTTTTCAAGCTTCTTTGAGCTAATGAGCTTGTTTCGTATTTCTCCCCCTTTGGAATCATCAAAAAGAATGTTAGCACGATAAAAACATCATACAATCATATCAAAGTGCGCAATTGAACCGATTTATCGAGCTTATGATCATGAAGCTTAAAATTCCAAAAGCTAAGGAAAATGTCGATAAATTAACTTGTAAAAGCTCATTTGATTGACAAAACATGATCTCTATAAACTTTTAAAACTTTTGAAATCGAGAGAATCATGCAATTGAAGAAATTTTCATTGAAATATATCATCGAACACTTGGTGTGCGTCGAATAACAAAGAATATGTATATAGCCCTTGTAAATGTAATCAAGTCAAAATTTTCATCACCAAATACAATTCTACAAATATCATCTATCAACAATCATCATACCCAACACATATACAAGAATTCCATCAAAATATAAGAAATAAGCATTTTCTCAAGGGTTCCACCCAATTGAGAAAAAAAAAAGGAATTGAACTTACCAATTAATCGGAGAAGTCGGGTAATAATGATGAAATACAAGTGCTATAAACTCAAAATATAGAATTTGCAAGAAAGAAATCATTTTGAGTGAAAAGTGTGAAATTTTGCAAAGGGGTCGAAATTTCCGCAAATGAGCCAAAATGACTAAGTCTGGGAACATAAAGCATTTTATCCGAAAAATCGACATGGTCGACCGGTCAGAGAGATGTCGACCGGTCGAAGATGAGGTCGATCAGCCGATCTCTTTCCATTTGGTCACTGGAGCAGTCTGTTCTTAAGATTACCGAAATATGATCCAAAAATCTGATTTTTCATCCCTAATTTTTAAAAACGTGCAAATTACAAACATAGACCTCATTCAATATGCATTATGCCTAACCGAACTCGTATTGAAGCAAAAGACTCGGTGGATAGTGGTTTTGTAAAAATATCCACGAGTTGATCTTGAGACGAAACAAAAGACATCTCAATTTTTTGTTTGAAAACATATTCCCTTAGAAAATGATGACGAACCTCAATATGTTTAGTATGGTTATGATGAACCGGGTTTTGCTAAGGTTTGTTTCATCCAAAGCAATTGAGTACAATAAAAGGCCGCAGAAATATATTTGGCTTCGGCGATTAAAAGTGAAACATAATTTTGTTTCTTTGAGAACCAAGACATTAGGCAATCACCTAAAAATTGACATGATCCGGAAGTACTTTTGCGATCATCAATATTTTCCGCATAGTCCGAATCAGTATATCCTTTAAGAGAAAAATTTTCATTCTTTGGATAAAATAAACCATAAGAGATAGTGCCTTTCAAATATCGAAAAATCCTTTTAACGACACTCATATGAGATTCTTTGGGATTGCTTTGAAAACGAGCACATAGGCATACGACATGAAGAATATCCGGTCTACTTGCGGTTAAATAAAGTAAATTACCAATCATACCTCGATACTTGGATTTATCAACCGACTTACCTTTTTCATCTTTGTCTAACTTGATATTGGTTGCCATAGGAGTAGTGACGGTTCTTTCTTCTTCAATGTCGAACTTCTTCAAAGGTTCTTTTGTATACTTTGATTGTGAAATATAAATACCTTATTGGCATTGCTTAATGTGAAGTCCAAGGAAGAAGTTTAGCTCCCCCATTATACTCATCTCGAACTCACCTTGTATTAACTTAGAAAATTTCTTGCATAGGGATTCATTAGTAGCAGCAACTATAATATCATCAATATAAATTTGCACTAATAAGCAATCTTGCCCTTTTCAAAAAACAAAAAGAGTAGTATCAACTTTACCTCTTGGAAATCCATTTTGTAAAAGAAAAGAGCTAAGTCTATCATACCATGCACGGGGTGCTTGCTTTACAGTAGGTATCGGCCCATTTGTCTGGTCCGAACGCCATAGTGATTACAATAAATCGCCTACGGGATAGGGATTAGGGATTACAAATAATCTAAATAACAATGATAAAGCTAGCCACTACGAGTTCGCGGAGCCGATCGAAACACGGCTAATAAGGCTCGAACCCGCCCGAAGAAGGAACAAAGCGAGTAAATCAATAAGACTACAAATACAACTAAAAGTCGAAAGCAAGAATAGAAGGATATCACCGAATGGGGTTTATACAAAACCCCTATTTTCGCCGCGTTCAAAATGGCGGCGGGATGGAGTGCTCCGGCCAAGCCCTTCGAACCGTGAGACGCCGAATCGGACCGAGGCACGAAGCTTGGAGGTCGAATGGATGTTAGGCTCGGGTTGTGCGAAGAGGCCCTTCACCGTCGAAATAAACCGGACGCACCCAACGGTTTAGCCGCCACCGAAAATGCCACCACCCAACTACCGTCCGAAACCCACGAAGGAAAATCGAGACCGTCAGAAACACCACAAAGGAAATCGGACCCCAACTCAAGCTCTCCAAAAAAAACGCCCAAAATGGACGAACACCAACACCCAAATACACAAAGTAGATGGACGATGTTTTTCTTGAAAAATCACAAAGCTATTCTCTCAAGAAAAGCACAAATAGAAGAACCAGTTTTTGTGAGAGAAAGAGATGGGTGGTTAATGCCTTTTTGGGGTGTTACAGCGGATGGAATTGTTTGGAGAGATAAGGAGAGCCAATCTCAAAACCAAGGCCAAGATTAATAACCTATTAGGGACGGTCAAGATTTAGTCAATGGGTTTGGTTGCGGTTGGCTTGGCTTCCTTTTGGGCTAGAACAAATGCAATTGGGCCAACAAATAACATTCTCCACCTTGGCACAATTCCGGTTCACACGACTCGGGGCATACGCACATAATCATCATCGCGCTTTTTAATTTTTCTTAACTATACACGCGATGCGGACAAGAATCGGCATCACGGTAAGCACAAAACAAAGCAAACCATAACACACGGGACAACTTAGCAAGCACACAACAAGCCACAACGTAGCAGGGACGGGGAAAAATCACCATATTGCACACACAAGTACAATAACACTAGAAATAACAAGCACACAACAAGTCATTTCCAAATCCGGCGGGAAATAACTGTTCAATCATCGTATCAAAATTTAGAATTTTTAGACATGTCAAAAATTTACTAACAGGCAAGCATTTAGTTCCCATATCGCGGGATTAAATTCGGAAGGTATTTTTTCAAGATTAACTATGCCCTTCGCAACAACATCACGAATATAATGAAATCTAACATCAATATGTTTAGTCTATCATGAAAAAGGGTTTTTACACAATTGAATTCGGTGACTATCGAAAACACAACAACATCACCTTTAAGAAAACCAATTTGAGATATTAATCCCTTTAACCAAATAGCTTCTTTTAAGTCCTCGATTCTGACAACATATTGATTGATCGTAGACAAAGCAACAATATGTTGTAAGCGAGATTTCCAGCTCACACAAGAACCACACAAAGTAAAAACATACGAAGTTGTTGATTTTTGTTATCTCTATCATTAGCATAATTGGAATCAACATAACTCTTAAGTTTAACACCTTCAAAGCAGATTTAGTAAATTTCAAGCCTACATTCACAGAATGTTTCAAGTATCTTAACAACCATTTCAAAGCATTCCAATGAGGCATACCGGGTCGGACATATATCGACTCAAACAACTCACAGCATATGCAATATCGGCCTAGTACTAACCATCAAATACGGGGACAGATCTATAGCATTTGAATATGGCACATTTTTCATAACATTCACATCATGAGCGAGTTTTAGGAGACTGTTCTTTACTTTAAGAAAATGACCAGCCAAAGGCACATTCACGGAGTTTAGAATCGGCCATAGAAAATTTACTCAAAATCTTTTCAACATAAGAAATCGATTTAGAAAAATCACGAGTTTTTTCTATCTCTAAAGATGTTCATTCCCAAAATCCTTTTAGCATCTCCCAAGTATTTCATGTCAAACTTAGCACTTAGACAATTTTTAACATGTTCAACGGTTTTAACACAAGGGCTAATTAACAACATGTCATCAACATAAATCAACAAGAAAAGGGAACCTTAGCATCTTCTTTAAAATACAAACAATGATCATAAGAACTTCGTTTAAATTTCAAAGACAACATGCAATCATCAAATTTCTTGTTCCAACATCTAGGAGATTGTTTCAAGCCATACAAGGATTTTTAAGCAAACAAACAAAATCGGGATTCTTTTTATCAACAAAACCAACAGTTTGCCGCATATAGATTTTTTCATCTAAATCACCATGCAAAAATGCGGTTTTGACATCCATTTGTTTTAATTCCCAATTAAATTGAGCACATAATGCAAGCATAATTCGGACAAAGTGGTAAACTTCACAACAGGAGCAAAGATTTCGTATAATCTATCCCCCTCTTTTGAGTAAATCCCTTAGCCACTAACCTAGCTTTAAATCTAACAGATTCACATTCATTCTTCACCTTAAACAACCATTTCGAGTCACAACAGAACAATTAGCGAGGTTTAGGCACAAGAATCCAGTATTGTTAACATGCAAAGAATTCATTTCCTCATTCATAGCATTTAACCAATCGTGAGAATTTTTAGATTTTAAAGCTTCTTCATAAGATTTAGGCTCGGAATTATCAATCGAGTCAAACACAATGAAAACAAATGAAGTCATATGAAAATCATCAAACCTAGCAGGTGCCTAATGTTTCGTCTTGCCCTATCTCTAACAAGTTGATAATCATGCGATTTTCATTTTCCGGTTCATTTTCATCAAGTATTTCATCATGCACATCATCATCATTATGATTTTCAGGCAAAACAGGTTCAAAATCATGCAAAACTGGTTCAATTTCGGGCATAACAGTTGAGTTTTAGGCATATTTTCATGATTTTCATATACAACAAAGATCGGGAAAAATATCCACACTAGGAACATGCTCCACCTTATTAGGTGTATCATTTTGAGAATCGAGACAAAGGCATAGTCAAGCAAGGCATTTTGATTCATTAAATGTCACGTCCTACTAATTAAAACTTTAAAACCAGGTTGAGATTTTAACCACAACCGGATAACCAAGAAAAACACATTTCACAACCCTAGGTTCAAGTTTATCAAGTTTTTGATGTGCAAACGAGAACATCCAAACACTTTCAAGTTAGAAAAATCGATTTCTTTACCCGTAAACACAAATTCGGGTATTTTACCACTTAAAGGCACAAAAGGAGATCGATTAATCACATAGGCAAAGCGATTAAAACAACTTCACCCCAAAACTTTTTGAAAGTCCGAACAAGCAAGCATACTTCTCACCCTTTCAAGTAAAGTTCTATTCATACGTTCGCTACACCGTTTTTTGCTGCGGTGTATACGGGACTTGTCTTATGCCTTTTTATACCGAGAATCAACACACAAGTTATCAAACAACTGATTACAAAATTCAAGTCCATTATCGTTCTTAGGATTTTAATTTTCTTTCTGTTTGATTTTCTATTAAAGTTTTCCTTTGTTTAAACACATCAAACACATCGATTTGTTTTTCAACAAAAACACCCAAACTTTTCTTGAAAAATCATCAATATGAAAGAAAATACCTAGAACCACCATGGGTAGTAACACTCGCGGGACCCACACATCGGCATGCAAATACTCAAGAATTTCGGAAGAGGTGATTTATTAGGGGGAGGGGAAACGGGGAAATTTCACTCTAGAATGTTTGCAAGAACACATGAATCACAAAATGGCATACACGACAATTTATCTTTTCCAAAATAACCATTTTTCGCAAAATTTCAAGACCTTTAGCACTCATATGACCCAAACGTTTATGCCATAAATCGGTTTTGTCATTTTGAAACCACACAAAGCATTCACGAGAATTATGCAAGCTAGATTCAAGTTCAAAGAAGAGTACAAACATACAAATTTCTCCTTTTATGACTTTGAAAATTACCAAGTTACCCTTTAAAATTTTCATTAAGCCTTTTCCCCATTTCCCCTCTAAACCATCATCCTCAAAGAAGCACACGAAATTAGATTGCTACACAAATCGAGGCACATGCCTCACATTTTTCAAAGTCAAAACATAGCGAGAATCAAATTTTAAACATACATCACCAATTCCAACAATATTACACTTTGTTTTTGATTAGTGATGACACGAGAACCATGCAACACTTCTTTATAATTAGAAAACAACCTTTTAAATGGTGTCATGTGAAAAGTGCAACGAGTCAACAAGCCATTCGAGTTTCACACACGAGGAATTTGAGCATACGAGAATTCACATCAAAGACAATTTTCATAAACCATAAATACATCGGCACATTTTCACTCGTAGAAGCCATATTAGCATGCTCATTTTGTTTAAAATTCGATTTCCTCTTTTATTAGGGCATTCCCTAATATAATGACCACTTTTACCACATTCATAGCACTTCCGATTATTAGGCCTAGACTTAGACCTAGACTTACTTTTCCTTTTTCTTAGCAAATTTAAGGTTGTTATTATTACAGGGTTTATTAAACCTATTTTGAGAACGTCCTCTCACATGCATAACCTCACGAGAATTTTGCCTAGAACTCTATTGACTTTTAAATCCAATTCTTTGCTTTTAAGGCCATTCACTACGAGTGTCAAGTGTGATCGTGTCCCTACCATACTTAATAGCGATTTAACATCACCATAAGACTCGGGAATAGCATTCAAAAGCACAATCGGAGTATAATCATCAATATGCTTATCACCCGTCAACTTAATATCTTGAATTAATTTGGTAAACACATCCAAATTTTCATCAATCTCTTTGTTTAAGTCAAGTTTAAATCGAAAAAATTTTCAAGCAAAAACAACTTACTAGGCAAAGAAGTTTAGAGTATACAATTCTTCTAATTTTTCCCACAAAGCTTTTGCGAAGCAAGTTTACCAACTTTTCTAAGCACGGAGTCGAGAAAGGTTCAAAATAATAGAAGAATAAACATACTCATCAATTTCAACTTTCTTTTATGGTATCTTTTTCACCATAAACACCACTAACAGCCTTATAAACCTTTTCTTTGAATTAAAATCCCTTTCATTTTTGTTGCCAAATCGAAAAATCAGTTTTTCCATTAAACGGTTCAAGATTATAACTAGGCACAACCATTTTCACAAAAAAAACACAACAGATTTTCGAGAAAAACACAAGGCACACAAAGCAAGTTATAATCACAGAACAAACAACAAACATACGGAAAAATCGAGAATACAAAAGAAGAACAAATAAGGGCCACAAATAGGAAACCCCTTGCACCACGAGATTCCACTACACTCGCGGTGTAGGGTCAAGCGACTTTACGCTCGGAGTTCCTTTAATACTAAATAAAAAACCGAAAAGAGGCGATCAACCACGTAAAGGCGATCAACCACGTATGAGCGGATATGGGATCACACGAGAATCGGCAAATAAAGACTCAAAGCAAATAAACGCGGCAAGCGGTATTTACACTACGAAAACGATAAATCCGCGCAAGCGGCTACACTACTAAAAGCTATAAAGGTGAGTTAAAGCCTCTTTACCAGAGCGAAACCCTACGGTAAGGATTTCGTACCGCCACAACGGGGAAGCTCGATACCACCTGTTAGGTATCGGCCCACATTTGTCTAGTCCGAACGCCATAGCCAATTACAATAAATCGCCTACGGGATAGGGATTAGGGATTACAAATAATCTAAATAACAATGATAAAGCTAGCCACTACGAGTTCGCGAGCCGATCAAACACGGCTAATAAGGCTCGAACACGCTACGAAGGAACCAAAGCGTAAATCAATCAATAAGACTACAAATACAACTAAAAGCTAAAAGCAAGAATAGAAGGATATCACCGAATTGGGTTTATACAAAACCCTATTTCTCGCCCGTTCGAAATGGCAATGGATGGAGCTACTCCGGCCAAGCCCTTCGAACCGTGAGACGCCGAATCGGACTGAGGCACGAAGCTTGGAGGTCGAATGGACGTTAGGCTCGGGTTGTGCGAAGAGGCCCTTCACCGTCGAAATAAACCGGACGCACCCAACGGTTTAGCCGCCACCGAAAATGCCACCACCCAACTACCGTCAAAACCCACGAAGGAAAATCGAGACCGTCCGAAACACCACAAAGGAAATCGGACCCCAACTCAAGCTCTCCAAAAAAAACGCCCAAAATGGACGAACACCAACACCCAAATACACAAAGTAGATGGACGATGTTTTTCTTTGAAAAATCACAAAGCTATTCTCTCAAGAAAAGCACAAATAGAAGAACCAGTTTTTGTGAGAGAAAGAGATGGGTGGTTAATGCCTTTTTGGGGTGTTACAGGCGGATGGAATTGTTTGGAGAGATAAGGGAGAGCCAATCTCAAAACCAAGGGCCAAGATTAATAACCTATTAGGGACGGTCAAGATTTAGTCAATGGGTTTGGTTGCAGTTGGGCTTGGCTTCCTTTTGGGCCTAGAACAAATGCAATTGGGCCAACAAATAACAACTTCAAACCATATAAGGCCTTCTTAAGTTTATAAACATCATTTGGCCTAGAAACATTTTCAAATCCCGGAGGTTATTTTACATAGACTTCTTATTGAATAAAACCATTTAAAAATGTGGATTTAACATCCATTTGGTAAAGCTTGAAATTTTTAGAATAAGAATAGACAAGTAAAATACGAATAGCTTCTAAACGTGCTACGAGTGCAAAAGTTTCATCATAATCAATACATTCTTCTTGACAATAACCTTGAGCTACTAACCTTGCTTTATTTCGAACAATATTGCCTTGGTCATCGAGTTTGTTCCGAAATACCCATTTTGTACCAATAATTGTTAGTGATGGAGGACAAGGTACCAATTCCCAAACATCATTTCTTTCAAATTGATTCAACTCCTCTTGCATTTCTAAAAACCAATCCTCATCTTCAATAGCTTCCTTAGCATTTTTAGGCTCTTTTTGAGATATAAGAGCTTTCTCGACAAATTTTCTTCTAGTCATCACTTTATCAAGGGGATCACCAATAATGAGATCTTTTGGATGATCTCCTTTAAATTTCAATGCCACGGGAAGATCCGAATTATCACCTTTGTCTTCTTGAGGAACATTTGAGGTTGAAGGTTGATCATTTGAAGTAGAAGGTTGATCATTTTGAGCATCATCTTGAACAATTGGTTCAATAATATCCTCTTCATCACTTTCATCATTGGGTATCCTTTCGACACCCGAAGCTTCATTAAATTTGACATGGATAGATTCTTCAACAACCATACTAGTCATATTGTAAACCCGATATGATTTGCTCTTGATAGAGTACCCCATAAATAGTCCTTCATCGGCCTTATGATCAAGTTTGTCCAATTGATCCTTAGTATTCAAAATAAAACACTTACATCCAAATATTTTGATGTAACTAATATTTGGAGTTCTTCCTTTCCAAAGCTCATACGGTGTTTTATTCAATTTAGGACGAAGGTAAATACAATTAATAACATAACATGCGGTACTTACGACTTTGACCCAAAAATATTTTGGAAGTGAAAATTCATTGAGCATGGGCCGACTCATTTCTTGAAGTATCTGATTCTTTCTTTCGGCTACTCCATTTTATTGAGGTGTTCTTGGAGCCGAGAAATTATGAGCATATCCTTTGGTTTCACAAAAGACTCTAAATTCTCCATCAAATGCACCACCTCGATCACTTCGAATAGACTTGATAGTATCTTCTTTTTCATTTTCAATAAGTCTACACAACTTAACAAACTCATTAGCAGATCGCTTTTATTTGCAAGAAAAATAGCCCAAGTATATCTAGAAAAATCATCGACTATAACAAAGGCGTAATGTTTTCCACTTAAACTAGCCGTACCAATATCCCCATACAAATCAAGGTGAAGTAATTGTAGGGATTTGGTTGTGGAAATTTTATTTTTGGGCTTAAAACTACTTTTAACTAATTTGTTCTTTTGACAAGTGTTACATAAGCCAAGATTTTCAAAATTCAATTTGGGTAGTCCTTTTACATGTTGGTTTTTGTAAATAGTTTAAAATTTTTTGTATTCAACATGTCCAAGTCGCCTATACCATAGACTAGTCAAATCATTATTGGTGACAAGACGAGAAACATTTTGACTAACCAAATCACTTGTGCAAATTTTGTAAAGATTGTCTTTTCTATTTGCTTCACAAATAATTTCATCATTTTTAACAATAAAGCATTTTTATTTATTGAAAATAACATTATAATTTAAATCACAAAGTTGGCTAACACTTATCAAATTAAACTTAAGCCCTTCAACATAAAGAACATTACTAAGAGAGAAAGAAGAGTTACCAATTTCTCCATTTCCAAGAATTCTTCCTTTGCCATTCCCAAACATGACCATACCTTCTTCTTAGAGCTTGATTTTGGTAAAAATTTCTCTCCTTCCGGTCATATGGCGCGAGCACCCGCTGTTCACGAGCCATTTTGAATCCTCCGTTGTTGTTATAGCCCCTATTACCTACAAATGAATTATTTTTAGGTACCCTATAATTTTGGGGTCCATGGGGGTTAGCTTTGAGACTTTTGGGTATGCAAAAATAGCTAAAGTTATTTTTCAATTTACAATGAGTAGTATAATGTCCAACTTTACCACAATAAAAGCAAATAAGATTGTGGAAACTACTAGCACGTACGAAAGTCGGACCTTGGTCATTTTTCTTAAAAGCATTTTGAAAAGGTTTGTAACCAAGTCCTAATTTTGAATGCACACCTCTTTGTGCATCTAGGGTTTTTGTAACTTTATCCGTGCTTTAATTAAATCGATGCACATCCTTTTTCAAATTTTCAATATCATTTGTGAGCGTCTGTTTTTCGGTTTCAAGAGTATGTACTTTTGTAAGAGTAATAAAATGAGCATGATCAAGATATTCATAAGAAGTAAACAATTTATCCTTTCTAATTTAAGCTCTTTATACTCCTTTTTCAAAGTCTTGTATTTAACAATCAAATTTTGAAACTCATTTTGCAATTCATCAAAATCACAATGCAATTCATCAACTAAGGAAGAATTTGAAGAGTTAGAGCATACCTCGTTATTTTCATCGTCTATGGCCATAAGACCATGTTCGGTTTCTCCTTCTTCATCGGATGTGGCAAGTAGTTCATCCCAAGTTTTGACATCCGTATTTAGAGTCTTCTTCTTCAGAAAAGGCTTTTTCTTCTTTTGTTCCTCCTCCTCTAGTTTTGGGCAATCGGCTATGTAGTTCCCTGATTTTCCGCATTTGAAACACGAGTTGTCTCTCGGTTTTTTGGCCTTATTTTTATTCAAAAATTTTGCAAATTTCTGGACAAGTGCGGCTGTCTCCTCATTATCTTCATCGCTAGCATAATATACATTATTAGAATAAGATGCTAAGCCTTTAGGAATATTTTGCGTACCCGATTGAGAGGTGGATGGTTTCGAATTTTTCCTCACTTTAAGGTAGACTTCATATATGAGGAGGTTCCCAATGAGCTTATCGAACTTAAGTGTTTCGAGATTTTGTGCTTCCGTGATTGTCGTCACCTTTTCGGACCATGAGCCGGGAAGAGCGTTCAATATCTTAGTCACCTTGTCTTCTTCGGAGATGACTTTCCCGAGAGGCACAAGAGGATTGACAATGTTGTCAACTTTTTCCACCATTTTTGATATGCTTTCACCATCATGCATATTGAAATTTTCAAAGTCTTTCACAATCATTGTTTTTTTTTGCTTGCTTTACTTTCTTTGTGCCTTCATATATTGTTTCCAATTTTTTCCATACTTCATGTGCGAGCCTTATTCCTCTAATGCGATTGTACTCGGTGGCGGTGAGTGAATAATGTAAAATATTTAAGGCCTTACTGTTGAGAGAGAATGACTTCTTGTCGTTGTCGTCTAATTCCTTGAGAGTCTTTAGAGCCATGGTACCATCGTCCAATTTCTTGGTTGGTTGGTCTACCCCTTCAATAACCGAATTCCAAATATCGAACCTGAACCCTTGTAGAAAGCACTCCATTCGATCTTTCCAAAATGCGTAGTTTTTGGCGTCGAATAGTGGTGGCTTGTTGGTGGATGTGCCGGTAGTAAGATAGCCTTCGTTTGTAGCCATGGATCCTTCCTCTTTACTCGTGATGTGGAACGAGCTAGCCAAAGAGTTTAGCGCTGATACCACTTGTAAGTCCAAGTGGTTACGATAATCTAGAGGGGGTAAATAGATTATGCCCATTTTCTCGAGTATGCCCTCTTTTTTCGAATGTAATAAGCAATGGCAAGATGGAAGTGCGGGAAGTAAACAACACGCGTCGATTTATAGAGGTTCAACCCACCTAGAGCCTAATCCTCTACCACCCCACAATCTCCGGGATGGATTTTAAAAAGAAAAAGAATTTTAATAATAGTTACCAAAACTATTACAACATCACCTTGAAGAGCACCACACTCTTCTTACAACGACACCAATGAAGATTACCACATCTTCCAACTTGAAGAGCACCAAACTCTCCAACACCTCGAAGAGCACCAAACTCTTTCACAAGAAGATTGCCACAATCTTCTTTCACCTATGAAGAGTACCACACTCTTCAACACCTAAGATCACCCAAGTGTGCTCTTACCACAAGAACACTCACAAGGATATCTTGTGTTTGAATGACGAACACAAATTCAAGATTACAACTCGATAAGGAAGTATACAACTTTGAAGTGCAAGTATAATCAAGAATCAAGCCTAGACCTCAAGATGTGAAAGTGAAATAATTATGCTATTACAACAAGAATGTTGAAAGTGAAGAACAAAATATTTGCTTGATATATCACTTGATGTGTTGTAGTGTTTTCTCTCTTATTGTGTTGCTTCAAATCTTCCTCTATTTATAGGAGAGGTCTTGGATTTGATTTCCAGACATAGGCTCCTTCTTAGAGATTGATATCTACAAAAAATTACAATTAAAATCAAGATTATAGCTGTTAGAAATTAACCCCACAAAATAAGGAAAAGCTGTCTGCTGTCAACGGATAGTTTCTGCTGTCAAAACGGTAGGGCGACCAGTCGACCTCTAATACATAAATGAAAAAAAAAAAAGCAAAAATTCCCTGTTGGACCGGTCAGAGGGGTGCTCGACCAGTCGGCCCCCTCCTGGACCGGTCCAACACCCTTGAAATTGCATTGCAGAGTGTTCTGTTTCATTTCTATGTTTTCCCAGGTAGAGATGTTAAACAGGCCGGGCCCGGCGGGCCAGTCCATTTAAACCGCAAAAAATAGGGTTAGAGCTTCTAAATACTGGCCCGTTTAAATCCGGGCATTTTTGGCCCAGACCGGTCCAGCCCGCGGGCTAAACGGGCCAGCCCACCAGGCCACCGGGCTGGCCCGCCAGCCCGTCTTTTTTTTTTGAATTTTAGTATTTTTGAATTTCTGTTTTTCAAAATAGAGGTTTGGTAAATAAAGGGATAACAAAATTTACGTAACATTTCCTAAGAAATATATTTTTATAGAGACTTAAAATGTAATCAATTATGATGATTTAAAAAGTTATATAATTTATATCTCTCTAATAAATACAATACTATAATCGAAAAAATTTAAAAATTTCGTGACTTAAATGTGACAAATAATTGAGACTTTATGCAAATAATTATAAAGATGAATTTGTTGTATTTTGAGATTCCGACTTATCTCACGCACAAACATTGAACATCAAATCGCGTTTTATCATTATTTATATTTATTTAACTTGTTTGACAAAAAACAAAAGGTATTAAGAAAATATTCATTATAGAGTGTTTATCATTCTACATTGTAGTTTGTTGTTTCTATTATCATTTTAGAAATGAGTTTTTGCACATATTTTTGTTTTAACTCTTATTGCAATAAGTATGTTCTTAAAGTTTCAAAGCCTTTGACGATAATGATGATGTTTGATTATATTTGAATTTTAAGACTTTTATCCTTGCAATGCAACATAAAAAAATTGTGTAATTTAGTTTTGCATGTTTAGTTTGATTGTTATATTGCTATAAATGCTTTAGTATAAAAAATAGATTTAAATAAAAATAATATTTTTTTGGCTTGTAGCCTATTAGTGGCCCGTTTAGCCCGAAGCCTGCTAGGGTTAGGGTTAGGTTCGCAAACTGCTAGCCCGCATAGTAGTGACCCGTTTAGCCCGAAGCCCGTAGCCCGTTTAACATCTCTATTCCCAGGCACAGGTCGATCTCTTGCTCGACCGGTCAACCTCCTGAGGTTTTCAAACGTCTCGTTTCTATTTTGGAAATCATCTTTCAGGCACAGGTTGCCCTCTAGGGCGACCGGTTGAACACGGAGATGAAGTGTTGTCCAATTTTTGTCAAAAATAAACTTCAAGAAATACTCCGAAAAATTAGTAAAAATATTTTAAATCGTTTCGGAGTATTTGGACAACATTTAGAAATATTGTTTTGGTGTAAAAACATAGTTAAACAAAATCATAATAAAAACATTTATCTAACACCGAGGACCCAAAATTTTTGGAGCACTAAATTATATATATACGTATATAATGTTATTAGTATTTGATTATGATATATCTTATCGTGGATGGTTTATTTTGCCTATGATTTTATTTTTTGAATTTATGTTCTAATGTTTTGTATTATGGTTTATAATTATAAATATGAATATTAAACTTTAGGTAGTATTTGTGACGCTCTCCCAAAACCTCAAGTCTTTGTGTCTCGGCCCATAAAACACAAAAAGAACTCTGTGTCAAGCAGGGGATCTAAGTTTGGTTTCTTAAATTTTATCCTTTTCCACTATGCTTCCTTGTGGAAGATAATGGTTGTCAAGCTAGTGATATAGGATGTTATACATGATTAGGGTTTTAGTCACTTAGGACAAGATAAGTTTAAGAACTTGTAAAATTTAATTAATTTAATAACTGAAAACTAACGCCTTGTGTGTTCTAATTTCTCTGGATGTTTTCAGTTTTCTCTATTTATATTGAGATTTAAATTGTGTATTGGTTTTGTGTGAAAAATGAAAATATATTTGGATGAAAAATTAATGGATGTGAAATTTTATGTAGGTTTAGAAATAAAAATATATTTAGTTGAGTAGTTTTGAAGGAATTTTATATATGAAAGTATGTGCTGAAAATGAAATTATATTTGTTTGTTTATATTATCATTTTTAAAATTTAATATATACAATAATTTGTGAAGATGGTAGTGTGTGGGACCATTTTGAATATTTAATTTGGTATATGATAATTTATTATGATGAATTGGAAGAAGATTGGTCTAGTTAGAACGATAAAGTTTGAAAATAGGAATATATTAAGTAGTTATGGTTGGGAGTGGTGGTTGATAAGTGCCATTTTGTACATATTTTGTTGTATTAATTCAATAAATTTTAAATTATTTTGTTAGAAAAATCATAGTCTTTTTAATTATTTTTAGCATTTTATCTCGGGATGTGTTTAACATTATAGGTGGAGCAATTTGAAGCCAACATTAAGTGCAAAAAGGCAAGAAAATCACTCAACATGACTTGGGGGTGTCAAATAACATGGCCATGTTCAAAAAGAAGGAAATAAATTGAAGAAAAATTGGAAAAAGGGTCCAAAACGGCCAAACCGTGTAGCCAAACACGGCCATGTTGAAGGGGATCAAAAAAGGAGAAAAATCGTACAAAATAGTGTCGGACACGGCCTGGCCGTATTGCACAACACGGCCGTGTCCGGCTATTTTTTCAACCTCCAGAGCAGCAGGGCCTAGCTGTGCTGCCCAACATGGCCGTGTCAGAGCCACTTTCTGATACTTTTTTAAGCGAAAATTATGGAAAACTCATCAACCAAGCCCTTTTGACCACTTTTGTACACCTTTAACACCCCATTTTGCTGTACTGTGTCCCCATATTCCCTCAATCATCATTTGAGTACAAGAATTCACCAACCAAGAATGAAAGTGGGAGCAATTCTTTAACAAAAGATGACACTATCAATGTATTATTGTACAAAAATGATGTCTATAAAAGCCAAGAGTTGAAGTTGGGAGAGACATTCATTTAGACATTCAGAAAATATTCATGGTATTCATCATATTAAGTAGAATTGGGATCAAGGGGTCGTGGAGGAGAAAGCTTGGGGCAATATTGGAGAAGAAGGCTTGGAGCAACATCATCAATCAAGAAAGAAGTCCATTGAGATTTTGAGAAAGATAAGTACATCATGTCTACAATTCTTAAATCTTCCTGTGTAATTTACTCTTTTGTCAAAATCATGAGTAGCTAAACTCCTAGTGTTTGAATGTAATGAACTCTAGAATGGATTTGTGATTAAGGTTTGTAGGCTTTTAATAAAATTCTCATGTCTTGTGTGATTCACTTATATTATGCTTATTTCATTCGAGTTAATATTTCCGGTATATTAATTTGATATCTATTCCTCATCGGGTAATCGGGAGATTTATGGCGAGAAAGAACCCATATAAGTGAAAAGAGTTGCATGCAATCCTAGATATAGGACGAAATAAATCTTCTGGATTAGGGTCAAACCTAATATGGGAATTCACAAATCGTTATAATGCAATCTTACGGGTTTTAATTAGAAAGAGATTTCAGTTAATCAACTTGAGATTAGGAGTTTTTCACCTTGAGAAAGGGTTTAACTTAAATTGGGAATTTCTACGATTCACAAAACATGAAATTTTATTAAAAGAGGATGGTTTTTGCTTAAGGGCTTATGGTTGTATTTTTAACTTGTTAAATCACAAAAATTCTAGAGGGATTTACATTCAAACACATTTCTATCTCTTGATTTCTTATTTTACAAATCTTTCTTCATTTTTATAAATTGCAATTTATTAATTTAGATTCTTTATTTTCCTTTTTCATCAAACAAAAACTCTGAAAATTGCTAGATTAGACAACAAAAGGATGGTAATTATTTGTACTTAAATCCTTGTGGGAATAACACTCGGTACTCAACAATCTATTCTATAAAACGATAGGTGCACTTGCCTAAGGTTTTAAAGGTAGCTTTTGAGCCATCAAGTTTTTGGCGCCGTTGCCGGGGATTGTAATATTAAGAACATTTTATTTTTGTTAATCTAATCATTTTTTCTTTTTAAATTTTTTTTATTTTACCATTGCCTTTCATCTTATTTATCTTCGTAAGTCTTGGATTACACTTATCCTCTTTATTTACCGCAGTGCATGCCTACTTGTCGCCGAATTTGGAAGCGCGAGACCGCCGGTAGCAACACAGAGGAAAGCACTAATACAGACCAAGAGAAGGATATTAACAAACGCAAGGATCCTGACATGGCAGATGAACAACAAAGAACCATGTACGACTACGCCAAGCCATCTATGGATGGCACGTCATCTAGTATCGTGAGGCCCGATGTTGAGATCAAACAAAATGTTATTTAAATGGTGCAGACAGTTTGTTCAATTCGACGGCCTACTGGACGAATATCCAAATAACCATATCGCAAATTTCCTCGAAATTTGCAATACCTTCAAAATCAATGGGGTCTCTAACGATGCCATCCGTTTGTGCCTATTCCCATTTACTCTTCGGGGACGGGCTAAACAGTGGCTAAATACTTTACCAAAGGGAACAATCACAACATGGAGCATTATGGCGAGAGGTTCCTTTTGAAGTATTTTCCACCACCAAAATCGCACGATCGAGGAATGAAATCTCTTTATTCACTCAAGAAGACGATGAGACCTTGTACGACACCTGGGAAAGATTCAAAGAGTTATTGCGGAAATGCCCACATTATTGCCTCCTTATTTGGATGCAAGTCCAAAAATTTTACAATAGGCTACTCTCGTCAACGAGGCAAATGATTGATGCGACAGCTGGGGGAACGTTGAACAATAAAATACCAGAAGCCGCCCAAGATCTAATAGAGGGAATGGACATGGATGGCTATCAATGACAATCTATAAGAGGAAAGACTAACAGATCGATAGATGTATACAGTGCAGACATGGTAGTTACGCTAGCCGCACAAGTCGAAGCTCTGACTCAAAAAATTGACGAATTGGCAGCTCCAAAACCACCACAATAAGTCTTCATGCGAGACTTGTGAAGGATCGCACAATCCCAAGAGTGCCCCATGCAATACCATTGCATGAGCATGTGGATTATCTAGGTAACCAATCTCGACCTTCCCAACATAATTCTTTCTGTAACACCTATAATCAAGGTTGGCGTTAGCACCCAAACTTCAGTTGGAGCAATCAAGGTCAACAACGGCCTAATCCAAACGCACTCCCCAACTAAATCGCACCTCCAGGTTTCTAATCGAAAACCAAGTTTGGAGGACTTATTGTCCAAATTCGTCCAAACAACAGAAACCCGTTTCACGACCACCGAAACATTCGCAACTTGGAAAATCAGATTGGCCAAATTTCCAAAATGATTTCCGAAAGGCCACAAGGGAGTTTACCCAACAATACCGAACCAAATCCGAGAACAGTCAAAAGCAATCACCTTAAGAAGCGGAACAAAGCTAGATGAGGTAAGGATGCCGGAAGATGAGCCCACCCCCGTGCAACAAAAAGGCGAACATGTGCTCAAAGAAACAAAGAAAATGGTACCAAAATTCCAACCACCTATCCCGTATCCATGCCGATTGCAGAAGGAAAAACATGACGATCAATTCAGTAAGTTTTTGGATTTGTTTAAACAGTTGCACATCAATACTCCTTTTGTTGAAGCCCTTTCACAGATGCCAAAATATGCCAAGTTCTTAAAAGATCTCCTTTCAAATAAAAAGAAGCTTGAAGAGCTGTCCATGGTACAATTGAACGAGGAGTGCTAGGCAATTCTACAAAACAAATTACCTCAGAAAATCAAAGATCCAGGGAGTTTTACTATTCCTTGCAATGTTGGTAATTTGACTGTTGATCGGGGATTGGCAGATCTAGGGGCTAGCATTAATTTGATACCTTATGATTTATTTAAACAAATGGGTCTAGGGGAACCGAAACCTACTAGGATGAGCTTACAATTAGCTGACAGGTCTATCAAATATCCTAGAGGCATTGTTAATGATGTTTTGGTCAAGGTCGATAAATTTATATTTCATATCGATTTTGTAATCCTTGACATGCATAACGATGTCGAAGTCCCCTTAATCCTAGGGCGTCCATTTTTAGCTACTGCTAAGGCAATCATTGACGTGCATGATGGCAAACTAATTTTACGAGTCGAAGATGAACAAGTCATTTTTAAAATAGCTACATCGATGAAAAATACGATAGAAAGGATGACTCTTGTTTTGCGATTGATCTTGTTGATATGAAGATAACTAATTCCTTACCAAGCATGATTTCTAATGAATTTCTGGAGACTTGTATTATTCAGGGTGCAGGTGTAGCGGAGGAAAATCCCTTTCTTAGGGAACCTGTACTCGCATTGGAGGAAAACACACCAACAGAACGCCAGAAAGAGTTCTAAAAATTGAAAATTCTCAAATGGGGCATAGCAAACCGTCCATTGAGGACCCACCAATGTTGGAGTTGAAAGAGCTACCTGAACACCTAAAATATGCATTTCTAGCCGATAACTCCAAACTTCTTGTGATTATTCCCTCCAATTTATCCTCACATCAAAAGGATAGATTGCTGGCAATATTACGGGAACACAAAAAGGACATCGCTTGGAAAATCTCCGACATTCAAGGGACCAATCCTTCCTTTTGCACTCACAAAATTCTGATGGAGGAAAATTTCAAGCCGGTTATTCTACCTCAACGTCGCTTAAATCCAAATATGGAAGAGGTAGTCAAGGCAGAAGTAATCAAACTACTTGATGCTGGGCTCATTTACCCAATCTCTGACAGTAATTGGGTAAGCCCAATTCAAGTGGTCCCAAAGAAAGGCGGGATGACGGTGGTGCCGAATGAGAAGAATGAGCTTATCCCAATGCGAACGGTAATAGGTTGGCGAGTTTGCATCGATTACCGACGACTTAATGATGTTACTCGCAAGGACCATTTTCCCTTACCTTTTATTGATCAAATGCTTGAACGATTATCTGGTCACCTCTATTATTGCTTCCTTGATGGTATGTCAGGTAATTTTCAGATCCCGATAGCACCGAAGGACCAAGAGAAAACCACTTTCACTTGTCCCTATGGTACTTTCGCCTATCGACGCATGCTTTTCGGATTGTGCAATGCACCGACAACCTTCCAACGGTACATGCTCGCCATCTTCGATGAGCTTGTAGAAGAAATCATGGAAGTCTTCATGGATGACTTCTCAATTTTTGGGGACTCCTTTGATCATTGTCTTGCTAATCTTGAAAAAGTCTTTGTTCGTTGCGAAGAAACTAACCTGGTTCTTAACTTGGAATAATGTCACTTCATGGTACAAGAAGGAATTGTTTTGGGACATAAAATTTCTTGCAGGGGCATTGAAGTTGACAAGGCAAAGGTTGAGACAATTTCCAAATTGCCACCACCCACCTCGGTGAAGGCAATCCGAAGCTTTTTGGGGCACACTGGGTTTTATAGACGTTTCATCAAGGATTTTTCCAAAATCGCCCGGCCACTTACTCGTCTCTTAGAGAAGGATGCAGTTTTTGATATCAATGATGAATGCCTTCAAGCATTCAATACTTTGAAAGAAAAACTCACCACTTCTCCCATCATGGTGGCTCCGGATTGGTCTTAACCATTCGAACTCATGTGTGATGCTAGCGATTATGCGGTAGGTGCGGTACTCGGGCAGCGAAAAGACAAACATTTCCGGCCAAGTTACTATGCAAATAAAACTCGAATCTGCTCAATCCGATTATACAACTACACTAAAAGGAATTACTTGCAGTGGTTTTCGCCTTTGACAAATTCCGCTCATACTTGATCCTATCAAAAGTCATTGTCTATACGGATCACTCTGCCTTACACTATTTTCTTGACAAAAATGTTGCAAAGCCACGATTAATTCGATGGGTCCTCTTACTCCAAGAATTTGATGTGGAGATCAAAGATAAACGGGGTGCCAAAAATCTTGCCGTCGATCACTTATCTTGGCTTGTGCACTCCGGTACCGACAAGCAACACAATGGACATATCAACGATTCTTTCCTGGATGAGCAACTCTTTACTCTTAACTCAATTTCAATTGATATTCCTTGGTTTGTAGATTTTGCTAATTATCTTGCAGAAAAAGTTCTACCAAAAGGGATGACCCATCAACAAAAGAAGAAATTCTTTTCGGACCTCAAATACTATATTTGGGAGGATCCCCACCTCTTTCGAGTTTGTGCGGACAAATCATAAGAAGATGTGTAGCACTTCCTGAAATAATCTCCATTTTGAATCACTGTCAGAAGGGGCCTATCGGTGGACACTACCAAGCAAATACCACAGCACGCAAGGTACTTGAGTCGGGTTTTTATTGGCCTACACTTTTCAAAGACGCAAAATGGTATGTTGAAACTTGTGATAATTGTCAACGAACAGGGAATATTTCTCGAAAAAATGAAATGCCCCAAAATGGTATTCTTGTTTGCGAAATTTTTGATGTTTGGGGTATTGATTTTATGGGACCTTTTCATGCGTCATTTGGTAATAAATACATTTTATACTTTTAGTAGTCGTTGACTACGTGTCTAAATGGGTAGAGGCTCAAGCCTTGCCTAAAAATGATACTCGAGTGGTGATACATTTTCTCAAAAAACTCTTCACCCGATTCGGTACACCAGGAGCCATCATTAGTGATAGAGGCACTCACTTTTGCACTAGTCAATTCGACAAAGTGCTAAAACGTTATGGTGTCACACACCGAGTCGCCACCGCCTATCACCCCCAAACTAATGGTCAAGTCGAAGTATCCACCCGGGATTTAAAACAAATTTTAGAAAAAAAGGTTGGACACTCTCGTAAGGATTGGTCCCTCAAGCTCGATGATGCCCTTTGGGCTTATAGAACGGCTTTCAAAACGCCAATAGGGACTACCCCATACCGAATTCGTTTATGGTAAGACATGTCATTTTGGTTGAGCTTGAACATAAGGCCTTTTGGGCTATTAAAATGCTTAACTATGATTTGTCAAGTGCGGGAAATAACCATTTATGCAGATTAACGAACTCGAAGAATGGCAAAATTCGCATACGAGAATTCGAAAATTTACAAAGAACGAACAAAGCAATGACATGCCAAATGCATTAAGCAAACGAGGAATTTCAACCTGGTGATCAAGTGTTACTATTCAATTCCGACTTTGACTATTCCGGGTAAGTTAAAGTCCAGGGTCCTACTTATTTATCACTCAATTGTTCCCTTACGGGACTATTGAAATCACGCACAAGTAAATGGGTACATTAAGGTAAATAGACACCGTGATAATTATCGAGATTCCATCCATCTTGATGCTCCCCCAAATACATCACACGATTAGAGATAAAATGGTCTAGCTATACGACGTTAAAGAAGCGCTAGTCAGGAGGCAACCCGATGATTTTTGTGTGTTCATGTTTTTCTTTTGAACTTGTTTTCATTTTTCTTATTTTGCACAAATCCTTAGGGTCAATTTTTTTTTAAAAAAATACTTGGGGATAGTTTTTCCACACAAAAAAAAAATTCATCGAAACAACCCTAAACATGGCCATGCCATGTTCAGGCAACACGGTCGTGTCTAAGTTTCCAATTTTTTTTAATTAATAAAAAACAATCAAAAAATAGCCCGAACACGGCAGGGCCGTGTCGCTCGACACACCCGTGTTTGGGCCGAAAAATAAAATGGCTGAAATAGCCCAGAACACGGTCATGCCGTGTCGCCCGACACGCCGTGTCCAGTCTGTTAAAATACAGGGGGTCGTGATTTTACTCAAAACTTCCCCAAATTTCCCAAATTTTTTCACCCTAATACTCATCTTCTTCCCCAAATCTCTCTCCCTCTTCCATTTAAATTCCAATTCTTCCACAAAAACACCATCTTCTCTTGTTTTTCAACGATTCTACCGATTGTTTTCTTGAAAGGATTGGGTATTTTGTGGGTTTTGGTACTTTTCTTGTGTGTCTTCAATAAAAGGTATGAATTTTATTTTTGTTGTGTGTTCAATTTTATCTTCCTCTTCCTAATGTTGTTCTTTTAATTTTCATTTGTTCTTGTCTTTGTGTTATTTTTTCCAGGGCTTTTGATATTATTTGCAATTTTTAGGGATATCTATGTTTAAGTGTTGAAGACATGAATTCTTGTGATGATAATTTGGGCTCCATGAATTTCTCTTGATAAATTCAAATGAATTCCCTTGTTGGTATCCTTTTGTTCAAAATTGATGAAATAAGAATATTATGAATTGCTAGAGGAATTGTTGTTGTTATAAGATGGTCTTATTGGCATGTTGGTTTGTTGTTGATTGCTCGATAAAATCACATAATGATCATGTATTGACGACATACCTTATTGTGGTTTTGCTTGCCATTGTGATGATTGACATTCAGTCATGGAGTATATTTGGTTGTTGCATTTGTTGATTATTCCCGCGAGTCATGCTACTCGAGTTTCATAGACATATTTGTGGTAACCTTTTCTTTGTTGTGCTATTCTTGGTTTATACTTGGTTACTATCAAAGTTTCTTTTTTCAGGACTACCATGTCAAAACGCAGCCGTTCTACCGCATCTTCTGGCTCCCGTCGGCCCTTTTGGGCCAATCCACCGAATAACTATCACGGTATTACATTCCAGAATGACGAACATGAAGCCCGGTATCAACAACTGTTGAGCAAACCATTGCACAAAACTCGTCACCCGGACGCCATGACTTTGGAGACCCTAGGGCTACGAGAAGATATTGATTGGATGTTCGAGCAAGTCGGGTAGGAACGATTCATGGGTGCAAAATCACCTACTTACAAGCGCGTCACCCTGGAATTTCTTAGCTCATTCAATGCCGAGATTCTCACAGGAACTCATGCTAGGGATGGCCTCATCTCTTTCCGCTTGTTCAATCAAGACTATACATTGACTCTTGCCGACTTCAACCAAATATATGGTCTCCCAATTGGCGGTGAAAGACGCTACCCTAATGATTTTAATACACAACATTTCTGGAATGAAATAGCTCATTCGGAACAATATGTTGCCTCCCGTGCTAAAGTATCACACGTAATAAATCCTTGTTTTCATTACGTGCATCGTGTGAGCTAGCACACTTTTTTAGGGGGAAAGTGACGGGAATTTGAGGAAGGATGAATCGTTGTTTCTATGGGCTATGGTCTATGGCAAACACCTAGACACAAGGTCTCACTTAGCACGCCATTTTAAAACAATCGGGCGGGGAGAATATAGTAAGATTCTTGTTGGAGGCCTAATTACTCCAATCGCTCTTCACTTCGAGCATGACTTAACTGGTTTACAACAAGCGCGGTGGAGCACGCGCATTGATCTTGAGGTATGTACTGCCATGGATTTAATTGAAAGAGTCAATGATCAATTTTGCTTGTGTTTTCGACATACGACCCAACGTCTACCACTTCCCGACCCGGCCCGAACTATAGTTCGTAATCGCAAAAATTGGTGATGGGTTTTTGACGCGGTAGGGAGGGTGGGGGACATCTCCTCGCTTTACATCCAATAGCGGATGATGCTCACAAATCTTCATCTCCTCCACTGGATTCACCACACCGTGCCCCCTCATCTCGCCCACCACCACAACATCATGACCAAGATGACCTCCAAGCTATCTTACGGGAACAACAACAACAAAGGGGCATGCTATCACACCAACAGACCATGCTCGAATGCCAGCAAACTATGCTTGACCTCCAACAACAAATTATGGAGCAACAATTTGGCGTCATTCATGGCATTCGCGAGCAAAATCAACAACAATCCGCACTGCTTTATCAACTCCACCAATGGCATATCTCTCAAGGGCACTTCCTGCCACCACCATAAGGTCGTATTTTTCTTTGTTTCATTTCTAATTTCTTTTGATCCATATTGTATCCCATCTCTTCTTCACATTGGGGACAATGTGACCCTTGAAATTGGAGGTGGTGAGATTTCTTAGTATTTCTAGACATTTAGACATTGGATAAAACTTTGCGTGAGCTTTGCGTGTTCTTTTAATTTTTTTTTGGTAATTTGATTGTTTTTTTTTTCTTTTATGTACTTTCTTGCGAACAATCATGGGATGTATTTATCACAATTAGATAGGTTGCTTGTGAATTCATTTTAACCATTTTCTTCCCGAAAAAGCCCTCTTTTTGAACACTCAAACCGCCAAAATATTTTAAACTGCATGACTCTAGTGAAAGGATGAACTTAACCAAAAGAGTATAATTTCATGAGATTAAATTGGATTTTGCCTAAATGGAAATACTTTGTGTCATGATCACTAGAGAAATCCTAATTCGGGTAAATAAAAAAGACAAAAAAATGTGTTTATATTTTTATAAAAGGACAAATTGAGGTTATACTCCTCTGTTTGTTGCTGCTTAGTAACTAGGAGCATTGATGATCCCCATGTTCGTCTTTTACGTAAAATGGCGGCACCAATATGAGTATGGGACACCACCCTAGGAGCTTTTGGAAAGTCATTCAAAATTTAAACCTAGTGGAAGTTTACCTCAAAAATGTCCTCATTTATAATTATTTACATGTAAAAAAAACCAGAGTTTTGGATATCTCCTTTTATCATTACATTCTTGTATTTGGTCTGAGCAAATGAATAACAATTTTTGTGATATGACAACTATGACGATTAACAATTCCAATTATTGAAGTCACTATCTTTTTAACAAATTGGTCAGCTTGAAAATTCGAATTGATTGGCTCAATTGAGAACAAAGAGGTTAGCGATTTACTTCAATCATATCGAAAGTATGAGAATAGATACCTCATTTTTCAATCCCACTTTTTGTTTTAAAATTGCTTGATGACAAGCAAAATTTCCAAGTTGGAGGTGGTTTGATAAGTGCAATTTTGTACATATTTTGTTGTATTAATTCAATAGATTTTAAATTATTTTGTTAGAAAAATCATAGTCTTCTTAATTATTTTTAGCATTTTATCGCGGGATGTGTTTAACATTATAGGTGGAGCAATTTGGAGCAATTTGAAGCCAACATTAAGTGCAAAAAGGCAAGAAAATCACTCAACATGACTTGGGGGTGTCAAATAACATGTCAATGTTAAAAAGAAGGAAATAAATTTAAGAAAAATTGGAAAAAGGGTCCAAAACGGCCAAACTGCGTTGCCAAATACGGCCATGTTGAAGGAGATCAAACGAGGAGAAAAACCGCACAAAACAGGGCCGAACACGGCCTGGCCGTGTTGCACAACACGGCCATGTCGAACAACACGGCTTTGCCGTGTTGGCCAACACGACCGTGTCCGACTATTTTTTCAACCTCCAGAGTAGCACCTGGCCGTCTTCGCTTTCTAACATGGTCGTGTTAGAGCCACTTTCTGATACTTTTTTATGCGGAAAGTATGGAAAACTCACCAACCAAGCCCTTTTGACCACTTTTGTACACCTTTAACACCCCATTTTGCTGCACCATATCCCCATATTCCCTCAATCATCATTTGAGTACAAGAATTCACCAACCACCAATGAAAGTGGAGACAATTGTTTAACAAAAGATGGCACTATCAATGTATTATTATACAAAAATGGTGTCTATAAAAGCCAAGAGTTGAAGTTGGGAGAGACATTCACTTAGACATTCAGAAAATATTCATTGTATTCATCATATTAAGTAGAATTGGGATCAAGGGGTCTTGGAGGAGAAAGCTTGGGGCAATATTGGAGAAGAAGGCTTGGAGCAACATCATCAATCAAAAAACAAGTCCATTGAGATTTTGAGAAAGATAAGTGCACCATGTCTACAATACTTAAATATTTTTGTGTAATTTACTCTTTTGTCAATATTATGGGTAGCTAAACTCCTAGTGTTTGAATGTACTGAACTCTAGAATGAATTTGTGATTAAGGTTTGCATGCTTTTAATAAAATTCTCATGTATTATGTGATTCACTTATTATGCTTATTTCATTCGAGTTAATATTTCCGGTATATTAATTTGATATCTATTCCTCATCGGGTAATTGAGAGATTTATGGTGAGAAAGAACACATATAAGTGAAAAGAGTTGCATGTAATCCTAGATATAGGATGACATAAATCTTCTGGATTAGAGTCAAACCAAATATGGGAATTCACAAATCGTTATAATGCAATCTTGCGGGTTTTAACTAGAAAGAGATTTCTCGTGATCAACTTGAGATTAAGAGTTTTTCACCTTGAGAAAGGGTTTAACTTAAATTGGAAATTTGTATGGGTCCACAAAACATGAGATTTTATTAAAAGAGGATGTTTTTTGCTTAAGGGCTTATGGTTGTATTTTTAACTTGTTAAATCACAAAAACATCCTAGAGGGATTTACATTCAAACACATTTCTATCTCTTGATTTGTTATTTTACAAATCTTTCTTCATTTTTATAAAATGCATATTATTAATTTAGATTCTTTATTTTCCTTATTCATCAAACAAAAACTCAAAATTGCTAAATTAGATAATAAAAAGACTGTAATTATTAGTGTTTTACAATTCTGTGGGAATGACACTGGAAATTCAGACTAACAATCTATTCTATAAAACGACAGGTGCACTTGCAAGGTTTTAAAGGTAGCTTTTGAGCCATCAAGGGCCCCACTAGAATAATTTGAATTGAAATGGTGAGATTAGTGATTGGTAAATGATATATATTAGATTATTTATAGAGATTGAAAAAGAAATTATAGGTTTGAAATTTTATTTTTATTCATTAAAAATAGATCAACACACATGATTTGAAAAAATCGCTTTTGAGGGTTATTTACAAATGCTTATTTTCAGTTATATACTATTTATAAAGTCATAAACATTTTTGTTTCAAGTTTTTTTATCGCAATAATTCATTTTCATCTAATTCTCATAGCTATTTTCTTACTTATTTTCAATACATCTATCAAATCGACATCACGATCTCCCACTTTTCACTAATAAATAATTATGGGTCCGCCACTAACTTACTAGTTGAATTTTTTAATAATAAAAAGTTTTAAAAAAGTTTATTTTAAATACATACAAATATTCTTTTTTCTAAGCATGTATTTTCGCGTAAAAAATCTTACAAAATATTCATAAACATTAATAAATTTCTAAACCTAAATTTATTTTCAAATTTTTACATTCACCAAACATATTTTCAGTTCTCACATGAAACCAACACCCACCAAAATTCTCAATGAAAGTAGGAAATTCCCACTGAAACACGACTATACGAGCCCTAATTATTTTAGTATATATATATATATATATATACAATAGGGGAGCTAGGGAACCGTCCTCGACCCTCTCCTTTTATTTTGTTCCCCTAATTTTATTAAGAATTTAAAAATATTAAGATATATAGTTTATTTGATTTTATTTTCAATTTTTCATCGACTCAAGTGCACTTTGATGTCGATCTACCCCATTCTTGCGAATGGTGGTATGTATAACATTGGTGGGTGTTCATTTATTGAAAATCGCTTAAAAACCCTAATGGTAATAGCTTTGGAGCTTATGTCATATAAAAAAAACACTATATAATAATATGATAATTATTTGGTCATATGTTCTAGCTCTTTTTTTTTCATTCACTTATTGCTCTTCCTTTATTTTTTGAGCATGTCTCATGTCGGAGCCCGCCTGGCCTACGTGATCCTCAAGCCCCGCCCCATTTTTGGTATATGGGTCAAATTGTAATAGCCTCCTTCCCCTCTCTCTCTTCTTTCTCTTTTCTCTCTCTCTCTCTCTCATTCAATTTTGTAATTGGCCCGACTTGTTGAATTCTACTTATTGTTCACCTAATTTCTTAGCTCCACCGCAAGTGAACGACGAATTAATAGATATGGTAAGTAAGGTCGATCCCACGTAAATTAATAAATTAATGCACTAATTATTGAGATTATAATAACACTGTTTTTATTTAGACGATCAATGTGATTGCCGATTTATAAAACTAAGGAAATATTCGCCATAAAAATAACAAAGCAAAAGAATCACGATTGAAAACATCAAGGTAAATGGATGGATTCCGGGTTATGGTTTTGATTAATCACTCTTGTTATCGAAATTAAGCCAAAGTTATTACCTATTTTCCCTATACGATGATCAAAAAATAGTTTATCCTCTCTCGATACACAATAAAGACGTTGATTGAATTATCTATGCTAAAGATCTCTACTTAACATAAGATAATCAACTCCCAAAAGCATAAAAGATCAACTAATCCTTACAAATAATTACGACTTCTCAATCATACAAAATATTCATGTCAAGTACTCAAGATCTAAGATTGAAACTCATCTCTCGAATTGCTGAATCAACACATCAAGCATGCTAAACCATCGCCATATGATAAAACAAGCAATAATGCAAAGTATTCGAATAGGGTTCTAATAATAACTTCAATTAAAATCAATCATCAAACAAGAGTTAATTAACCTAATTCCAATCCCCTAATCACAAAAGATAGTTCTGATATGGGAAAAGAAAAATTCATGTACAAATTGTTCGATCCATATCAAACTAGATGAAAATAAGAATACAATAGAGAACGAAAAACTCGGGGATATCGATGATCTCTCAATCAATTTTTCAATCCTCTCCGTAGATGCGATCTCAACCTTCCTCTCGATTTCTCAAGGATGCTCTTTTTTCTCTGCTTTTTGGGTACAAGATGTGTGTTCTTTTGGCCTCCTCCTCTATAATTATAACATCATCGGGCCAAACCTAAGTCGATACGAAGTAAAACTCGAAAAACCGCACAAACACACTGGCCGTGGTCAGCGCGCACGGCCGCCCCGCGCCAAGTCGACACTTGTGATTTTTTTCGAGCAGCACGCACGAGCCATGTGCGTATATGCACGCACGGCCGCACGGCCAATGCGAACATCAACCCTCGAATTGCCGCTCATGCATGTCGCGGCCTATGCGCATAGCCGCCGCGGCGGTCCATTTTTTCGCCCGATTCTTCCCCGATTTCTTCTCGTTCAACTCCATATTTTCGCGTGAATCGCACAATTCTTGACTCTCGGCCTTATATCGCAATGCTCCAAATTGCCACAAAGTGCTCCTAACATCGTTATGTTCCGCAAAACGAGTAAAACATAATATCTTTTCCACATAATGAGAACACGACCCATATTACTAAGTTAATACATGTTAATCAACTCATTTTAGCCAAAAATCATGCCAAAAATACATGCAAAACTCACACTAAACACTTACACTCCATGATTAATTTTTTTTTTTTGCAAATTACAAGCATAGTCTTCCTAAGAATGAGATGTTGTTCTCCGCACATTCTCGCGAACGGAGAATCGAGGCCAAGAAGGTGACTCGGAGGATCAAAGGATAGATTTAAAGAGGTAGAGGAACACAGCGCTGGCGAGAAGGCGCGAGGAGGATCGTGAGAGGGATTTGTTAATAGAGAGATGGGGGAGCACGGTGGTGATGTCGCAGGTGTGGAAGTTAATGCGAAATAGTCGTAATTTGTCCGGATGCGGACGCGCTTCGAGATCGATTCGGATTTGGAGAAGCGCAAGACGATCGAGGAGCTCCCACCATGGGGCGGTTGGAGAGGCCGATCTCAAGCTCGGGAGATGCCGAGAAGAAAACGCACAGCGAGCCGTGGAGGATTGTTGGTCGTCGGTGGATCGGGGTCGATATCAAGTACTTTTTGTGGACCACCAATGCTTCCCATGAGAAAATGGAGGCAAGATTTTCAATATCCCAAAATCAAGTAAAGATTTGACAAAATTTAGTGAGTTTTGTTAAATCAAGTAAAGATTTGTTAAACTACTAATACTTTTTAGGGAAATACCTATTACTTTTTAAATGGGTTACTAATACTTTTTAGGGAAAACTAATATTTTTGAGGATTATTAAATAATTTTCGTGAGGAAAACTAATATTATTTAGGGAACTACTAATACTTTTTAGTGAGACTACTAATACTTCTAGTGCATTACTAAAAAAAATTAAGAGAACTAATACTTTTAGGATGAAATACTAAAATCCTTTCAGTGAACCACTAATACGTTTCACAAGGACTACTAATACGTTTGATGGAAAAAATTAATACTTTTAGATGAGCTATTAAATATTTTCAAGTGAATTACGTACTAATACTTTTCAAGGACTACTAATACTTTTAGATAAAAACTAATACTTTTCAAAGGTTTCATTATACTATATCATCATTCAATATTATAAAACAATACTTTCAAGTGAACTACGTACTAATATTTTTCCAAGAGATCGCTAATACTTTTCGATGAATCTAATACTTTTCGGAGGACCGTGAATACATGTCCTCGCTAATAATACAAAAAATTTACCGGGTCGATTTACATCCGCTCGACAAATTTTGGTCCGTTGTAGACCATCCGATGCGAGTTTTTGTTATTTTTTTGTTTTGAAAGGCTTGCTCTTCATTGTTAATGGGTGTTTTAGGCTATTTTTGCCTCGAAATCACCTCATCTACATCTTTTTATTAATTTATTTGCTAGATAACCGGTTTTCCCACATAGATCAATTATTAGTTTGTTTTCTTGTTTGTGATTTTTTGTGGTGCGACGCTTTGGTTTCATTGCCGCGTCTTGGTGCAATATTTTTCTTGATGTACGATTTAAACAAACAAATTTTCGATTCGACAAAGATAACAAATTAGATTATGGTCTTCAAAGATGTTAGATATTTAAATCATAGATATTCTAGACACTATAAAATTTTCAAAATTAAACCAATTTTTGTGATTAAACTAGATGCTATGAATCTTTTCATAGTTTCATCTTTTATAGTTTCTTCTTGATTTTGTTTGTCTCCTATCATGTATTATTAGTTTAAATTAATTAATGAAATTTTTCTAAAAACAATTAATGAAATTATTTTTTTGGTAAAAAAGAATTTTATGATGAGCTGACAAAGCCGATTAACAATAATTTTAGGTTGAATAATGTCAACTTCATGTGCTACCAAAAAATATAAAAATATGAAATCTCGGTTATAAAAAAATAATAAAATATGGTATCTCCAATCATATGATACGGCAAACTGTTGATTACTTGTACACCAGAATACATGGGTAATCAACGACTAAACTAATGCCACGCGGTGCTTGTGGCATGGGTGTGTTTACCTGTGTTATTGACTATAATATGTTTTCGTGGTTGTGTTCCGTACACATACCGACTCACACACAATGAAGAAAATGGATTCTCATTCGTGTAATTACATTTATTTCTGTTGATAGGAGTTATTGCTTCTGCCAACAACTCAACTGTCTTTTAATAATAATTCACATTCTTTTTCCATTTTGTTGTATGAACTAACAAAAAGTTCTAAAAGTTCTTTTTAAATATTGACGCTGCTTTTGAAAGTAGATCACCAAAGTTAATTAGGTTGACCGAATCTTCTCTCTCCCAAAAGAGAAGTCTTCAAGCTTGTCCTCTTCTCGAGGAGAAGTCTTCTCGCCTTTCTACTTCTGAATCGCTAACTCCTTAGATTGAGAACTTGCCCCCGCACACATGTGCAAACGTTAACGGTGAACGAGACACTAAGACAAGAAACGAATATCGAATGCGTAGAGAATAATTAATTATGAGTTAATTACTTACGCTTAATATGAGAGACTTTTTTATACCGCAGTAAGGGCCCCGTGGGGCGTGCAGAGAATTTCGCCTATGTGCCACCCATGTAGGAGAAAACAAACGCTTGTGCTAAATCGCTGACTCCTTCGTCGGGTTTAATTATCAAAAACCCATTGGGCAATTAATATTAGATAAACAAAATATAAAATGAAATTTATTTAATTAAATTATGAAATACATTTTTGTCTCCAACATAGCCCCCCCTGTCGTTAAGGATGAAGCAAAGCTAGGAGCTAATTTGGTGTGTATCCGGCTTGTCCTCAAGCCGCAGCATTCCGAGTGGGCATATCATGTGATCAAATTATATCAAGCTTAGTCAAAAGGTATATAGAACTTATATTGTATATTAAAATCTTCCTTATATTAAACAAAAGTTGTGGGATGTTGCTTCGCTTTTTCTTATGATTCTTTCCTTTATGGTAATTCATGTAGTTTATGGGCAAGACCGATGCTATTGGAGTTGCTAGGGGATACTATTTGGAGCTACCATTTGTATATCATCGCATACAAAATTATTATTGTTTGGCACTTTTATTTTCGCGTAAGACTTTATGTATAATGGATATTAATTTTTTGTTGTTTTGGGTATTTTATTTGGTAGAGGACTCTATGTATAATTAATATTAATTTTTTGTTGTTTCTGCATTTTATTTCGTAGAGGACTTTATATATAATCGATAGTAAATCATTATTGTTTTGGCATTTTGTGATATTGAGATATGAAATACAATTTGAAGTAGTTTAGTTTCATATTTTATTCTTGTTCCACAAGTTTAATTTGTAATTTACAGAGCAAAATCAAAAAATATTGTGGAATATAATTGTGAAATTCGATTCAAACACAACAGCTTTTTCTTTGTTGGAAAACGGTTGTGGTTGAGAATGACATATTGTATAATCAGGTAATTGTTGCTAAACTCGTTGTTCCGCATTTACAACAGCTTTTTGTTGTTGTCATTTAGTACTCTCTACTACAACACCACCTTCTACAATAATGTTTTTTTCTTAATAGACAACGATAATAATGTTGCCTTTTCGATTTTTTTCTTATAGTGGATATATTTATAAGCAGATAAACTTCCGAGATTTTTCATTTAAAATGAGTAAATTCAAAATTTGGAAAACATGGGGACCGAATATCTAAGTCAGCTTAGAAAACAATTGTCTTTTCTAAAATTACCACATAGTAACCATTCAACAAATAAAAAGTGTAAAACAAATTTTTTAAAATAAATCACATCATCTACCTTGTCACCATAATCTACAACTGAGACTGGAGACTCGGACTAAATATCTCAATAGCTCATGTATAGGATGAATTGAAAAAGTGAAGACCAAATATCCAAGTTGGTCCACTTAAAAAATTGCCAATGAAGATCAAGTGACCACTACGCGCAATGCTAGAGTTGAAGCTTAAGTTGCTTGAAAGAAAATGACTTAATTACTACCAATCCACTATAAAACATTTATTGTAAACTCAACTAGTGAAATGGAAACTAAAACGTGAAACACATAATATTAGTTTTTCGAAAAACTTGAAAACAAAACATTTTCACTACAAGAAAAAATGGTAATCGACAGTGGTGAATCACCTATGTTTTTAGGAAAATATATGTTGTGATATCTCAGATTAAAAGAGGCGCTATAATGAGTAACAATTTTTGACCGTTGTTTTTTATGTTAACTACAATGGTTAAACATCATTGCTAAAATCGCTTTAGTTTTATAAACAGACAACGGTAAAAACCCGCTGTCTATTTTGCACTCTTTACAAAAAAATATCTACAACATGTTTTGTTTCCTAAAAGACGACGCAGAAATGCCATTGTTTGTTAATTATTAGACAACGGTGAAAACTGTTGTCTATTGCTTATTCAACAACAGTGAAAAATTGTTGTTTTTGTACAAAATATACAAACAGATTTTTTTTTGTCCACTTTTATATTTTTTTTTTCCTGTAAATTATTTGCAGAAATAATTTTAAAACAGTAGATATCCGACACCCAATCACTTAATATAACACAATAATCTAAATCCAAATTAATTGCAAATCAAATATTTTCGAATGCAACTTTTAATCCAAATACTAATCATTGTACAAATAGTAACAATGAGAGTTGACCAACAAATTAAAGAAAACTAAGATCCACACCAAGTTCATTACAAATTAGACAAAAATCTAGCGTACTAAAACTAAGTAAATGAGAACCAATGATGGCGAACACCAAAATCATGAACATTGGCGATCTTGGGTAGCACCACTGCATATTGCTACCTGCACAACCCATCTCCAATATTGTTGCGGCACAAGGGAATGATCTCAGTAGAAACATGGAAACTAACAACTTCAGTATCATCAACCTAGGAAACAAAGGAAAACACAAATTAAAACCACAACATTTATCTGTTATCTAAGGGTGTAGTGAAGAATAGGAAACATAAAACAAGCCAGGATTAAAGATCACGAATTCTATTGAGGAAATTAATGTGATAGTCATTAATGTCAAACCTGTCTACGACCTGTTTTTCCTCAAACAAACCTATTACAAGTGCACCAAACATAAGAGAAACATTCAAACACTGTTGGTAACCCATAAATAATTATATCAAAAGCACATACATAAACATTTAATTACAAGAAGTACCCTCAGGTTTAGTCTAATTACTAAAAAAAAACTCAGTTAACTTTAAAATTACAAATATCCCCTTGACATTTGTTTTTATCTTACAAATTGCACCTCAATATATGCATCCTCAAGATTGTTTACTAGGTTAATACAAACCTCAATTGGGTAGTTTTTCTGCAAGATAATTGATTTTTTTGTAATCCAAAACCTCAAGGGTGTTTTTTGTTAAATTCACATTTTGTTAAATTTTCTTCATGAATGTATGTCATATCTTTAAGCACAGGGGAAAAGAAGGTGCATTTGGCATTAAAGCAACATCATCTTCCAAAGGCAAGTAGCATACAGACATGCTGCAATAACACAAACAGCAGGAAAATTATTGTTTCTAGTATATTAGAATGCATTCTTTCTAGTATATTAGGTCCCCCTTAGAATGCAACATCTGAACAATATTTTCTTCTTTTTGAGCTTGAGAATGACGACCAGTATTAGTCTTCAATATGGAAATGAGTGTAGCAATAGCTGCAACTGAACGAAGCATACTG